>OX359264.1:31532201-31849701 GCA_947179155.2 Hedera helix | reverse complement strand
GCGAGTCACGTTCAGTGAACTTATTCTCTAATAAGCACCTACATACTTGTTTTAATGTCTCTACACAAATGATTATGAGATCAATCATCCTCTTCATAAGAGCAAGCATAGTATGTACCAATCTATCCGGATCTACTAATCCCCTTTTTAGTGATCCAACAATTAGGAACAATTTTAGTTTTGAGCTATCTTGAATTTAGATCTCATTAGCATGATCCTCATCATGGTTCTAAAAGCATTGCTTGAAAACTATGGGTTTATCCATTTGATTAATTCAAGTAATTAATCATGAATAAAGAAATGTCTTGATACTTTTATTAATAAATGAACAAGATTACAAAGTATATGCTTATCACATCAAATGTGATTGGCTTGAGGGCATACTACTTTCACCTGTGACGCTGTAATGATATGCAAATTTGAAATTTTGTAAATTAATAATTTATTAATGGAAATTAATATTTTGGAATGTGACGAGTGTTTTGGGACAAGCCAATTATGAATTATTTGATGCTAGAATAAAATTCAAGCCCAATGAAACAAATTTGGATAAAAAAGGACTTGAATTGGTTAATAAATGAGCATGATATGAATTAATTGGAATAAATTGTCTAGATTTTATGACAATTGACCAAAATGCCCTTGGCAATTTATAGAATGACCATGGTATCCTTCTTATGGGAATTATCCATTATGTCATTATGTATTGAAGGGAAATGTCACGTATAGCCTTGACCATACATGAGTTAAGCTAACCCATGGATGGTTAGTTGTTGGAGAATTTAACCAACTTAAATATATGTGTATATTTTTCAAGGCATAAGCTAAGTTCATTTCAAGAGTTGCTAAGTAGAGAGCTTGAAGAGAAGAAAAGAAGATTAGTTATGGTTTGTCAAAACCTTGAAGGATTTCAAGAAAAATAATCAAATGAAGAAGAAGTAGCCATCAAAGTGGAGAATCTAGCACTATTAAGCTTTGTAGCTAAAAGGAAAAGAGCACATAGAAGGTATAATGATGTTCAAGCCATAAAATATGGTGTTTATGTGTTTAAATATTAGTTTAAGTGAAGTCATGCATGTATCTTTGGAAAATATGTGTTAATTATGTGATTAGTGTGAATCTATGTGCTATATGATTGATAAATCATGAAACCCTAAGCTCTAGTTTGCTAAAACAAAGGTGGTGCACTATTCATGTTCATATTCAATGCTATAAAGCATGATTCAAGGATGATCATGTGTTATATGTTGTTAAATATGATGAAAACCTAGACTAGAAGGTTGATCATGAATGAATCACGTGTGTTTTCCTGTTATATAACATACAAGATGCATTGAAGGTTGAAAAACATGACTTATGTGATTTATTTTTTTTGTAATATTAGGCTATGATTTACATATAGACCAAATCATAATCTGTAAAATATTTTGGAAGGTGCATGTAGAAGTTACATAAGCATACAAAGTTGCTAAATGAGTAAGTATTAATATATTTGAAGTGTAGAGTTGAGAACTCAAAGAGGGTTCAAGTGTAAAGTTTTGCGAAATTGGAAAAATTCACCAAAAAGGTGATTTTTGGCCATTTTTTGTAAATGAAGATAATATTAAGCCAAACAACTAAGTTTTATTAGGATGCTATCGCAGGCACCCAAAAATAAAATCTTACTTTGAAAAATATTAATGTAGTAGTGAAAGTAAGAGTCGAACCCACATATAGTGAATTGTTTTAATAAATCTAATGTTTTCAAAAATATCTAATTAAATGGGGGGTTTGGAATTATTAATTAACTAATTAAAATTCAAACAAATAAAACTAAATAATAAATAATAAATATGAGAAAAATCAATTAAAACAAAGTTCAGTTCCTTAGTTCAGTATCCAATTCTTTTAATCCACAAATTAATCAAGTTATTATTATCTTTTCCTTCAATTGAAATTAATAATCCTAGATAACCGACAATCACCAAGCTACCCGAAATCCTCCTTAAATTATAAATCTAATCCAGCAATTGCTCACAAAAGACCCTAACTATCATACAACCTAGAACTATCAGTCTAGATTTAATATAACAGTCGCATTAAAAATTAGAGAATTAGATTATTCCAAGCAACAATCTCAACATCGCGGACCATTTAACTTGCCATCTTGATAATCATAATAATATTCAAAAGTTTGTCCACAATCAAATATTATTAATTGCTACTTATGATCAGATAAAATATCGTTTGCTTAATATCAAATCTTAACCTAGCATATGACAAAAACTTAATTAATTCAACTGGCCAAATCAAATTAATCAAATAAATATCATATAATCAATTAAAACAGATTATCAAGAATAAATCTCATGCATGAAGGAATATATAATAAAACTCAATTAAAACATTAATTAAAAATAAGGTTCAACATCCCTTTAGAATTGAAAAATAAAAACTAGCCAAACATAATAAAAATAATACCCACTAGTTCAAAAGCTCTCTCCAAGAAAGTAGAAGAAAGAACTCCTAAAAGCTTACAATGAAATAATGAGAGGTTGGCCATCTATTTATAGGCCTCTAACTTGTCCAAACCCCAATAGGATTTACAATTAAAAATAAAAGAAAAAGAAAAATAATTATTATCCTAACCCTAGTTGGAATAAAAATCCAATTTGGAATCAAAAAGTAACAAAAATACCGAAAAATCCCGTTTCCAGCACTAATGCGCAACTAAATAAGGCCTTACACGCGGCAGTTGACTGGTCAACGCGGTTTCCGCATCCGCTGACGTCACCAACACGCCCGCGCAATGCGCGGTCTCCTGTATAATACGACGTCGTTTCCGTTCTGCCTGCATCCGCGCATTGCGCGACCACTGCTCACCGCCTCTATGCACGCCAAAACGGCGTCGTTTCAGCTCCGGTCTTCTAAAGTCTTCCGCGCATGGCGCGGACGTCTGTGTTCCGGGTAATTACCATTATGCCCCTCCGCGTCTTTTCTTCTTATTTACATTTTTGCCATCCGTGTTGGTTTAATTACCAAAATGGCCATTGAACTTTTGCGGATTTTCCAGATTTGCCCTCAAGCTTTATTTTTCCTACAAAATAAAATATAAAAATAAATAAAAATAATATAAAAATACTAAAAATCCTAAAAACACATAATAATAAATAAAAGACCTAAAATAAATAAAAACACATAAATAAAAAGAAATATAAAAACACTATAAAATTACCTAAATTAACATAAATGAACTAAAATCCTATAAAACCTATTAAAACCAAAATATGCTAAATAATTAAACATTTAAGCACACAATAAATATAAAAACTAAGTATTAGGGAATAAAAATATCGTAGAATTTAGTCCTATCATTTATGCAAATACATATGTTAGTGTTGTTTAGAAGTCATTTGATGTCTATGGCGATAAATGTGAGTTTTAAACGTTTAAAAACGTTCGTCGGCACCTAAAATGAAAACTGTGAGAAAAAAAAACAATTTGAAAAGTTTTAAATGTTTTGAAGATCCATGCAAGTCATATACAAGTTTATATGTGTTAAATGATGTGTTGGAATCATGTTTTATAAAAAGGGGCCAAAATAACATGAATTTTGGAAAGAAATTTTTTTCTGAAAAACTAGGACTACACCGGGGCGCAATGTTTTGAAATGAACACTGCGCCGAGGTGCAGTGCTCTGTGAAGACCTCACCGGGGCGAGTTTAGATCGAGAAGTTCTCGCAGCCAGTGAGATCTTCAAGGTTAAAAATCTCATAAGGGCGAGATGTATTGTTGCCAAAAAAAAATTTTTAATTCCAAAATAAAATGTTTTGATATTAAATGATAGAGACATATATTGTAAGCCATAAATTGACAAAATTAATTAATGTGATAGGTATTAAGGTATTATTGAACGATGTGTTATGTGTTAAGGTTATGTAAAGGTAAAAGATAGATTGTATAACAAGATAAAGCATGCATGTGTATGTAACTAATGCATGAACCAATATTATGGTCATGTAGGTTATAAATGGGATAGTATTTTTCTAGTTGAGGTAGATGGGGACTAAGGAAAGTGTTCTATCTGAACTCTCATTTGTAGTGCTTTGAACATACATTCATGTTATGCATTCAGTAACCATTGTAAAGTTCATTCATCATCGAACTATTATTGAAAAAGGTCGATGCCAATTTTTGATTCCGGCTAGACATATGTAATGATTCATGTTGAATTTAGTTATTGATTGCTATGTGCCCCAATCCACATTGTTGTGGTGCGTCATCTATGATATGCTGCAACATAACAACCTTGATAAATGGGAGTAAAGGATAAAGTAAATGTAACTTTTATGGCGTGGTTGTGTCGCTAGATATTTATATTATGCATAATACAAAAGTACGATGGGCTAATAAGCCAGAGTACACATCTAAATGGATATTCAGTCTTATGACTGAACCTGGACAGCATCAATCTTGATGATTGGTGTTGTTCCTAACGAGTTCTTGGTCTTGTGATCGTACAACAAGCAAGTTTCATGTTTCTAGTTAATCATGTAAAGTTCATGTTATATTTTTCATGTTCATTCATTAGACTGTGATTGGATCAGTTATTGAAATTGATTCAACTTATTGATATCGATTCAGCTATTGAAAATGATTCAGCTTATTGACATTGATTTAGTTATTGGAAATGATTCAGTTAATTGTAAATGATTTTCATTCATCATTCCAAAATATTATGTCATCATTTTCTTATGTACTTGCTGAGCTATTATATGCTCACTCCTGCTTTTAAACATAATATTTCAGCTAAACCTGAGCAGTCCGAGGGGTCGAGTACAAACAAGGGAAAAGAAAAAATCAATAAACAATAGATGTACAGTGATAGAGTTCTGTAAATATAAATATTATCTTTTTATAATATGTCAAGTACAGATGTGTATGTATAAAGGTATGTAGAACATGTGATAGTTATGTATGAATGTAAATTAAGTGATTTTATTCAAAATGAATAGATGTGATGACAAGGTAGAATAGTAATGTGAGTACCGAACCCGTGATTCAAGGGACCCGAATTTGGGGGCGTTTGTGACGCCCCCAAATCACTATACTTACTATAACTGACTTGGTGCTCAGTATAAATGCTAAATGATTAGGTTTATAGATGATTTCATTTATTTATAAACAAAGTTCTCAACTTAATTCCCAAAGATATATCATTATTTCATACCAAGTCCTTGTAATCGATGCAGTGGACTTAATACTCAATCATAACATTTTATCCTTAAGATTTAGATATTCTATAACTTTACATATTCCAAGATTCACGGCATTAAATCATCAGGACGGTTCTTGGGAATAGAGAATCTCGCGATGAATTTTTGTATCTTTACCCGTGATAATTATTTGCATCTTTATCTATGACATATGGTTGTATCTTTGTCTGGTGAAAAATTCTCTTTGTCCGTACAAAACATACCCAACTAGTTATAACCCTTACTCGAAACACATTTGTTTATAGTGATATCTATTCGTATGAATAATCATACTTATCTGACATTCATAATAGTAATAACGAGGTATACCTGAGTCTGAGGAACCTAACGATGGATTTGACCAGTCAAAATCAATTAGTCCTATCTCGGATGTACAGTACTCACAAGTCATATACCGATCCTCATCCAGATAAATAGATCAGTATCAATACTATGTTAAGTTTTAACAATTCTAGGTTTAATCAAACTAAAGACGTAACAAGAGAATGTGATAAAACTTGATAATATTAATATAATATTTGATTACATGTGTAGAACTTGTTCTTATTACAAAATGTCATTATGACTACAGTTAAGAATAATTAAGAAAAGTAGTAAACTAGTCTATGCATTTCTTTTTTTCTTTCTTCTTTGAGCTGAAGCTCTTTGGTTTGTCTGCAAATTAGGTTTATTTGCAAAGGTGAGCTAAGATGCTTAGCAAGTCTTAAACACAAAGCATATAAGTGAATTCACACAGATATGGATTGTAAGGATTCATGACACAATAATTGATATTACAAAATATTTTAACATAGCAAGACTGAGTGGTAGTTAGACCTTGAACTGTTCTTTGTCTTTCGACTTAGAACCATTTACAGTAGACATATAAAGGGGATTAACCTAATGACATTCTATGTTATGTATAACATATAATACATTGGACTAATCATGAACAGTGCTACATTTTCGTTCATCTCAGTTTACTTCACATGTTAGGATTGCCCCAAGACAACTTGGTTTGATAAAATAAAGCATTGTTCAAAATATATCACGAATGAACATTTCATTTTTCAAGTTATCCTGAAACAAAAAGTAATAACTTTCATATCAAAGATTTTATAACACGTTACTTGTAAAAAATGTATAAATCACATAAAAAAAAAGTAAAGAAAGGTTAAGAATAGAAAACTTGTATTAAAACATAATTAGGGTTTCCGGTAATCGTTTAAAGTGCCTATATAAAGAGTTATGTGTACCTAAATGTTAGTTTATCAAATTTTCCTTCTTTATAAGTATTTTTATAACTAAACCAGACTATTTTCATTAGTGAAATTTTTAGGAGACTTGGTTAACTCAAAATCATTATTTTTAGTGTTAGGATCTTTTACAGTAACTGTCATAACTTTGTCATACGGAAACATTTTCAAGTGATTCTTAAATCTAAATTATTTTGAATTACATAATCTACAACTTTAATTTATATTACTAAGTTAGATTTGGATTTTAAGTTTTCAAAAAATTGCAAAAACAGATAGTATGTATGCTTTGCTCAATATTTTTAGGGTTAACCATGTGAAACATGGTACTGCCAGCTTTAATTCCTTAAGATATCATGTTATAAGATTTAATAACATTTTATAACATAAAAATAATAAATCAAAAACCTTTCTATAGAAAGATTCATGACTTTTGTTCAAGAACACACGAAGAACACGGAGAATGAAAAATCGTACATGGTTATGACTTATGTTCATGAGCTTTTGGATTTCATACTTGAAATAATTTGAGCATTATAACTGCTTATGAAAGTGATTATGACACTTGAATGTGAAATAATTTGGTCCTTATAACGGCTTGTATAATTGGTTATAGCAATTTATAATAATTGCTCAAGAACATACAAAAAACACGAAGAACAACAATCGTACATTGCTACGACGTACGTTCTTGAGCTTTAAACTATTTAATGAAATTTGATAGTATAACTACTATAAAATGAAGAAAGACACAAGAACACTTGAAGAACGTAGAGAACGACAATCATACATGGCTACGACTCGCATTCTTGAGCTTTTGAAAATTAAATATGAAAGAAAAATCAAACATAATAACTACTAAAGACTGTACCTTTTGAATTTGCAAGTTGTAACGCCCCGGAATTCCCTGTGCTAGCCACGAAGGATCCCGTGCGTTAGTGTACAACCTTTTCCTTAACAATCACAATATTAAATAATAAAATGTTATTAAATCTCAATAATTTAAACTTTTACAAGTAATCTTTTTATCCTTTGACTCAGAATCGCAATCTTTACATCATCTTCCTTTATTTCAAGATCATACATATCATGATCTAATTCAATACCAAAGTTATGCAAATTATCCGACCTTAATCTTACAATTAACTTTTAAGTATATTTATCAATCAAGACTTATTTCCAACCTAATATGTTTACACATAGTTACAACGCACCTCACTCTGGTACACAACAATCTTAAATATTAACCTAACATTTAATACCGTCCATACCTTTTGGGTAACAATGTTTACCCCCAAAATATTTAACAGAAAATATTTATATCTTCTGTGGTAATCCATAAGCATTCCATTTCCTTGATCTTTACTGGAACCTCAGATGTCCCACACTTGGCTGAAACGTTTATTTAAGCAAGAATGAGCAACTACGTTGCTCAGCAAGTTTAACAGTTAACACGTAACACGTAATTGCAGTTACATGCATGTTTGACAGTTATATCCATATATGACATTCTATACATGTGGATATATTAAAAACATAATTCATGATGCATATTATCATGCTTGTCACTTTACAATTTATACCGTTCACAAATAACAGCTAAATCAACTTATCAGTTGAACAACAACAGTTTAATCACATTATGGCATAAAAACACATTAACTCATGTTTGCATATAAAAACATGTCACACATAATGATAGTTATCACATAAGAACAAGTTCTGAAAAACTTGTCTTTACCGGCGATTCACCAATACGCTATCCTTCGGTGTTCCTTGTACGACCTACTCCACATGTGAGATCAACAATACATAAATTTAGTCAATATATGACCTCAGTGTTAAAACCATTTTTAAGATTCTACTTAATTTACTATCATTTATATTGTCTTTATAGATATACAACTTAGTTATTTATATAACTTAGTTTTATTTCCATTTTATCACTACATGTACTAACTTAATGAACTAGTAGTTCAATGTGTGTGTATCACACCACTAACTCCAACACATTTGTTAATTATCTCCCATCTAGGTTATTCAAATTCAACTAAGTTTGTAGTGTTTTAAAACATTTCCTAAGTTAGCTCTTTCGTACCAATTTTGGATTCTTTGCCAAGTTTGATGAATTAAGGCTTTGACTATCATTTAGTACATCAATGGGATTATATGCCAAGTTTGTAATATGAAAAATTACCTTACATTTCAAAATTTTCAAAAATGATAAATTTCTGGAAATCAGGTTATGTAAATTTTGATTTTTGAGCCTACTTTGATGATTTTTAACTTGTTCGTTATAACTCTGATTTCTATCATCATTGAACCTCAATGTAGTACTTATATCATAGTATTTTCCAAAAATTTTATTTGGTCAAAATCAGTTTATCAAGGCTTTCAAATCAAACCATGAAAAAGTCTGTACAGATTTTTTTTTTTGGTTTCTGCAGAATTTCTTGATTTTTATACCCACTTTGGAGATTTTTAACTTTCTCAATAATGATTCGCTTGCCCCCATTTTTTGACACAACCAAGATCACGCTACAAGGTATTTTCTAAAATTTTTGTTTGGCTAAAACAGCTCCTTCAAGGATCGGAAATAGGGGCTTGGCAAATATCCGTTTAGAACAGATTTTACATTGTTTTCTGCAGAATTTTGTTTTCTGCATAATCCAACTTCTGATTTTTTTTTGTTCCTTTAATGTTTGAGCATACCAGCAACTAGGCTTATAGAACCACCTGTTAATACTCGAAATGAAATTCCAAGTTTTACTAAACCATCGCCTTCATTTCATTATCAAATATTAAAACCAACTTAGGTTGAACATATTAAGTTTTCAACACCTGTACTAATTTGAACACTTTGTTTGAAAACATTATATATCAATATAATTTTCCCCCAACTCATGCCACTAGGTTACAAACTTATGAAACCTACATGATTCACACATGCTCAATATTGAATATTTCTTCGTAAACAATGCATACTAATGAAAACATTTCACATGATTTTAGAAATTTTGATTTTCCTGCTTACTCGTCATTATATACATGTTATCATGTATTTCTTTTCCTCAACCCAATAACTTGAAAAACCAAGTTCAATTTATCATTACTCATAGAACTTTGAACGAATTTTTATATGGATGATCTCTACAATTCATGATCATGCATTTCTTTACAGTTCATTTCCTTAAGTTAGTTCATGATCTACACATACTCATTTTCATCTTCTTTGGTCTACTTTGAACACCAAGCATACTAGTTGAATTTCAAACTTAGCAACATTCTACGCAAGTTCAAATTCTGAATTTCATGCTCAATTGAAGTCATATTCCTGTTCTCCTGACTTTATTTCTTAACTTAAATACATTGAATAACCAATGTTTAGAAAATGGGTCTTTTAAGGTTTTCCATACATGGCTTACAACTCCAATCACTTTTCATAGTAAAACTTCAAGAATCACATACCCTTATCTATATGTATATAATCCAAACATCCCTTGCTAGCATAACCGAATACATAGACTCCAAGAACTTGGTCCATAATAACATGACATTTAATGTAACTTAGTAACAAAATTTGTCCTTGATGGCATTTTAAAAACATAGCACACCTAGTTCATATCAAAATTTACAACCCTCTCAAAGATTCTTTACACATTCCTTCTTGAATGAAAGAACACATTCATACCTCATAGGCTAAGCATAAGGGTTTAAAGAACATATATCCTCGTTCAATTATTTTGATGAACTTACCTTTGTTAGTTAAGTTTTAATCGCAAAACTTTATATTATGATTCATACCATGGACATGAACCATGGATTTCTAACTTACAACAAGAGATTTCCTTGGTTTAAAAAAAACCACCTACGATTAACCGTATATTCAGAAATATTATCTCTCTTAGGAATATCATCAAACACATTGTGTGCATACATTAGAAATTATTATCTACCATTTCTTTAAGCACGTATTACCAAACAAACTCCATCACATTATCCACCTTGTCCCTCCGGAGCCTTCATGCTCCTCTCATTCACAGTCAATAACTCCCAAAAAGTCCCAAAACAGCCCGCTTGAACAGTGAGTGGCAGGGCACTGATCTAGTCAAACCCTGCCTCACGCTTTAATTTTTATAAATTAATCTACAAAGAATTTTAATGTCGTTCCTTCTTGACATATCTTCGTAACTTCGAGATCTACAACGTTTGTTTAGGTTCAAAATTCCAATACCTTGCACACGAGGCTGCACACCTTAAAGAATGACAAAAATAAAAGTTTTCCCGGGAGCAATCTGGCAGACGGACCCCGGCTCACTAGAACAGTCATAACTTCTTCGTTTTTTAACCTTTTTAGGTGATTCAAGCGGTCACGCGACCATAACTTCTTCCTCTACAACTTCTATTCAGGTCAAACAACCCAGTTCTGAACTGACCAGAACAGAAAAACGTCCGAAGTGGACAGATTGAAAGTTTAACAACTTTGGCTCTCTTAGACTTTTAATCAAACACTTGATGAACATATGTGAATGACTTTATAAACTGATTATACTAACAATATCTATCATCAATTTCAGATTCTATCCATGAATTAACCATCAATTTTGACTCCAACTTAAGCCAAAATATACATATTCCATCAAAACTCAAGTTTCTCATCTTTAACATATTTTCATGATTTTGATTACTCTAAGACCATTTACAGAAGCTACATATCAGATTATATAACATTGACCGTAATTCACCCAACCAAGTTAGTGTTGAGCGAAATCGGCACCTATAAAAAGCACGCGATTCCGAATTCGTTTGAATGAATGCAATGCGCAAGTATACGCGGTCAACAAGTAATATAATGAAAGTAAGTTATCGATCCCACGAGGAGTTATGAATAATATAAACGAAGTAACTAATGTAAATCAACTTAATTTTAATTAACGAAGTGGTTTTTGGGTTTTTTGGTGTGAAGAAATTTAATTAACAATTAATTAACTAATACCGACTGGAATTCAATAGGATACAAGCTAGGATTGCAATTTCCCCCTAAGTATGCTCAATCATATAAATCTCTTGAATTACATGGACACAATGAATAGCAAACCGAGAATTCATTATAGTGTTTACATGTCTCTTCCGATAACATGTAAACATATCCTATCTAAATCTTTCGATTCAGACAGGAACATCCAAGCAAAGCAATTCACCATATGTCTATGAGAATTAACAATAGCGAGGATTTCAAGCACAGATTCTCCCATTGGCTACACATGGCATAAAGGTATATGTCTATCCTTTATACAAATTATGCATTCAATCCTAAGAGCAAATACATAACATATGTCATCATATCTTTGGCCATCCCACTATACTCCATCTGTCAATTTCATATAGGGTACCAAATCAATTACTATGTCTAGCACTTAATACATGAATAACTAAATATGACAAACCATCCACAAATGCCAAACAATCATCCAAGAGAGATATAATCAATCAAAACCACACAATGGGTTCCATTACAATCCTAGAATGGAAATCTAGTTCATTACAAGGAAACTAAATCCCACCAACAAGATATTCATCAAATCTTAAAGAACAAAATTACAGGAAAAGAAAGGAAAGAGAAAACCAAATGGGAATCCAATCTCCAAGCTCAATCCATCAATCCAAGCTCTCCAATCCTTGATTCAAGCCTTGTTCTTGATGTTCCAACCATGAACCCAGCCGCCTCCCCCTCTCTCTTGAAGAGAAAATTGAAAGATCTCTAACTAGGGCTCCAAAAAATGACTTAAAAAGGCTAAAATCGCGAACTGGTCGGGTCCGGGCGCTGCGGCGCTGCCCTGGACCGCCGCGGCGCTCAAACACACTGATTTGGCAGTCCCCAGGACCGTTGCGGCAGTGGAAACCACCGCTGCGGCGCTAGGCTTAATTTTGGTTTTTGGACTGCTGCAGCCTCCTTCAGTGTTTTGGGCATATCTTCTTCATACGAACTCCGATTGAGGTGATTCAAGATGTTTTGGAAAGGAGACGCGTAGACCTACAACTTTCATGTTTTACAAAATTGAAGATTCGGAAAGGATCAAGGACAAAATTGGACATTAATTGGCTGCTGCGTAAACGGAGTGCGGAAAATGCGAACCGGGCAATTCCAAGCCTTGATCCACCAAGCCCTTATTATAATTCCTACAAAATGAAATAGAAACACATAAAAACAATACAACGCCACATCCTATAGAATGTGGTACAAAAACACATACAACTAAACAAACACTTAACATATAAATTACGAATAAATTACACAAAACGACATAGAATACATAAAATACTTAAACATGATATAATATACCATATTATACAATAACATAAAAACACATATAAAATCACATAAAACACTTAAAGATCCACAAATTATCAAGCTTAAATGTATTCAATTCATAGGTATAAAATCCGTTCATCAGTTAGCTCTTTAAATGATGAACTTGAGAAACTATAAATTAGAACTTTAGAACTAGATTAATACCTTTGATTCTTGTTTCAAACTTAGCAACGATGATTGAACAGCCTTGAAATTTTCAGAACTTCTTCTCTCAATCACAGAGAACTCTCTCTTTCTCTCTCAATTCTCAACTCTATTTTTTTTTTCTCTCTCTCTCTTGTTGCTCGGTTGCAGCTCTTGGTTTTCTCTCTTTACTCTCGGTTCCCCTCCCTTGCTCTCAGTTTCTCTCCCTCAGCCAAGTGGACGAGAAGGAGAAGGAATGGCTGGTATAAGAAATATACAATCCCAAGCTTTAGATAAAACTCTGATACATGGACTCTATAGCCCCCTACACCTGTCTTGCTCCCTTCTTTTTCCAACAACTGAATTTCTTGAGCTATGCACAGCCGCGCATGCTCTGTTTTCTTTCCTGAAGCTTTGTCCCAAAATGGTAGGCACACTCTAAATTTCTACCGAGTTAAGCTTTGGCTTGGGTTGGGCTACTTTCTTGTTTTGTTTTAAAACAATTGGTGGCCCAAATTGGAACTTAAATGGCAACTAGGCTTGGGTTGTAGCAAGGTTAATCTTTTTGGGCTAATTTAAAATACCCATTACTATTAATTAATAATTTTATTAATTAATTTACATAAACCATCTATATATGCTATATTCAAATTAAATTGAATATTTAATTAACCAAAATCCTATCAATTTATTGATATTAATATTCTAAGGTTAGTCCACAAATTTAATTATCCATTGGTTGGACTTTCTTTGATTAATCCCAACATTTTATTAATTTACTAATTTAATCACATCACGATTTAAATTAGTTCATAAAATATTCATTAGATTAATAATTAAATTCACAATTTATTTATAATGAAATATAAAATTTTGCGGACATTACACAAGCTGTAACTATTTATTTGTAATTTCCATGGTAGTAGCTCACTAGAACTCTCTCTCAATATACATATAGCTATGATACTTGAATTTGAGCTTTGAAAATAAATGCTAGAAATGCTGAACCTTGCTTGCTATTTATAGACAAACCAAAGCTAGGGTATTTAGGTTATTGTTACAAAAATTCCAAGCTAAGTAATGCTTAAGTGCATCGCCCTTTCCCCTTTGTTTTTGCCTGCAATCTTGCTCCATTAAAGCCATTCAATGCTTGAAATGATCACATTTTTGGTGACACCACATACCACACATGTTAGCTTTTAATTGGTCCACCACTTAGCCTACCAAATGAATAGTTCTAGGGCTTGTTTGTTTGGTTAATTAACTATTTATTTGAGGGGTATTCAAGGTCTTTTACTAAGCTTGGTTAAGGTTAATTTAGTCCTTTTGATAATCTAACTTAGTTCAAGCTTAGGTTAATTAACAATAAACCTAAGTTGATTAGCTTATTAGTTCACCAATTAATTTAACTTATAATTTAGGTTAATCTTTAGTTTAATTAACCTTAATCCCAGTTATGTTTAGTTTAATTAGATGATAATTAGGTTATATGGTAATCTAGTTACCTTAACCTAGTTCGATTCCAACCGTATTACTTCTAATCATCTAATTAAGTTAATTAATTAGCTACCTCAATTAGTTTGTAACTAGGTTTAGGTCTAGATTAGGTTTCCTAACCCATTTATCTCTAACCTAGTTCATTTCTAAGTGTTCCGGTTGAATTGATCTTTATTGATTTAAAAGTCAGATATTACAGAGTTTTTTTATTTATTTTTTTCTGAATAAACACTATTTTGTGAAGTGAAAAGACCGGAAAATTCACGTTTTTTGGTGAATAGTATTTTCGACTACCATTTCTTAGAAAATTGTTAGACGATCAAAAAGGAAAAAAAAATATTTTTTCTTTTCTCTATTTTGTCCTATTCTTGACGCCTTTTTCAAGAAAAACTTTTATTGGCTATAACGTATTTTCAAAGTGCGGGAAAGATGAATCCTGAAATAGAATGTCATTTTGATATACACGTCTCGCTCGAGGGACTAGGTTAATTTTCCTAGGGTTTAGGGTTTAGGTTTTATCTTCTTTTTAGTTTTTGAAAAAAAACTTTCATTTTCTTGTTTTTCGTGCTAAGGTTTGATACTTGAGCCGAAACAAAAAAATAAATAATAACGAAGATTCCATATCACATATAAGATGTAATTCAATCTTTATTTATTCATATAAAGTCGAATTACAACTCTCTCGGTAGTTCAGAATATTACAGTATAAGATGTCATACTAAAATAATTTGGCTTTGACAAAATAGTTTATGCTTTTGATAAACAATATCAATTCAATATCACACGAATAATAATTTATCTATCAAGTTATGATGAATCAAGAAGCAATAACTTCAAAACGATTTATAACACATTATTTGTACAAGAACTTGAATTTGGATATAAGGCTTGCCTGTTGATATGGTTTATGGTTTACGTTAATTCATGCATTGCGTAGCCTAAACGAGTTATAAAATCAAGTAGCTTTGTTAATGTCTAAACGATGTAATTTGTTTATACTTTAGTCCATAACTATTTTCCATTTTAGGATTTATAACTTATTTAAGATGTTATCTAAGTTGGATAGGTTGAATATTAAATTATATAAAAAAAATCATTTTCTAATGCCATACTCCCCGGCCGAGAAAAGGTGCGCCCCGACGCACGAGCCTCTGTTCGTTTTTGCCCTGAGGTACGACCCTCTGCCCAGAATTTTGTTTATATTTTAGAGTAGGCATTTTCCCATCTTAATAACTTCTTCAATAGTGCTCCAATTTACATGATTCTTATTTTTAGGTCTTCCTTGTACTACAAACTACAACTAGATGCTTAACATAGACTAAACTAACATCCGAAGCATAGGGTAATTTGCATTGAAAATGTCTATATAATACCCCGGATATTTACGAGACTTATAGGTAAGATCTTAAATGATTAATTAAAGGTTAAGGCTTAAAACTTAGATTTGGAGAAGTGAGATATATAGAAAATGAGTAAACATTTAACCTAAGTTATGCGTTAGAAATTAAGTGTGTATGATTATGAGTTATGAGAATGCAAACCCTAGAAATGACTAATATGTATACTTAGACGTATAATAAAAGTAAGGTAATATAATACCTTTAAAATTTGATATGATTGTTTGTCGAAAGAGTTTATATGAGAAATATTATAATAATGTATATGGAAGATTTATTAAGGAAATAAATTTCAATTGAGAAGTTATTGTGTCAATAAAGTGAAGGTGTGTATATAGATCTATTGTTGTGCTGTTTATATTTTAGCTAAACAAGAAGATGCATGAAGTAAATAAATACTCGACAAAACTAATAATTTAACTAGTTTAAATATGGAGCAAGGGAAAAAGTCAGGTAATATAATTAAATTATGTTAATTATATGAGTTATGAATTAAAGTTATGTTAGTAAGTACTAGATAAGTTAGAATATTGCCTAGAATGATAATATTAAGAAGTTGATTAATTAAATGTTTAACTTAATTTTAAGTTGAGGTATAGAGTCCGAGGATAGATTCAAGATAACTCCATATAATAAATAGGGAGGTTGTAGGCTAGGTCTTGTGTTGGTATTTCATTAAGTCCAACCAATTAGCCAAGAGTAATGATTAATTATAAGTCTAAAGTGTTGAATTCAATTGTTAACCTAATATGGGGAGAAGTTAATGGAATTTATTTAAAAGACAAATGAATTAAATGTGTGGGTTAGTTGCAATAATTGTAGGATTACTTAATCAATTATTGTAGTAAGTACAAATAAGTGAGTCCAATGATTTAAATAACAATCCCAAATCTTTAATACTTGCAATTATTGTAAGTAAGTGTTAAGGGCCTCAATAGAATTTAATGGAGATTCCAATATAAGTTAAATTTAATGGTCCAATCCTTTAGTCCAATTACTGGTCAAATATTGGGTTAAAGTTTTGGTGATATATGAGAATTACAAAGTTGGGTTAGTATTAAAATCCAAGATTTTCTTGTGAATGAAGCTTAACCATACATGAGTCAAGTCTTGGGAGAAATTGCGTGTATTGTATATATATATATATATATATATATATATATATATATATCATGCAAGTATGTTAATAAAAAAATCAAAAATGGAAGGAAAAGATGAAGTGGGGGTCGGGTATCCTATATAGGGGAAACTTGTAGCATTTTGGTTGCTTCTAAATTACTTGAAGTGTTGCTTCATAAGTTTCCACCAACCCAAGTCAATCAATTGGTCAATTCTCCTTAAATTATGGATCTAAGATTACATTAGATGTTGGTATTTTTGGTAGACATATATACATTATATGTATACATAAATGATAAGAGTTAACTAAGTTGGAATAGTAGATTCACCCTGAGTGATGTGTTAGTAGAGAATTAACCTTACTCGTGTTAATTGGTGAAAAATGATAAAATAAGTATATCTATTCATATGATGAGTTTAGACCACTGTTGAGTATATGGACTAACCTATGTCATTTAAATGTAGAGAGTTAACCACATTATAGTTAATTGTTAGAAGAAGTATAGATATGTAAATATATAAATAAGATAAAATTTCATTAAGATTAGGTAATTGAGTGACCAAGGTTAAGTGTAGTACTTTAACCCTAGGTCTTGCGGAGAGAAGAGAGTTAACTTTACATAATTTAAATGGTGGAGTGAATTATAATATTTATGTTGATTTTCTTTTACTCAATATCAAGGTTGCTTGTAAGCAATTTAATTTGGTCATTCATTATTTCTATCAAGTTAGCTAATCACCTAGTCCATCAAGTTGTCAATCTTTGGCATAGTAAGCATGTATTAAGATCTTAATTCACCAATGTTGGAAGATTTAGGGAGCTAATGTAAGAATCCTAAACTTCTATAAATAGTAGGAAGCACGAGACTTTGAGGAGTTTTGGTTCATTTGCCATATTCACAAAGTGTTGTAGAGAGAGAGAGTTTGTTGAGAGAAGTGAGAGGTCACTCTAGAAAGAAAGATAAAGAGGAATTCGGGTGGCACCAAGTAGAGGAAGGAAGAGCTCTAGCTATGTTATGGTCAAGCCATTCAACTTACCTAGCAAGAGAATGAAGGAAACATAAAGGTTGAAAACTTTTCTTAAGCCTTAAAACTATTTTCTTATTGTTTAGATTATGATATGTTGTGAAACATGTTTGTTGTGGGAGAATGATGGTTTCTATGAAGGAACATGGTGGTTTCGAAGGAATAAGGTGATATTAATGGTGAATATATGGTTTGATCACATATATATGTCTAAAGAATTAAGAAATTGAAAAATAATTTTTAAACTTCCAAAAACTCTAGTTGTGGATGTGGTTTTCAAAGTAAATAACTTAATATGTTTGATTATTTCTTAAGATCTATGGGTTTGATACCTAGATCTATAGGTTATGAAGATAACCTCGCTTAAATGAATGAAAAAGTAGTCAAAATTAATTTATAAGGATTTTTCTAGTAAACTATGTCTATTTTGAAATCCTAGTTTAATTAGACCACTATGTTGTTTGTTAAATGCTTTTGAAATGTAATTAAAGCTTATGGTATTGAAAATTATGAACTTGAGAAGTTTTGTTATGTATTACAACGTTATAGAGTCATAAAACATGATGGTCTAGCAAAATAATGTTTGTAGCATCACGTTTGAACTAATCGAATCAAGGATTTAGAACCTAGTTTTTAGTCTGTCATTGTGAATGGTTTCAAGCCCACTTACGTTGAAAATTTTGTGATCTAAAGAGAAGTTGTAGAGGGAAAAATTCTAATGTGAACGGACTGAAGTATGTGCATAAATTCGAATAATGCGTTACGTAAATTGTTACCTAATGAATTGAATTAATTGATTTAATTAGGAAACAAGAGATGTGACCATGTGATTTAAATGATTTATTTACATGAGATATGATTCAATTAACTAACTCAAATGGTGACCTTGTTTGGTTGGGTAATGATATTCAATAATCAAATAATTAAATTAATTAAGTAAGATTGTGATGAAAAGGCCAATAATGATTTTAGTTGACCCAAGTCATTAAATTAAC
Organism: Hedera helix; assembly: GCA_947179155.2. Taxonomy (NCBI): domain Eukaryota; kingdom Viridiplantae; phylum Streptophyta; class Magnoliopsida; order Apiales; family Araliaceae; genus Hedera; species Hedera helix. Next base: position 31,830,681 of record OX359264.1, on the reverse strand, counting down.
AAATATGGGACATTATTTTATAATGTGAGCCCAAATGGATTGATTATTTAAACCAATATTCTATTTAATTAAATATAATCATTTTGAAGCAACCCAAGCCCAAATTGATGCTAAAACAGCCCAATAGGATCAATATACCAAGCTAATTTGGAGGTTTCACTCAGCCCTAATTTCAGCAGCCCGTTACTATGAAATCATGGTTTAGTATGTGACGCCCCCAAATCTGAGCCCACACAGCCCAAACTTGAGTCGTCAAAAGACTACAACAAAATTATTACAACAAAGCACAGCGTACAACAATACAGTGTATAATAATACACAACTAAGTCTTCACTATTATTGCCACACTATTTTACAACACGTGAAGACTACGACAGCTATTCCTCGGACTCTCACTCCATCCCCGGCTAGACCCTGTTACGTTTTCATCACCTGTTGAAAAACAATGGAACAAAAGAAAGGGTGAGCTCAAATAGCCCAGTAAAGAATATCATGACTAAGATAATGACGAATAAATTATCATTAGTCTTCAACAGTTGAGTTATTGATAGAATACAATAGAATACAAAGTTTATATCAAAAACTGTACTTAAATTCTTGAACAATGTTCAGATCAATAATAGCAGCGGAATGAGCAATCTATTAGAAGAATAATGCAGACTATAATGTCCACTCGCTTCTCTTTTTTGTAAAAATATCATCAACTTTTATCATCTGAAATACCATTAGTCAAGATAATACAACTTCACAGTTCCTGGTCATAATCATGCCGATCAACAGTTCATCTTTGCACTACGGGCCAAAGACATTCAATATAACACCAACGGTCATGAGTATACCAGATTCAGCCTTTGGTCATAATCATACCAATCAACAGTTCATCTTTGCACTACGGGCCAAAGAGAACATTTACCACGTGCCATAAAAGACACCGAACAGATGTATCGCCTTTAACCTAGTATATCGCCTTTAACCTATCATCTGTTCAACAATTATATCACACCTGTGCCCCCGGCCACAGATATTCATAACAGCTTGGTTCTTGATGATTAATACAAATAACAGTGATACAAATGATGAACAGAAGAACAGGATAAACAATAAGTATCAGAAGTTTACTTTGTGCAGATTCAAACAATGTCCAAATTGCCAACATGATGTTGAGTGAAATTTAAAAATGATATTCAAGATCCATAGTTCAGAATAACGATTATAGTTCAATAGAAAGGTTCAGAAAATAGGAAGGTTCAGTTGAAATAATGAAGTTCAACTATTATGGAACATATAATATTTTCAGGAATTATAGAAGCAATAGTTCCATAATAAGTTTCGATTTAGGTGTATGAAAGAAAATAATATCCCTTACCGTAGTAGGTTTGATTAACAAAAGGTGAAGGAAATTAATATCCCTTACCATAGTAAGTTTGAATAATGGAAGATGAAAAAGATGGTATCCCTTATGAGTATAAAGGAAAATGATATCACTTACAAATATGGAATAAAAGTGTCATGTGATAATTCGTGTAGACAAATTATTTTCACACGAGACAAATAAAAAGGGTTATTCACCAACAGGCGGTAATCCGCGCTGTAAGGTTATTCCCATCAATTTGAATACGAAGAGTTATTCACCAAACAGACGGTAATCTGCGCCGTAAGGTTATTCCCATCAATTTGAATACGAAGAGTTATTCACCAAACAGGCGGTAATCCGCGCCGTAAGGTTATTCTCAGAGATTAATAAGGAATGAATACAAAAGGTTATTCACCAACAGGCAGTAATCCGCGCCGTAAGGTTATTCCCACAATTTAATACATGGAAATAAATGGCACAAGAAAAAAACGATATTATTTTCGAGAATCAAAGAATGATAATCACTTACCGTGGTAAGTTTAAATAATAGAATATGAAAGAAGATGATATTCCTTACAAGTAAAAAATGACATTCCTTACCACAGTAAATTTAAGAGTTTGAAATGAATGGTATTCCTTACCTTAACACGTGACTGGATATTGATTTAAATGAGGTTGATCAACTTATATATTTATAATAAAATTAGTAATTACCACATATAAATTTCAAAGTGTATGATAACTCGTATAATATGAACAATCAAAATTATATATATTTAACATAATTTTTGTAGTATAATATAACTACTTTAAAATAGTTTTTAAAATAATATTTCAAAATAAATCTTCCAAAGAAAGCTTTTAAAAATGAATCTTCTCAAAGAAGAGTCTTCTAAATGAAGATTTGTGAATACCGTGAAAAATAGGAATTTATAAAATTACTACTCTTTAATAAAAGACTTACTTGAAAAATTCCTGCACTCTTTTTGGTTTTCAAACACTCAAAATAGCCTTACTATTCTCAGAGAAAACTCATAAAATTCTTATAGAAAAATTTTATGTTTTAGGTGTGATTTTTCTATTCAGCTGAGCAAGCTATTTATAGGAGAAAATATGATACTATGCATGGTTGGTGAACAACAAGCGTGATGCACGCCTGCCTATTTTTTTTTTTTCTAAATTGGCAGCGCAGTCGGCTGCCAACTATTTCTTCAGCACCAATTCTCATTTCAATTTTCATGTGACCCCCACATGTTACTATTTCAAATAGTAAAAATAATAATAATAATTATTTTATTTTATTTATTTATTTATTCTTCCTGTGGGTCCAACATATATATTAAAATAACGCTACAACAATAATTCAACAATAACGTAATAAACACGTTACAAATTATTATTAATTTAATAATATAAATTACAGTATATTTACAACCGTGACAATTATTAGGTTCAATAATTTTAAAAACAGTGCAGCAACAATTATTGACTCAATGATATAGAATACAGTGTAATGACAATTATTAAATCAATAATGCAAAATACTGTGTAACAACAATTATTGAATTGATAATATAAAATATTATGCAGTGACAATTATCGATGAAATGATGCGTAACAGTTACGGTGTCAATTATCAGACCAATAATATGAGACACTATGCAATACCGTGTGCTACTGTAGAGTACCGTGTGCTACAAAAAATACCATAAACTACCGTATGCTACTATTATTTTATCACCGGTATTTTAACAGTACCGTTGACTATTTTTATTTAAAAAGGTTATTTCTGTCGTTTTCTATATCCGACAAATATTCCGTTGTGGGGTCCACCAATAATTAGTTATTTCGGCGCCGTCGTACGACCCGAATATTCCCCGACAAAACGAATATTGTCCGACAAAATAAAATTTGCACATAACATCCTTAGCTTTTAACTTTATCGATTTAACCACTTACTGTTTCAGAAAAATATATGAAGAAAAATTAAATTTTATATTTCATAAAATTCGGGGTCTTACAACCTCCCCTCCTTATGAAATTTTGTCCCCGAAATTGATGTACCTGACATTTTGAAGAGCTAAGGATACTTAGATTTTATCTCAGATTCTAGCTCCCAGGTCATTTCTTCAATATCTTGGTTCCTCCATAAAACCTTAACTTGAGGTATAACCTTTGAGCGTAGAATCTGCTCCTTCTTATCTAGGATCTTAACAGGTACTTCCTCGTACGGTAAATTATCTGCTATAACGTCCTGTTCTAACTCAATGACGTGGTTTGGGTCCTTCACATATTTACGTAACATAGATATGTGAAAAACGTTATGAATGCGAGACATACTTAGTGGTAGGGCTAGTCTGTAAGCTACGGTTCCTATTCGATCGAGGATTTCAAATGGGCCAACAAATCGAGGGTTGAGCTTTCCTCTCTTTCCGAATCTCGTAACCCCTTTCCATGGAGAAACACGTAAGAATACATGATCTCCGACGTTGAAACTTTCGTCTCTCCGATGAAGATCAGCATAACTCTTTTGTCGTTCTTGTGCGGTCTGTATTCGTTGTCGGATCATTTGGATCTTTTCTGTTGTCAAGCGTACCAACTCGGGTCCCAACAGTTTTGCTTCTCCTACCTCATTCCAACATACTGGAGAGCGACACTTACGTCCATATAAAGCCTCGAATGGCGCCATACCTATACTTGCTTGGTAATTGTTGTTGTAGGAAAATTCCACCAATGGCAAGTACTTATCCCAACTTCCTTTGAAATCTAGTACGCAAAGTCTCAAAAGATCTTCGAGGGTCTGGATCGTCTTTTCCGATTGTCCGTCCGTCTGAGGATGGTATGCAGAACTGAATCGTAGCTCAGTGCCCATAGCTTTTTGTAGATTGATCCAAAAGTGTGAAGTGAATCTAGGATCTCGATCAGAAACTATGAAAACTGGCATGCCATGCAATCTCACAATCTCATTTATGTACATACCGGCAAGACGTTCAAGTGAAAAGTTTTCTCGTATAGGCAAGAAATGAGCAGATTTGGTCAATCTATCTACGATCACCCAAATTGCATCTAAGCCTTGAGAAACTTTGGGAAGACCCGTCACGAAATCCATATTGATGTGTTCCCACTTCCATTCGGGAACCTCAAGTGGTTGTAATGGACCCTTAGGTACTTGATGCTCTGCCTTGACACGTTGACAAGTTAGGCACCTTGAGATAAACTCTGCAATCTCTCTTTTCATATTGTTCCACCAAAATGTATGTCGAAGATCTCGATACATCTTGGTACCTCCTGGGTGGATTGTAAACGGCGTGTTGTGTGCCTCCATCATGATTTTATGCTTTAATTCAGGATCGTTAGGAACATAGAGTCGAGAGTTGACTCGAAGTATTCCTTTCTCGTCGATTCTTGCTTCGGGAATGGCACCTTCTTGTACTTTCTTCATCATGTTCATCAGTTCCGGATCGATAGCTTGCGCAGCTTTAATTTTATCGATTAAAGCCGATTCTACTCGCACGTGAGCAATCTTCGAGTGGGTCCCTGGTGTCTTTAGCTTTATCCCCATCTTTTGTAAGTCGTACAAAATACGCTTTTGTGTTGTCAGCATTGCACTTGTACTCGCATAAGATTTTCTGCTCAAAGCGTCAGCTACAATGTTCGCCTTTCCCGGGTGATACTGGATTGTGTGGTCGTAATCCTTCAACAGCTCAAGCCAACGTCGTTGTCGCATGTTGAGTTCTTTCTGGGTGAAGAAATACTTGAGACTTTTATGATCTGTATAGATATTCACTTTCGCTCCGTACAAGTAGTGTCTCCAGATCTTCAACGCGAAAACGACTGCTGCCAACTCTAGATCATGAGTAGGATAATTTTTCTCATAATCTTTGAGTTGTCGAGAGGCATAGGCTATAACCTTTCCATGTTGCATAAGGACACAGCCTAGACCTTTGCCTAAAGTATTGTTATATATGACGAATTCTCCTGATCCTGATGGTATGGTCAGAACAGGACCTGAAACAAGTCTCCTCTTGAGTTCTTGAAAACTCTTCTCGCATTCCTCGCTCGATATAAGTTTTATACTAGAATGAATGATACCGATATCTAATAATTAAACTTTCAACTCTTGGCGTTCTATGAGAGCCATTTGGTATGGGGCTTTGAAAATAACCTTACTACCGATTCAATGTCAATATAGAATTCAATTTCTCGGTTTGGGGTAAGATAGGAAGTTCCTCAGGAAAAACGTCAGGAAACTCATTAACAATGAGAATATCATTCAAATTTGATGTGTTTTTGTTCAAATCAGCGATATGAGCTAAAAATGTTTTACATCCGTTTTTCAATAAACGAATGACTTTATGGCTAGAAATAACAGTTACAGATTTCAACGGTTTAGTTGCTTGAATTTGCATGTCAGGTTGATTAGGAATATAAAAACTAATAATCTTATGAAAACAATCAATTTTAGCATGATGGGTAGTCAACCAATCAATTCCTAGAATCACATCAAATTCATGCATCAAAGAAATAAGGTCAACAGGTAGTGTGAGGTTGTTGATTTGAACTAGTCAAGATTTATAGACAGTAGATGTGATAGATATTTCTCTCAATGGGGTTTTAACTGATAAGACAATGCTTAAGTTTTCAATAGTTAAATTTAAACGTTGAGTACATATAGATGAGATAAAAGAGTGGGTAGAGCCAGTATCTAACATGGCATAGACTTCACGAGAATTGATGAATAGCTTACCGGTCATCACCTCATTCGGTTTCTTGATCATCAAGGCTGTCATCATCAAATCGAGTCCCGTATACTTCATCCGGATCTTCATATATTTCATCCATGGGGATACCGCTAAATAATTTTCTAACAAACTGTTTCTCGGATTCATCAACTTCATCAGTAGTAACGTACCAATGATTTCGATAAGAATAGTATTTTCGATAGACTGCAGTTTCCATGATAGTGACTAACTTAACCTGTATTCCTCTAAATTGTAACGCCCAAAAGTATAGAAACATCATTTTTAAATAATCTTGAAAATCATAGCTAGAACATCATAAATCCCAAAGACTAATATGAAAAGTCCATATATTCTGATCCTTTGTTATAGAGCATAACCAGGTGATATGACTCTCCCAATTAGTGAGTAAATTAAAGGCAATAATTTCCGCAAGTTCATTACTTCCTTTAATTGCTTCTAAGAATGGATATGGAACAACTGTAGCATAACTTTCACCTTCATCCTTACTGGATAGAACACGCATAATTTTTGCCTAAGGCAAATGATTCAACTCTGAGTTTATAAGAAGATTATTCGTCGCCTCTTGTTTTGCAGCTACATTTGTTTCGGTCATTTCATAGTTAACCTCCTGATTTTCAGATGTCATACTTAACTGTGGCCACAAAATAAATTTTAGTTCAAATAAACTGACTCATCACTTCATGTCTCTATATTCAAATCAACTCATTAGATAATAAAATCTAATTTAGGTAGGACACACTAGTGACTGATTCTATTCGTCTCTCCCCTACTAGTTCTACCCCAGATCTCCATTAAAGACCATATCCCTAAGCTCTGATGCCAACTGTGACGCCCCTAAATCTGAGCCCACACAGTCCAAACTTGAGTCGTCAAAAGACTACAACAAAATTATTACAACAAAGCACAACGTACAACAATACAGTGTATAATAATACACAACTAAGTCTTCACTATTATTGCCACACTATTTTACAACACGTGAAGACTACGACAGCTATTCCTCGGACTCTCACTCCATCCCCCGGCTAGACCCTGTTACGTTTTCATCTCCTGTTGAAAAACAATGGAACAAAAGAAAGGGTGAGCTCAAATAGTCCAGTAAAGAATATCATGACTAAGATAATGACGAATAAATTATCATTAGTCTTCAACAATTGAGTTCTTGATAGAATACAATAGACTACAAAGTTTATATCAAAAGCTGCAGTTAAATTCTTGAACAATGTTCAGATCAATAATAGCAGCGGAATGAGCAATCTATTAGAAGAATAATACAGACTATAATGTCCACTCGCTTCTCTTTTTTGTAAAAATATCATCAACTTTTATCATCTGAAATACCATTAGTCAAGATAATACAACTTCACAGTTCTTGGTCATAATCATGCAGATCAACAGTTCATCTTTGCAATACGGGCCAAAGACATTCAATATAACACCAACGGTCATGAGTATACCAGATTCAGCCTTTGGTCATAATCATACCAATCAACAGTTCATCTTTGCACTACGGGCCAAAGAGAACATTTACCACGTGCCATAAAAGACACCGAACAGATGTATCGCCTTTAACCTAGTATATCGCCTTTAACCTATCATATGTTCAACAATTATATCACATCTGTGCCCCCGGCCACAGATATTCACAACAGCTTGGTTCTTGATGATTAATACAAATAACAGTGATACAAATGATGAACAGAAGAACAGGATAAACAATAAGTATCAGAAGTTTACTTTGTGCAGATTCAAACAATGTCCAAATTGCCAACATGATGTGGAGTGAAATTTAAAAATGATATTCAAGATCCACAGTTCAGAATAACGATTATAGTTCAACAGAAAGGTTCAGAAAATAGGAAGGTTCAGTTGAAATAATGAAGTTTAACTATTATAGAACATATAATATTTTCAGGAATTATAGAAGCAATAGCTCCATAATAAGTTTCGATTTAGGTGTATGAAAGAAAATAATATCCCTTACCATAGCAGGTTTGATTAACAAAAGGTGAAGGAAATTAATATCCCTTACCATAGTAAGTTTGAATAATGGAAGATGAAAAAGATGGTATCCCTTATGAGTATAAAGGAAAATGATATCACTTACGAATATGGAATAAAAGTGTCATGTGATAATTCGTGTAGACAAATTATTTTCACACGAAACAAATAAAAAGGGTTATTCACCAACAGGCGGTAATCCGCGCCGTAAGGTTATTCCCATCAATTTGAATACGAAGAGTTATTCACCAAATAGGCGGTAATCCGCGCCGTAAGGTTATTCCCATCAATTTGAATACGAAGAGTTATTCACCAAACATGCGGTAATCCGCGCCGTAAGGTTATTCTCATAGATTAATAAGGAATGAATACAAAAGATTATTCACCAACAGGCGGTAATCCGCGCCGTAAGGTTATTCCCACAATTTAATACATGGAAATAAATGGCACAAGAAAGAAACGATATTATTTTCGCGAATCAAAGAATGATAATCCCTTACCGTGGTAAGTTTAAATAATAGAATATGAAAGAAGATGATATTCCTTACAAGTAAAAAATGACATTCCTTACCACAGTAAATTTAAGAGTTTGAAATGAATGGTATTCCTTACCTTAACACGTGACTGGATATTGATTTAAATGAGGTTGATCAACCTATATATTTATAATAAAATTTGTAATTACCACATATAAATTTCAAAGTGTATGATAACTCGTATAATATGAACTATCAAAATTATATATATTTAACATAATTTTTGTAGTATAATATAACTACTTTAAAATAGTTTTTAAAATAATATTCCAAAAAAAATCTTCCAAAGAAAGCTTTTAAAAATGAATCTTCTCAAAGAAGAGTCTTCTAAAGGAAGATTTGTGAATACCGTGAAAAATAGGAATTTATAAAATTACTACTCTTTAATAAAAGACCTACTTGAAAAATTCCTGCACTCTTTTTGGCCTTCAAACACTCAAAATAGCCTTACTATTCTCAGAGAAAACTCATAAAATTCTTATAGAAAAATTTTATGTTTTAGGTGTGATTTTTTTATTCAGCTGAGCAAACTATTTATAGGAGAAAAGATGATATTATACATGGTTGGTGAACAACAGGCGTGATGCACGCCTGCCTATTTTTTTTTTCTAAATTGGCAGCGCAGTCGGCTGCCAACTCTTTCTTCAGCACCAATTCTCATTTCAAATTTCATGTGGCCCCCACATGGGTCCCACATGTTACTATTTCAAATAGTAAAAATAATAATAATAATTATTTTATTTTATTTATTTATTTATTCTTCCTGTGGGTCCAACATATATATTAAAATAATGCTACAACAATAATTCAACAATAATGTAATAAACACGTTACAGATTATTATTAATTTAATAATATAAATTACAGTATATTTGCAACCGTGACAATTATTAGGTTCAATAATTTTAAAAACAGTGCAGCAACAATTATTGACTCAATGATATAAAATACAGTGTAATGACAATTATTAAATCAATAATGCAAAATACTGTGTAACAACAATTATTGAATTGATAATATAAAATATTATGCAGTGACAATTATCGATGAAATGATGCGTAACAGTTACGGTGTCAATTATCAGACCAATAATATGAGACACTATGCAATACCGTGTGCTACTGTAGAGTACCGTGTGCTACAAAAAATACCATAAACTACCGTATGCTACTATTCTTTTATCACCGGTATTTTAACAGTTCCGTTGACTATTTTTATTTAAAAAGGTTATTATTGTCATTTTCTATATCCGACAAATATTCCGTTGTGGGGTCCACCAATAATTAGTTATTTCGGCGCCGTCGTACGACCCGAATATTCCCCGACAAAACGAATATTGTCCGACAAAAAAAAATTTGCACATAACATCCTTAACTTTTAACTTTATCGATTTAACCACTTACTGTTTCAGAAAAATATATGAAGAAAAATTAAATTTTATATTTCATAAAATTTGGGGTCTTACATAGTAGCCCAAGACCTTGATTAAAAATTAAGCGTACAAGTTTCAGCTGTGACAATTATTCAAAGACAAAACCAAGGAGAGAGACCAGTTGAATATACACGTGAATGGCCATCATGATAGCAGCAATGCAAGTGTTCCTTTTGGCTGCCCAAGGGAGTAGTTTCGATGGCTCAAGGGTGTAGTTGTGACGCCCCCAAATCTGGGTCCCTTGAACCGCGGGTTCGGTGCTCACGTTACTATTCTACACTATCATCACATCCATTCATTCTGAATAAATTAATAAAACTTAATTTGCATTCATACATATCTAATCCCAAGTTCTACATACCTTTATACATACACATATTCGTACTTGACATATTACAAAAAGATAATACTATTGACTTTCAAAAATTCTCTAACTAGGCCTTCATTGTTGACTAGCCTTTCCTTTCCCTTTGTCTACTCTTGATCCCTTTGCCTGTTTAGGTTTAACTGAAATATCATGTTTAACAACAAAAGTGAGCATAAAATAGCGCAACAAGTATATAAATAAATGATGACTTGATATTTCGAAATGATGACTTGATATTTCGAAATGATGAATGAAAATTATATATGATTTAACTGAATCATGTAAGATAACTAAATCAATATCAATCAACTAAAATATTTTCAATAAGCTAGGTAAATATCAAGAGACTAAATCATGTTTAATAAACTTGATCAATATCAATAGGCTGATTAATGTCAATATTAGTTCAATATATGAACATGAGAATTATACATGAATTTTGCATGAGGGACTAAGAGCATGGAGTTTGCTTGCTGTATGGTCACAAGACCGAGAACTCATTAAGAACAATGTTAGTCATCAGAACTGATACTGCCCAAGTTAGTCGTAAGACTGCTGTTCAAATAGATGTGTACTCTGGGTGATCAGCCTATCGTACTTTTATGTTGTGCACAACATAAACATATAGCGGCGTAGCCACGCCATAAAATTATATTGCTTTATACTTTACTCCCTTTTATCAAGGTTGTTCTATTACAACATATAATATAATCCGCACCACAACAATGTGGATTGGAGCACATAACAATAAACATCTAATTTCAACATGTATCATCATACGTGTCTAGCCGTAATCAATATTGACATCGACCTTTTCAAAGTAGTTCAATAGTGAATGAATTTTACATGATCATATGAGTGTATAACATGAATGACTGTTCAATGAACTATAAATGGAAGTTCAGTTAAAAGACTTGCATTTATCCTCATCTATCTCAATTGCACAAATCTTATCCCGATTGACTCCTACATAACCATAATATGGGTTTAACTTCAAAACCAGCAAAGTCTGAAGGCGCCAGGGTAAAATGTTACTATAGAAAAAAAAAAATTAAGTGTCCAAAATGTGACGTTTTGATATAGAAAGATAAAGATGAGTTATGTAAACCCTAAATAATTAAAGAATGGTTAAAATAAAGGGTGTTAAGGTATAACGAAATAATAAATGGCATAATGTATCATGCCTAAAGCTAAGCCAAAATGTGTTATAGGTTATGAAAAGATCGAGATCAAGTTAGGATGTATTATTAAGCTATATAAGGTGTAATACATCAAATGGAATATGAATAGAGATAAATGGTTAAATGATTATAGATTAAGTTGTCAAATTATGTAAAGTTTATGATCCTATGATAATGAATATAGGTTGTACGTTATAGATAACGCTCGAAGTAGCAAATTGTCAAGACACATATGAAAGGACAAGCGAGGAAGTAAAGGTTAAGTAAATAAATGCAGATCAAACAGGTTTTTCAGACTTAAGTGTATTAATTGTTCTATGTGAACTATGTGTTAGTTGAAATGTGCACTCCGTGCCACTATGTGTATTAACTATTAAGTGAATTATGTGACATTAAGCGTAGCATGATAAAGTAAAGAGGCATGACGCATATTATAAATGCGAGCATGAAAGGTGTTATCTGAATTACTTGTTGAGATTTATGCTCACTCTTGCTATAAACTAACATTTCAGGTAAAGTACAAGAAGGCCGGAGGTTCCAATACAGCTAAGGTAAAGGATGTGAATGCATTGTTAAGCATGAGGAAATTTGTTATATATATTTGTGTAATATGCAAATAAGTCAGATAAATGTACACCTGTAATAGTAGTAAGGATTATATGATTTGTAAATTCATAGCAATGAATATGTATGTATGTATTATTTAGAGTAAGATTATAATGAGATGAGGTTATGTATTATTATGGTAAGTCAAGTTTGATATGTAATAGACTCGTATGTATGAAAATAGTTATAATCAGACAAGATGATGAATGGAATAAAATATGTACATATATACAGATAGATGTAAACAGAATATGTATATTTAAACAGGGCCATGTATGAATAGTTCAGGGCGAAAGTTATTTATAAGTTATGAAATCATGAATACGAATATATATATATATATATATATATATATATATATATATATATATATATATATGATTATGAAATGAAATAGACTAGGTCACAATTAATAAATGTCGACCTAAATGCTAATGAATAGTAAACTAAAGGTTACGATCTTGAGACAGGTAAGAAATGTAAGTTAAAAAAAGAATATATGGACCACATTATGGTCAAACAAATGATTTTAAAGGTTAAAGGTTAAGTTTTAACGCACGAGATTCTAGTTAATATGATTTAAAGTTAATGAATATCTTATCCAGACATAATTGGACTTAATTAAGGGAATGTGGAATCTCGGTACATTACAACAACTCTTGCAATTGAACCATCAACTCTTTTAATTCTACTGGGGCCATTCTATACGGTGCCTTTAAAATTGGCATTGTTCCTGGTACAAGGTTTATAACAAATTTAATTTCTGTCTGGTAGAAGACCCATCAATTCATCCAAAAATACATCTGTATACTCTCTTACCACAGGTATCTGACCCATTTCTGATCCCAATACTCGTGTATCAACCACATATGCTAAGTATCCCATACATCCTTTTCTTAACAACTTTTCGGCCCGCAACATCGTCAGACAACAAGATTATCTAGAAGATTTTCTACCATAGAATAGAACACTACCTTAGACTTGGAAGGAGTCTGAAGGTTTACATTTTTCTTTTGGAAGTCAATCACCACCCCATAGCTATGTAACTTGTGACGCCCCCAAATTCGGGTTCCAAATACCCGGATCCGGTCATCACGATCCAATACAAACATTCACCTCTAAACAACATACAATAACTAAATGCGGAATAATAAACATATGTTGTTCATTCAAAAGGTGTTACTAGTCCCAAGATACGATAACCTTACACAAAAGTACACAAATACCCTTAATAAAGTAATTAGGGTTTATATTACATAACAGTTAATTTAATTAACTACAGGGCTGCATCTCGAAGTCTATTACTTCATCTTTCCTTTACCCTTGTTCTTTCCCGAAGTCTCGGGTTGCACTGCAATAAGGTTTCATGATATAACAAGAGTGAGCAACTAGTTTGCTCAACAAGTTTAAATAACAACAAGGAACAATACATCATGAATGAAAGGGAATAGCTGAACAATTCAATAATGTGAATAACATAAGCAGGAATAATAATTTGCTTTTAAAATTAGGATAGTTAAATAGACTATGAACTATAAATATCCACTGGAGTCAATAGCAAGTTGACCCAATGGTTACTACCAGAAATATGTACCCGAGGGGATCAGCCTCAGTACAATATGTGTATGCATAACATTTAATTTCCGTATTTTTTACCTAATATTAGATACAGGGTACTCCCCTATAATAAAGGGGTGTTCATAATAGTCTAAGAATCCGCATCTTCAATGATTTGGATAGCTTTTAAAATCTTTAACATAAATGTCTAGCCGAACAATGGCTTAGACATACTTTGAACAGTTCTTTAAATAGTAGAACAGTAATTAAGTACAAGTCAATGATTGTACAATCTCAAGTGCAACAAGTGCGAATAACAATAATATTGATGTGGAATAATTGTAACGTAATTAAACCACTCAAAGCATGCTTGGAAATAACAGTTCAAGCTTAAATAAATAATTTACTCAATGAAATGAGTTTAGAGATAAGGAACTTGCCTGTCTGCTCAGCTACAATAAATGTCTAGCTTTAACTAACTTGCTTTAAAAGACCTAACATTAATAAAGTTGGTCTAATAATTAGTACGGCGTGTTTGCACAACTATACGCTCACTAAGGGACTTATCTATCACATAAGTACTAACACATAAATTACATTAGTCAAAACAATATTATTAACCTTATAGACCTTCAATCATATTAGGTTAATAATTTAATAAGTTAGAAATATTTTTCTTAAGTGTTGGACACTTATTATTAAACCCTTAAACAACTTATTACAATTGTTTAATTAAAGCATAATTAATTTTAATTTATTTTATTAACTCGATCTCTATTTAATTACTATTTAATCTTGGTTAAATAGAAATTAATTAATTAACTATAGTTATTATTTAAAATAAATAATAACTAATTGTACTTACTTATTATTTAATAATAATTAAATAATAAATAATTATTGATTCATTTTAACCTTCTTTAATTTAATATTAATCAACTAATAGTTAACTAAGTAATTAACCTTACCTATTATTTAATTTAAGGAAATTAAATAATAGTTTACTCATTTTAATCCTCTTTAATTATTATTTAATGTCAATTAAATAATAATTAATTATTAAATTAATTTTAATTATTGTTTAAGATTAAATAAAATTTAATTTATTTATCCTTATTTATTATTTAAATTAAATAACTTAATTTCCCTTAATAATTATTTAATGCTAATTAAATAATAATTAATTACTTAATTATCCTTATTTATTATTTAATAATATTTAAATAATAAATAGTTAAATTATAAATTTTAATCTCTCTTTAATTATTATTTAATAGTAACTAAATAATAATTGCTAATTTATTACCTTTATTTATTATTAACATTTTAAATAATAAATAACTAATAAATTTATTTAACTTAACCATGATTTAGCTAACTAGATTAATATTTAAAATATTTAAATATTAAACTTAATGAAAATATCCTCCCTAATATCATTTTTGTATTATTATTATTTTTGTTAAAATTTTAAATTAGTTTTTAAATATTTAAATTAATTAAAATTAACCCGAATGACATTTCTGTAAATAAGTTGAAAACTGATCCGAGGGCAAAATAGTAATTTCGCCGAGAAAAACACAGATGGGTAGTTTGGTAATTTCGCCGAAATTTTCCTACCGTGTGTCGACGCCGGGATTTCGCCGTTTCGTTTTTTAATAATTAAAAATGCCCTTCTCCAATTTTAGCCTTTTGAATTAAATGTGGTTTAGAAAAGGGTCGGCTTAATGTCGACGGGTTTTGAAAGATCGATATTTTATGAGCCAATTGACCAGAGTCGCCAGTTGGTATATTTGAAATGGATGTACCAACTCATCCGAATTTAGTTTTTCGTAATCGCTGGCTCATGTGACTCCGAGTTAATTAGTCCGCAAACCGAGATTCATGGAGTTCGGGGGCTTGCTTAAGCGAGGGGAAGGTGTTAGGCACCCCCCGACTTCCGTGAAACACGGTTACCGCAATCTCGATGTTTTCCTATCCTTTTAAATCCTAAAAATGTGTGAGCTGCGCGTGTGTGCGTGTGTGCCTAGGTGAATGCTTGTGGTGAATTTTGTTTGGTCTTTTGTATGGCAAATGTGCTTTATCTGGAAAGTGTTTTAACGTCTTTTGACCCAAATGACAAGGCTTCGCTTTTTATAAGAAAGATTGATTTTAAATTCGAAAACGTTGAGTGGCTTTTTATTAGATGTCATTTTGGAAAACAAACAATTTTAAACTTTTGTCAAATAGGAATCGAGACTATACATTGCCTCCTAACAATTAATATAAATAAAATGAAGGCAACTTTTAGAACTCTTTAACCCTATGCACAAAGTTTAATTAAAACGTTCATTTATTTTACGAAATCATTTTTTGTGACATTTCAAAACCAACTAAAGCCTTTTCATCAATCATGGATTAAAGTTTGCCAAAACCCTTGATTTTTAAACCTCGTGAATCTAGCATCCTAGTTTGATCATTTTTTACAAAATCTTCATTATTTGCCTTATTTAAAAACCATTTTTTGTGTCGTAAATTAAAACAAACACTCACAACGTGTCGAGGCTATCCACGGGCATGTAAGCCATCCAGACAACCCCAAACACCCACAATCACATATTTTATTATTATTACGGGGCCTTAACCCGAACACGACTTGGTATCGTTTTAAGGCCCGATATTACAAAATACACATCCATGGACTCTATACAAGGATTACATATGCCGAAACGTCCATCATCGGGGTTCGATCACGAGGATCTCCCCCCTAGTCTCACAATCATCCTATCACAGCACAACCAATACTAAACAAATTTAACAAGATCTAGACATTTGCTATCACATTATATAACCCAAATATCACAAACCCAATACTACGGCGAATCTAACAATACTAAACTCGTTACGGTGCTATATGGATCAAAATCCCAATGCCAACATTCCAAACCGTTCATGAACACAACAAACTACATCTCACCATACGGATGTCATTGGGATATTAGGAGGAAGTCTCGTTCCAATGGAACCCTCGCTAAACATCCCTAATCCATGGATCCTCAATGATATTACAACATACTATATTAAGCAAAATCAAAACAACAACTATTCAACACCAAAATAAGCAAAAGATTAAAGAAAACACTTCATTTCACCTTGCAATACACCAAGACAAGCTTTATATTCCAAGATTTGAACCAAGACTGCAAGAAATCCTCACTACTTGAGCAACAATCCACAATTTATCATTCAAAACACCTCCACCCGAGCCTTTCTCTCTCCTCCCGCGCTCCTTCTCTCTCTAAAAATCTATTTTTTCTCTCTCTTTTTTCTCTTCTCGGACGCAGATCTGGACGCTTAATAGAGTTCCGAAGGCAGCCGCAGGTGCAACTGCGGCTGGCCGCAGGTGCATCTGCGGCTGACTTCGCTGGCCGCCCGCGCCGAACCTCGGCTGTCGTGTGCCGCCCTCGAGCCGCGAACCTGCCCCTTTGTCGGTGGCCGCAGGTGCATCCGCGGCTGTCCGGCTTGCTTTTCTCGATTTCCGTGTCGCGCGGTCTTAATTCGCCAATTTCTGCGGTATTATTTCGGGAGGCGGTTACCTAATGTATAAATTGCTCTTTGTGCTTGGCTTCCAGGGGGCACTGCCCCCTTCCACCCCCGCCAGCTCACCGGCGAGCTGGGCAGCCGCTCGCTCACCGGGGAGCGAGACCCCCGAACATCGTAAGCGTAGTGGCCATTAGTTATGATCAAATCAGGCTCCTCTGGATCAACTGTTCGTCTTGCCGCAAGTAACCTGATGCTCGTTGTTCGTTGTGGCGGCTTTGGCCGTAAGTTGTTGGGGTGGCTTCGTGTTGGGGTCCACCTTCCTTTTCGCATGTCGGGTCGGGTGACGATCTTGCCCTCCTGACAGGGTTAGTACACAAGTGCAAAATTTGGGTGTCTACAGCTGCCCCTCTTTATCATGTTTATGGAATGAAATATGAATGAACATGATAAAGAAGTAGGCGCCCGATGCATGAAAATGCCAAATATACATTTAGCGATGTCGCACGTACGTTAAGATGACGCGATGTCACATTTAATATGCTCATGTAGAGGTCATTTTTCAAGGTTACGAACGAACACTGCCCGGGTCTCATCTCCGGCGGGTTATTTTTGAAAGGCCAGGTATCGCATCTGGCTGGTCGTTTTTGAAATTGGTCAGGTATCGTATCTGACGGGCCGGTTTTGAGTTGGTCAGGTATCATATCTGACGGGTCGTTTTTGAATTGGTCAGGTATCGTATCTGACGGGTCGGTTTTGAATTGGTCAGGTATCGTATCTGACGGGTCGGTTTTGAATTGGTCAGGTATCGTATCTGACGGGTCGTTTTTCAATTGGTCAGGTATCGTATCCGACGGGTCGGTTTTGAATTGGTCAGGTATCGTATCTGACGGGTCGTTTTTCAATTGGTCAGGTATCGTATCTGACGGGTCATTTTTCAATTGGTCAGGTATCGTACCTGACGGGTCGTTTTTGAATTGGTCAGGTATCGTATGTGACGGGTCGTTTTTCAATTGGTCAGGTATCGTATCTGACGGGTCGGTTTTGAATTGGTCATCCAGTCCTAAAATCTTGTATTCTAACGTGGGACAAGTCATACGTTGCCTCTGGGTGACGAACAGGGAGGCCAAAAGGGCACCGAGACCAGCCGCAGGTGCATCTGCGGCTAGGATCGGTCCTATTTCAGATCGTGACCCTTCACGATCTGGTCACTTTCTCACTTTTCCTTTCTCTCATTCTCGGTTTTCGTCGTCCCCCACCCAACCTTTTCGTCTTTTGGGCAACTTTTGGGAAATTCTGCTCCGATTAAATCAGTCTACGCACTTTGGGTAACGTTTTAACTCCTTTTTCTTTGATTTTCGCTTTCATTTGACTATTCATTTGCTTGTTTGAATATTTTAATTTTATCAATGCATGATTATATGTGATATTTGTGTTGCCCGTAGCATAGATAAATACCGGGTTTCGTAGAGATGCCTCATTATTTTGAAAATTTGTTTTATTCATTTTATGCATTTGAGGCATTATTTTCACTTGCATTCTGGGTTTGTTGGTTGCCTGACCAGATTAAACATGCCTGATTGTGCATGGGATGTCCATTTTACAAACGAAACTCTGCCGAAATTTCGGGAAATTTAGTGCACCGCTAGGGACTTTATTTATGCATTTTCTATTTTCACACCCTGCTATGCCACCCTATTATTTCTAGCAATATGCAATAAGACTTTTGAAAGATAATGAGCTAAGGGTGTACCTTTTTTGTGATACCGTTCCAGTTATGGATCCAGATGCTCCCAGTGGTTCCTCAGTGCCCCGAGCGTCGGGTGTCCGTCGTCGTAGAGCGACCTCTTCAGCTCCAGCTCCAGTCCTGACTCGTCATTCCCGTAGACTGGCTGAGTCTGTTATTCGCCCCGTTCAGCCTGATGTGGATGAGGACGCCCCAGCGGAGGCAGAGGCGGGTCCCTCGGGCACAGCGGCTCCTTCTCCCATGCGCCGGACCTTACCCGGGGCCCGTGCTAGGATACCGGATCTGCTCGGTCCTGACCTCGGTCGTCACCCCTCAGCCTACCTTGCGGCTAACGAGGTATATTCGTTATTTAAATTCATTCAACCTCGTGAGATTATCGGGACTGACTGTTTCGGTGGCTGTCACAGGTTCCTGAGTTTACCCAGCCTCGGGGTAACTGGTTCAGCATTTACACCCTCTACCACGCGTTGCATCCCGACTATAGGGGAATGGTAGACTCCTGGGGGTTCAGACATTTCTTTACTATTGCCCCTCGTCGATGTCCGTGGGGCTATATGAGGGCCCTGTCTGAGCGCTGGTTCCACCAGACCCAGTCGCTTCATCTACTGGACTGCGAGCTGTTGTTGACTCCTCTGGACTGGCGTTATATTACCGGGGTGGAGTTCTCCGGACCCCGTGTTCCTCTGGAGCCGGACATCACTTCCGTAACCGTTCGATCCTTGTTGGGGTTCACTCCTCAGGATAAGGTCTTTAAGGCCCGCAGCATCCGATCCGGAGCTTTGGCTGTAGATGCCATTGGAGGGGCTCTTTCCGAGCCATTTCCCGAGGACCGCTCCGCTCGTGACTTCCTGCTCCGGCGTCTATTCCTGACTATCATGAGGGGCTGTTTTCTGGGGAACAACTCCTCGACCATCCATTTCAATATCGTCGGCGCTACTCGAGATGTGGATCGGATCGGGGACTATGACTGGGGTTCCTTCACCTTCGCCTATTTCCTCCATGGCCTTCGCCTTCGCTCAGAGGGGCAGACAGATGCCTGGCTGGGGTTTTATCCTTTTCTGCTGGTAAGTCCCATTCATTTAGCCGCTTTATTTGTTTTATTCATTTGTCGTCCTTGGTACTTACGTCCCATTTTCCTTGTTTATCAGTTCTGGGCTTATGAGCGGCTACCCTGCTTGCGGCCGATTACTACCCTCGGTCCAGAGACTTATCCCCGGGGTCGTCGATGGCATCACAGCACTTTGGCGGAGACCCCGGTGTCAGATAGCTTCTCCCACTGCCGGCTGCAGTTAGAGATGGTCTCTTCGGCGGACGTGACATGGGTTCCTTACACTGCGGATCATTTGGCGGCTGGCCTCGCCGGTGATTATGCCGCGGACCAGGAATTTGCCTTGTCCACTCGTCGTATTCCCTTCTTGACTTATGGTGGATGGGAGCTGTATTTGGGGGAGCGTGCCATCAGATGCGTTTCCGGGGAGGTCCGGATCCCTTTCGCTCCTCCTTCCCGGAGATTTTGGCTCATGGATTCCCATCTCCCAGAGGCAGTGACGGCCGGGGAGGATGGATATATGCTGTCTGACGGCCCGCAGATGAGTGAGAGTTTTAGCGTCTGGTGGAGACCTCGTACCATCGGGCCTCAGACTCGGGCCACCTTCTTCCTTGGAGACCTGGTTCACGGGTCTGTGATGATGACAGACTGGATGGAGTGTGTTCGGGCCCCCACTCACTCAGATCAGATTACTTCATTGACTCGGCGAGTGGACCAGTTGTCATTTTTTGTTCGGAGCTTGGGCCGGGATCCAGAGGAAGCTTACGCTGCAGACCCGTATGGACCTGACCTCGGTGCAGCTCCCGGCTCGTCGGATGCCCCTGCCCCGCCTTATTCCTGCCTTGATCTGAACTTTGGCGCTGAGGCTTCCATTCCTGGGGACGTGGGCCATGCGAGCCAGTTTGATGATGACACCTTTATTGAGGGCCTATAGTGCGTCGGCTAGATCTAGATAGGCTAGGACCTCTGTATTTGGACCTGTTTGTTTTATTTGTCATCATTTGTTTTTCATTCCATGTATTATGTACAGAATTATCTTTATTTTATGCATAATTTCTTCTTTATGATGATCTACTTATTATAGCTTGTATGATGCACGATTTATTATATATGTGGACAAAGAAATTGACCCCTGTATAGTCTTTTGATACTGTTTTTTCACAGATGTCATCCCTGGATGTGGTTCGCGTGGGCCCCCGCACCCCCTCAGGGATCATGAGTCGGTTCCGTTCGTGGCTGGATAGTTTGATACCCCCAGACCGGATCATTGCAGAGGGTCTTTTGGGACACTCCTTGTCTCTTTTGTCATTTCAGGTGCCGCCGGGCTTTGTTGATGGCATTCTCAGCTGTTGGATCCCGGACAGACAGGTTTTCAGGTTTGGGCTAGAGTATCTGACCCCCACTCTTGAGGAGTATGCTCGTTTTACCGGTTTATCCGTGGATGGTCCCTGCGCACGGGTTACTTCAGGCCATATGCGCCGTCAGTTCCTGACTTTCACAGGCTTGCGGAGGACAGCTTTGTTATCTGTGATCTCTTCGAGCCATCTCGTCCCTCTATCCTTCTTGGTTGACAGATTCGGATCGGTGGATAGCTTTTCTCGATTCTCCAGTGATTTTTCAGTATCTGAGGAGCGCTGGGGCGCTTTGAGAGTGGATGTTTTGATGGCCTGTGTCCTATCAGCTCTGTACATGCCCGCAGGGGACGACCTCATGGATATGCGGGTTATCGTAGCGGTGCAGGCTCTCCAGGAGGATCATACCATTCTTCCCATTATATTAACAGAGACTTACCTGTCGGCCTCATATTGTCATTCATTCTCTGGTCGCATATTCAGGGGAAGCTCTATCTTGTTATATGTATGGTTCATGAGCCATCTCAGACCCATCGGGCAGTTTCGTCGACACGAGTTCTGTTTCAGCCACAGCCTGGCCATGCAGTTCTCATTTCGTCCCCGGCGATGCACGGATACAGCCTCATGGAGGGAGTTCTTATCGGCCATTGAGGAGCCTTTCCATCTTCTGATCTATTCGGGTTATTGCTCCTTCCAGAGTTTCCTGACTCACGTGCCACCTTTTGATTTCCTCCCTCTCCTTGGCTTGAGGGGGGTGACGACTTATCATCCCTTAGCTGTCATGGGGCAGTTTGACCAGATGCAGGATCTTCATCTCTTTACGGGAGCTGCTGACTACCGATTTCTCATATCGCCTCAGACGGAGAGGGAGCTGCTGCGGGTATACGATCTTTGGTCACACAGGATCTCGGCCGATTTTGGGGATAGTCATCCCGGTCAGACACCCGATTATCTGCTATGGTTGCAAAGAGATTCTGAGATTGCCGACTTTGATCCGATTGGGGTATTGGGTGGTTCTCGAGGACTTTTCCCTGATGAGACCAGTTCAGATGCGGTCATTCCTACGGAGCTTTCAGGATTAGCGCCCATGTCTGGGGTTGAGGAGGTTTCTGCTTCGGTACATGTCACCTCCTTTGATTTGGCGAATCGGATTCAGGGATTACTGATTGAGGGTACCCGGCTCCGGTCTGCCTTGAGGGCCACCGAGATTGAGAGGGATACCGCGCACGCGGAGCGGGATGCGGCCGTACTAGCTTGTGATGCCGCCCTCTCTGCCAGAGATAGTGTTATCGAGCAGGTCAGAGTTGTCATGGAGGGCCATTCTGCGACTGTTACCAGTGCTGCTGCTCTTTTGACTCGGGTTGACATGATGGGACAGCAGATTGCGGGTGAGCCAGAGGTTTATGATGCCTCGACTACTTTGTCTATCCTGCTCCAGCTGGTCTCCGACCTGTAGATGATTTTATTCCCTGCACAGACTATGTCAGACTCATCACTTTTATTTAGAAGACAGACTTGTAATCAAAATGTTTTGTATATATAGAGAAATATTTATGGTTTTAGTCATTTCCCTTTTTGATGCATCGTCGCCCTTCATTGGATCCTCATTTTATCCAGCTGATTATGATTTCGATATATTGCCTTATTTCTTTCCTCAACTCTTGATTGGAACTCCACAGATATTGCCGCGTGCCCCCTTTGATTTCATCGAAGTGAGTCTTAGACTTTGGGCTAATTATGTGGCTAGGTTTGGGTAAGTTTTGGAGTGTATAGGATTTCGGAATTTTCGGGAAGTGGTTTCGGTATAGGGACAATGTTTATTATTTTGGTATAGAACGGACCGGGCCATGACGGCTGAATGTATTTGTCCAAAGTAAGGTTTCGGGTTTTCTGGAAATGGGTTTGGTATAGGGACGAGATTTATTATTTTGTATAGAACGGACCGTGCCAGGATGGCTGCCTACGTACTCCCACAAGGTCGGGAGATCAGGTCCTACGTAGTTCGAATTACAAGGGAGATAGAAGGGAATTTTTTTTTTTTTTTTTTTTTTTTTTTTTTTTTTTTTTTTAAGCGTAGAACCGTTTCACAGAGTCAGCATTCAGGGGCTGCGGAAATACCTCGCCATCCATTTCTTGTAGGACAAGGGCCCCTCTAGATAGGACTTTCTTGATCACAAAGGGTCCTTCCCAACTTGGAGCGAATTTCCCTTTGGCCTCGTCTTGACAGGGCATGACCCTCTTTAACACTAAATCATTTTCCTTGAACTTTCGGGACCGTATCTTTTTGTCGTACGATCGAGAGATGCGTTGCTGATACAACTGACCATGTAATATAGCCGCCACCCTTCTTTCATCTATTAAGGCTAACTGGTCGTATCGACTTTGTATCCAATCCTCCTCGTCAATCCGAGCATCGAGCAAAATTCGGAGGGATGCCATCTCCATCTCTACTGGCAAAACGGCCTCCATCCCATATACCAAGGCGTAAGGGGTCGCCCCTGTAGACGTACGAACTGATGTCCGATATGCAAACAGTGTGAGGGGTAGCAAGTCTGGCCATCCCCGATGATTGGCAGACATTCTCGCCATAATTCTCTTTATATTCTTATTCGCCGCCTCCACGGCCCCATTCATTTTGGGC
Source organism: Hedera helix (assembly GCA_947179155.2). Lineage (NCBI taxonomy): Eukaryota > Viridiplantae > Streptophyta > Magnoliopsida > Apiales > Araliaceae > Hedera > Hedera helix. The sequence continues at coordinate 31,806,577 of OX359264.1, read as the reverse complement.
CTGTAAATGACAGAATTGAGATGCTTGATCTTGAATTGGGCGCACAACTCTTTCATAAGGGCATTGTTCAGATTCTTGGCATTGTCGGACACCAAGATTTCAGGCTGTCCGTATCGGCAAATCACATTGTTCCTGATGAAACTGACTATAACTTCCTGCGTTACTTTGGGGAAGGAAGCTGCCTCCACCCATTTAGTGAAATAGTCAATCATGACGAAAATGAACCGGTGGCCGTTGCTCGCTTTGGGCTCCACGGGCCCGATAACATCCATACCCCACATGGAGAACGGCCAAGGGGAAGTCATGCAGTGCAGTTTATTAGGAGGCGCATGCATCACATTACCGTGTGCTTGGCATTGGAAACATCGCTTGACATGATCGTCACAGTCAGCCTTAAGTGATAACCAGTAGTGCCCTGTTCTCAGAATTTTCTTGGCCAGCATTGGTCCACTCATGTGCGGCCCACATACTCCACCGTGCACTTCGCCCATGATTTTCTGTGCTTGAGTTTCGTCCACACATCGCAATAATCCCAAGCCTACATCCCTCTTATACAGGGAGTCTCCGCTTAAATAGAATTTCATCGCCATCTTCTGGATTCTCTGCCTTTCCGTTCGGTTTGCCTGGTCGGGGAGTGATCTATCCCTCAAGTATTTCTGAATGTCATGATACCAGGGTTGATTTGGTTGAGCCACATCTTCTGACAACTCCGATATGTATTCTTCGTAAGCGGGGGCACTTTGTACTGTTATTTCAATCTGTGGGGTGGCTTTGCTTTTGAGCACATGGATTAACGAAGCCAGGGTGGCCAATGCATCGGCAAAGTCATTCCGCCCCCGGGTAATGTGTCGGAAAGCTACGTCTTCAAATTCTTGCATCAATCGGACTACATACCGGTGGTACGGGAGTAACCGAAGTTCCTTAGTGCCATATTCCCCAGTCGCCTGTCTGATTACCAATTCTGAATCTCCGAACACGGCTAATCTTTTCACTCCCATATTGCGGGCGAATCTCAGTCCCAATATGCATCCTTCGTATTCGGCCGTATTGTTTGAGTTACTGAACTTTAATTTGGTGAGAACAGGGTATTGCTCGCCCGTAACGGATACCAGGACCGCTCCAGCTCCAGCCCCTTCAGCATTCATGGCACCGTCGAAATACATTTTCCAAAACTGCCCTTCGTCATCACACCTCGCCTGTTGGACCCACAGTATGTCTTCACCCGGTAGGAAAGTCTCTAAAGGCTCCATCCCCCCTGTCGGCATCTCGGATAATTGATCTGCAATTCCCTGCCCTTTCATGGCCTTCTGGGTAACATACAGGATGTCGAATTGCTGGAGGATTAACTGCCACCTTGACAATCGACAATTCAGCATTGGTCTCTCAAATATATACTTCAAAGGGTCGATTCGCGAGATCAAATAGGTAGTGTGTCCATGGAGGTAATGCTGTAATCTCATAGCAGCCCAGGCCAAGGCGCAACATGTTTTCTCGATCAGCGTGTAATTCTGTTCACAGCTGCTGAATCTCTTGCTGAGGTAGTAAATGGCATGCTCCTTACCGAATTCACTCTTCTGCCCCAGCATACAACCCATCGCCATATCATTCACGGATATATACAGGAAAAGGGGAACCCCGTCCTTTGGCGGTACCAGCACTGGCGCTCCTGTTAGTTGCTTCTTAATAGTCTGAAAGGCCTTTTGGCATTGACTGTTCCACTTCCGGGAGGCGTCTTTCCTTAACAGTTTGAAGATTGGTTCGCAGGTGGTGGTCAGATGGGATATGAACCGACTGATGAAGTTTATCCTCCCCAAAAATCCCCTTATCTCTTTCTCTGTACGGGGAGCTGGCATGTCCACAATAGCCCTGATCTTAGCCGGATCCAGTTCGATACCTCGATTGCTCACCAAGAATCCAAGGAGTTTACCTGACTGAACCCCGAAGGCACATTTGGCTGGATTGAGCTTCAAATTATACTTCCTGAGCCGCTCGAATAGCTTCTTAAGGTGAGTCACATGGTCAGATTCCGCCCTCGATTTCACAATGATGTCATCCACGTAAACCTCTATCTCCTTGTGCATCATGTCATGGAATAGGGCCATCATGGCCCTCTGATAAGTGGCTCCCGCATTTGTGAGGCTGAAGGCAAGTCGTCTATAACAAAATGTGCCCTAGGGGGTGATGAAGGTAGTCTTTTCTCGATCCTCTTCCGCCACCATTATCTGGTGATACCCAGCGAAACAATCGACAAATGAATACATTTCATACTGAGCTGTGTTATCCACCAAGATGTGTATGAAAGGCACTGGGAAGTTATCCTTAAGACTGGCCTTGTTCAGATCTCTATAATCCACGCACACTCTCACCTTTCCTCCAGGCTTTGCCATGGGGACTATATTGGAAAGCCATTCTGGGTAAGTCGACACCATGATGATCCCAGCCTTGAACTGCTTGACTATCTCTTCCTTCACTTTTAAGCTCCATTCCGGTTTCAATTTTCTCAGCTTCTGCTTAACTGGCCTGAAACCCTCCTTGATAGGCAATCGATGTACCACAATATCCGTGGACAAACCGACCATGTCCTCGTGTGACCAAGCAAACACATCCTCATATCGGCTCAAAAGTTCAGCTACCTCTGTTTTCTGGTCTGGAGTCAAGTCTGCCCCAATTTTTAGCTCTTTGGGGTTTTCAGGGGTTCCTATGTTGATGGTGATGGTTTGGTCTAGGTTGGGTTTGGGTTTATCCTCGACCCACTCTTTGATCTCGTCGGGAGCGTCGTCATCATCTGCTTCGTCCTGCTCAATTCCCATCAAATCGAAATCCAGTTCTATATCAAAATCATAATCGTCTTTCAAATTTGGAAAATCGTTTGTTAGGCTAGAATGACTCAAATCGGTACACCTGACATGAAACAAAAATATTTGTCATATATATAAACATTAGGTACATGACTTCCTTTTCAATAATCATGACAAAAGTATGAAATAGACGTGCAGATACATAAAACAAAAACACCGTCTTAAAAACCCCCTGATCCCCCTACTGGACAAGATTCCCGGACACTCCTGCATTTACCCTTTTCTGGATACTACTGGCTGCATGGTCCAATTCCTGGGGATCACTTCGGTTTTATAGCTAGTGATGGAGGGAATCTCTGTATCTGGCACCTCCTCTATGATTGCGGCAACTTGGCTTTGGCTCTCATTTTCACTTTCCTCGGGCACTTCTAACCCGGCCCAATTTATAAATGGCATGATCTGCTTGCCTTCAGTTATCTTCTCCTTTCCCTTTTCATTGGGGCCTGACTGCCCCGGGAGATGGCACTTTTTCTCGAACTGTTCCATAATTTTCAGTAAGAAATCCGACTGCTGGGCCACTCCTTTTACTGGGGGAACCTCCATCTTACCCACTGCTTCAGGTGTGGGCCTGATTACCCTCGGGGAGTGTTCACTATTGGCTCTCGGTATCGGAACTCCGGTTATCCGTATGGGAACTTTCTTATATGAGTTCTTCGGCCTTATACCTCCTTGATATCCTAGCCCTGCCTTGCCTGCCTGCACTAGTACCTGGATGGGCTCTGTGATTCCTTGGCTGTGCTTGCCCAGCCCTTGCCCCGGCTGGAAGTTCATTGCCATCATTTCCCGGGCAACGAAGGTGAGCTCGGGGGACATCTTAAGTTTTAACTCCGGGGCTCCCAACTGCTTATACTGAGGGGTGCTGATTTCAAACGCCTGATAGCTTATTGGTTGGGCCGACTCGTCCACATGGATCATCGGCATGCCTTTTACAGAGGGAACGGGGCAGTCAGATTCTGCGGCGATTGTTACCAAATGGCCCTCCACGATGAATTTTATTTGCTGATGCAGGGTGGAGGGAACTGCCCCTGCCATATGAATCCAGGGCCTCCCTAAGAGCATGTTGTAACTGGCCGTGATATCCAGTACTTGGAGAGAAATGTCAAAAGCATAAGGCCCGATCTCCACCGGCAGCTCAATCTCTCCCACCGTGTCCTTTCTTGATCCGTCAAACGCCCTCACCACCACTTGGCTGGCCCGCAGGCGCTTAGGGCTGATTTTCATTTTCTCCAGAGTACTGTATGGGCAAATATTAAGGGCTGACCCACCATCAATCAAGACTCCGTTCATCACATACCCGGAAGAGATAACCGCAATGTGTAACGGCCTCCGGTGCCCCCTCCCTTCTTCGGGGATGTCGTCGTCGGTAAATGATATTACATTGCTGTCCAATAGGTGGCCCACCAAGTGGCCAAATCTTTCCGTACTAATTGACTTGGGAACATGAGCCTCTTCCAGGACTTTGCTCAATATCTGATGATGATCATTTGATGCCAACGCAAGATCCAAGATTGATGTCAGGGGCGGCTGTACCTCCAGTGTTTTAACCCCACTCGCCTTGCCGTAATTCATTTTCTCCCAAAATTCCAATGCTTTTTCCTCCGATATTTTCCCGTTCTCTTTTCTCGTGTTCTCAAGGACCCGCCTCGGTAGATACAATGGATTTCCCTTAGAGCTGACTGATGCGCAACTGGCCTCCTCGTCGATTTTCCCCCCATAATTCCACGGGACAACTTTCAGATTGGTAATCGGCAATTGTGACCTAGCGGCTATGACAAGGGGTTTTGGGGCTGATAACCGGATAGGCTCTGTTTTGGTATCTCGCATCACGCCAACTAACTTGACAGGCTCGTTTTGCGCTCCCTCCTGGACATGGGTCATGGCAATTTCTCCTTCTATCCTCCTTATGTATATTGATTTCAAGGGACCTTCTGCCCCACTGCTTTCCACTACGTTCACGCCTCCCCCATTGTGTTCGGGAAGAGGGTTGGCCATTACGTTTGGGGGTTCCGGTTGCTCTACCACTATCTCTCCGCTGTCGATCATGTTCTGGATTTTATGCTTTAGTGACCAGCATTCTTGGGTGTCGTGCCCTGGGGAAGCCGAGTGATAGGCGCATCTCTTGCTAGGGTCATATCTCTTGCTTTTCGGGTCTGATGGAGGCAATAGGTCGGTAATCTTTTTCTGGCCCACCAACAGGGCCAGTATATGTTCCAATGAATCCCCCAATGGGGTGAACTCCCTTTCTGGTGGCTTTTCAAACTTCCTGCGCCCCTCATATCTTTGATTGTTGAAATTTGACGGACGCGGGGCCTCATTTCTTTGCATGCGGACCGGAGGGCTGGTCATTATTTTCCCAGATAGTCCTTGCAGTATCAGGGACACATCCTCTTCCTTTTTCTTCTGGGGTCTCCGGGAAGAACTGCCATAGTTTCCACTCTGAATTTGCTCAGCAACAGCTTCAAGAGCTGTGAAATCTCGGATCTTTCCTGACTTCAATCCCATCTCAGCCATCTCCCCATGCTTGATCATTTCCGCAAAAGGCTTCCCTATCCCTGCTATCACCCTTTCATAGTAAGGAGCCTCTTGTATATCGATGAAGGTCATTACCATCTCTGCCTCACTCATGGGTGGGTTCACTTGGGCTGCCATCCTCCTCCACCGCTGAGCATAGTCTCTGAAGGATTCACTGGTCTGTTTTCTGATTTTGGTCATCTGGTATCGATCTGGGGCCATCTGGGACTGAAAGCTGTATTGGGTTAGGAAAGTATGGGCCAGCTCCTCCCAATTGTGAATCTTAGCATTGTCCAATCTCGCATACCACGTTCTAGCCTCCCCTGTCAGGCTTTTCTGGAACAGTTGCATTCTCAGTGACTCGTCCTCAGCATATCCCCCCAGCTCTCCGATGTATACTTTCAAATGGGTGTAAGGATCCCCTGACCCGTTATACTTTTCAAATTCGGGGAGTTTGAACTTTTCTGGATATCTGGTTCCCGGAAAGATGCACAGATCGGAGTAGTTAACACTGCCATATGACCCGATTCCCTTCATAGTTTTGATGGCCTCCTCCATCTGCTTTATTTTCTTGCTGACAGTGCTGGCAACCTCATCCTCTGGAATGATAATGATTTGTTTTGCCGGTTCAACCTTTGGAGTTTCTGGGGTCAGTATGTTCTCTTGAGATGATGGCCCCGGCTGGTCCTCGAGCTGTGGCCCTGATTTTAGTTTGAAATGCTCTTTGAGCAACATAGTCAGCTCCGTCATTTGATTTCTCACAGCGTTGAACTCTTCCCGAGATACGGGAGCCAGGTCCGGATTAGGGTTTTCAGCCATCTCGACTGCTAGTTCTCTGGCTTTCTTAGATCGGAGACGGGTTTGGGGAGCAATCCTGCGAATAAACAAACCAAGTTTAGTTCCGGGTCATGGTATTGGCAGATGCATGCGAAAGCAATTATTTTTGTATTTTTGGGTTTTGTAATCTTTTTCTGCAAAACAGGGTCAGTGTCCTTTTTATTTTAACCAAGGTAATGACACAGTGCAATTCACGATGCTCTCCAAGCTTGCCCCTGTAAAACAGAGGTTAGTACTTTTATTTGGAAAAAGTGGTTGGTGCAAAAGGATTGACTACAGTATGATATTACGTGCGTAAAATGTAAAAGGGTATGAAGAGACTTCCCTCGCGTTGGGTTTATCTGAGGCTGACCTACCCTAAGTTACTCTCGCGGGCTTTTCGGCATGAAGGTTCCCAGATCATCGCAACATACTCAAAGGGAATGAATCCGATCTTTCAATTGGATTGGATCTGAGTGGATGCTTTTCCTGAGCCTCGCCGGGGAGCACCCCTTTGAGTCCAGTAATCCACATCCGACGGGTTTGCCTCAGGAGGAGGAACTGCTCAACATACATTTATCATACATTCATCGTACCTCACCGTATGCAAATGATGACATTAAGGTAAAGCATTCGTAAAGTAATCACAAAACTCGCACATTCATTCATACACGCACAAAAGGTAGATTAATTAAAAGTAACGCAACCACACATTTTTTAGATTTTTTGAAGAATAGGAAAACATCAAGATTTTAAACGCGGCTTAAGCCCTCTAATGGTCCCCAGCGGAGTCGCCAGCTGTCGACGCCGGGATTTCGCCGTTTCGTTTTTTAATAATTAAAAATGCCCTTCTCCAATTTTAGCCTTTTGAATTAAATGTGGTTTAGAAAAGGGTCGGCTTAATGTCGACGGGTTTTGAAAGATCGATATTTTATGAGCCAATTGACCAGAGTCGCCAGTTAGTATATTTGAAATGGATGTACCAACTCATCCGAATTTAGTTTTTCGTAATCGCTGGCTCATGTGACTCCGAGTTAATTGGTCCGCAAACCGAGATTCATGGAGTTCGGGGGCTTGCTTAAGCGAGGGGAAGGTGTTAGGCACCCCCCGACTTTCGTGAAACACGGTTATCGCAATCTCGATGTTTTCCTATCCTTTTAAATCCTAAAAATGTGTGAGCTGCGCGTGTGTGCGTGTGTGCCTAGGTGAATGCTTGTGGTGAATTTTGTTTGGTCTTTTGTATGGCAAATGTGCTTTATCTGGAAAGTGTTTTAACGTCCTTTGACCCAAATGACAAGGCTTCGCTTTTTATAAGAAAGATTGATTTTAAATTCGAAAACGTTGAGTGGCTTTTTATTAGATGTCATTTTGGAAAACAAACAATTTTAAACTTTTGTCAAATAGGAATCGAGACTATACATTGCCTCCTAACAATTAATATAAATAAAATGAAGGCAACTTCTAGAACTCTTTAACCCTATGCACAAAGTTTAATTAAAACGTTCATTTATTTTACGAAATCATTTTTTGTGACATTTCAAAACCAACTAAAGCCTTTTCATCAATCATGGATTAAAGTTTGCCAAAACCCTTGATTTTTAAACCTCGTGAATCTAGCATCCTAGTTTGATCATTTTTTACAAAATCTTCATTATTTGCCTTATTTAAAAACCATTTTTTGTGTCGTAAATTAAAACAAACACTCACAACGTGTCGGGGCTATCCACGGGCATGTAAGCCATCCAGACAACCCCAAACACCCACAATCACATATTTTATTATTATTACGGGGCCTTAACCCGAACACGACTTGGTATCGTTTTAAGGCCCGATATTACAAAATACACATCCATGGACTCTATACAAGGATTACATATGCCGAAACGTCCATCATCGGGGTTCGATCACGGGGATCTCCCCCCTAGGCTCACAATCATCCTATCACAGCACAACCAATACTAAACAAATTTAACAAGATCTAGACATTTGCTATCACATTATATAACCCAAATATCACAAACCCAATACTACGACGAATCTAACAATACTAAACTCGTTACGGTGCTATATGGATCAAAATCCCAATGCCAACATTCCAAACCGTTCATGAACACAACAAACTACATCTCACCATACGGATGTCATTGGGATATTAGGAGGAAGTCTCGTTCCAATGGAACCCTCGCTAAACATCCCTAATCCATGGATCCTCAATGATATTACAACATACTATATTAAGCAAAATCAAAACAACAACTATTCAACACCAAAATAAGCAAAAGATTAAAGAAAACACTTCATTTCACCTTGCAATACACCAAGACAAGCTTTATATTCCAAGATTTGAACCAAGACTGCAAGAAATCCTCACTACTTGAGCAACAATCCACAATTTATCATTCAAAACACCTCCACCCGAGCCTTTCTCTCTCCTCCCGCGCTCCTTCTCTCTCTAAAAATCTATTTTTTCTCTCTATTTTTTCTCTTCTCGGACGCAGATCTGGACGCTTAATAGAGTTCCGAAGGCAGCCGCAGGTGCAACTGCGGCTGGCCGCAGGTGCATCTGCGGCTGACTTCGCTGGCCGCCCGCGCCGAACCTCGGCTGTCGTGTGCCGCCCTCGAGCCGCGAACCTGCCCCTTTGTCGGTGGCCGCAGGTGCATCCGCGGCTGTCCTACTTGCTTTTCTCGATTTCCGTGCCGCGCGGTCTTAATTCGCCAATTTCTGCGGTATTATTTCGGGAGGCGGTTACCTAATGTATAAATTGCTCTTTGTGCTTGGCTTCCAGGGGGCACTGCCCCCTTCCACCCCCGCCAGCTCACCGGCGAGCTGGGCAGCCGCTCGCTCACCGGGGAGCGAGAACCCCGAACATCGTAAGCGTAGTGGCCATTAGTTATGATCAAATCAGGCTCCTCTGGATCAACTGTTCGTCTTGCCGCAAGTAACCTGATGCTCGTTGTTCGTTGTGGCGGCTTTGGCCGTAAGTTGTTGGGGTGGCTTCGTGTTGGGGTCCACCTTCCTTTTCGCATGTCGGGTCGGGTGACGATCTTGCCCTCCTGACAGGGTTAGTACACAAGTGCAAAATTTGGGTGTCTACACCGTGCATGGCGCGCGTTACAAAATTTACGACCCAAAACGACGTCGTTTTTGGAAAGCCGGATACGGCTTCCGCGCGTATCGCGCGGAGTAAATTTCTACAGACGCCAAACGACGTCGTTTGGCTCCGCGTCCTCAGTGAACAGTGGCACGCGCATTGCGCGGCCAGCCCCTTTTTTTTTTTGTTCCAGCAGAATGTGAACAGTGCATTCTTTAACTAAAATTATACCTTCAAGAAATCTTTAACTCCTCAATCACCTTATATTAATTTATAACATGAAAAAAAAATAATTTTTCATGATTTAATATCATATTTTTTTTATAAAAATATTTACATCACATAAACTACCACAAATCATAACTTTTTGTGTATAACTCTATTTTAAGTGATTCAAACTTTGTTTTTCTCATGATTTAATGTTCTATAATATTAGAACATTAAATCTAAATATTAACAAAAATTATTTTTGATCATTATTTTGAGATTTTATTTTCACACCACCAAATACATGTTTTCCATCATTAAAACTCAATAAACATAAGTTAAACACATGATCAACTATATAAACATACATAGCATGATATTAACCATAAAAATTATTACACAAATATTTATACCATAAACTTGAAAGAAAAACAAGATTAGGGTTTAAAAATAACTACCTTGTTTTGATAGCTATTCTCCTCTTCTTTCCAAAATATGTTGTGAAGGAGGATGGCATGAACTAATTTAGGATTTCTTCTTCTTCCTCCTTGATCTCTCAAATATTATTCTCTCACTTAAAGCTTTTTCTCAACTCTCTCTAGTTCTCTTTTGCTTGAAAAATAAAATGAAGTGTATCTACCATTTCAAGTATACTTGAAAAACTAATAGATACACATAATTGTCTCTATGAGTCACCATGCCTCTAAATGACAATTTACACAAGGAATGGGTTAAATGACACATTAGGTGAAAAGAGGGATGGTCCAAGTACCAAAAAATCAAACAAGCAATCCATTAATTAAATAAATGAAAAATAAACTAAAATAAAAACAAAATCAATTTTTTTCTCTCTTCTCCATGTTGCTCGGCTGATGGACTTTACTTTTGTCCCAAATTCATTGTCACATGCTTACTTTTTAATAATTAATAGTTTAAACAATTTAATTTCAAGTGGGCTCAAGCTTTGGGCTTTATTTAAAATACCAATTGGGCTCCTATTAAATTGTTTGAGCTACTAATTTGTCAAATTTTATTATGCTCCACTTGGGCTACTAATTGACCCATGTTATGCTAATTTAATAATTTACACATTAATTATTCAATCCATGATTAAATAAATAATTAGATTGAATAAATAATTAAATATTCTAACCCATTAGTATTAAATTACTTAATGGACTAATAAATATTATTATTAATATTTCACATTATTACATTAATTAATAATCATATTAATTAATTTATTATATTTAATTAACTCATTATATTTAATTTAATTAAATATTTAATTAATAGGAAACTTATCAATTATTTTCATATTAAAACTTTAGGGTTTGTTTACTAATTTAATAACATATTAGTAACCCCCTTTAATTAATTCTAGTAATTAATTACATAATCATTTAATTACTTAATTAATTAATCACATAAAAAGATTTAAATAATCTCGTAAAACTAACTCGTTGGAAATTAAATTAATAATTTTATTAATAATGACGTGAAAATTCTAGGACATTACATTATCCCCCCTTATAAAAATTTCATCCTCGGAATTGTAAAATAAGGTTACTCAAATAAAAACGGGTAATTCGTTCTCATTTCTTCCTCTAGTTCCCACGTAGCTTCTTCAATTGCGTGATTTCTCCAAAGTACTTTGACAGAATGAATTATCTTATACCTCAGTTTCTGTTCCTTCTTATCGAGTATCTGAATAGGAACTTCTTCATATGATAAGTCATTCTCGACTTGAATTGGTTCATAGGAGATAACGTGCTTGTAGTCCGGTTTATACGGCCGCAACACTGACACATGAAACACGTTGTGAATGTGCTCCAGTTCAGGAGGTAATGTTATCTCGTACGCCACTTCACCGACTCGCCTTAAGATTTCGAACGGTCCTATGAACCTAGGGCTCAGCTTACCCTTCTTACCAAAACGGATCTTCCCCTTCCAGGGAGATACCTTCAGAAATACGAAACTGCCCACGTCGAAGTCCCGCTTTTGGCGATGCAAATCCACGTACTTCTTTTGATGATCTTGAGCTGCTACCAGTTGATTTCTGATAAGTTGTACTGTGTCTGCAGTCTGTTGCACCATTTCAGGTCCAAGCAATCTTCGTTCACCGACCTCGTCCCAACACAACGGTGTTCGACATTTTCTTCTATAAAGCGCTTCGTATGGTGGCATACCGATACTAGCGTGGTAGTTGTTGTTGTAAGCGAACTCCACTAGTTGCAAATGGTCATCCCAACTGCCCTTTAGGTCCATCACGACCGCTCGGAGCATATCCTCCAAGGTCTGAATCGTTCGCTCGCTCTGGCTGTCAGTTTGAGGATGGTACGCTGTGCTTAACCTCAACTGTGTACCCATCCTTACTTGCAGACTTTTCCAAAAATTTGACGTGAAGCGCGGATCTCTGTCGGACATAATCGATACAGGCACTCCATGTCGTGACACTATCTCCTTCACATAGAGCTTCGCTAACTGCTCCAGATTGTACCGTTTTCTGATAGGTAGAAAATGGGCTGACTTGGTCAGACGATCTACTATTACCCAGATGGCGTCCAAACCTTTATGTGTCAGTGGCAAACCCACCACAAAATCTATCGCGATGTTGTAATATCCCAAATATTTTCAAGATTTTAAATAATATCTTAATTTATTTTATTAAAGGTTAAGGTTTAAAACCTAGAATTTGAGAAGTAATGTAACGACCCCGAAATTCGACCCACTTTATTCCCTTAAATCTTGTATTTAATAAACATTATTTTCTTTATGTCCAAATTTCGGTCCGTTAATAAATCTTTCATCACCTAATATGATCCATTATTTAATTTCAAAATCATCAATTACCAAATTTTCGGTATAAATTTTTCTTCTTTTCTCAACTCAATCATTATATTAAAATATTTGGATGTTTAAAATCTTTACATCTGGATCCTAGTACCTGGATCGCAACCTTAACTTATTCTTTCTTTTACACGCATCATAAAGCTCAAAATTCAAAACTTAATATTGTTCTTATCCATACAAATTATTCTTGATTTCATAATCCATAATTAAGCCATTTAATACTTTCTATCGGAACATCTATGTAAGACCCCGAATTTTATGAAATACAAAATTTAATTTTTCTTCATATATATTTTTTTTGAAACAGTAAGTGGTTAAATCGATAAAGTTAAAAGTTAAGGATGTTATGTGCAAATTTTATTTTGTCGGACAATATTCGCTTTGTCGGGGAATATTCGTTTGGTCGGAGAATATTCGTGTCGTACGACGGCGCCGAAATAATAAATTATTGGTGGACCCCACAACGGAATATTTTTCGGATATAGAAAACGACAGAAGTAACATTTTTAAATAAAAATAGTCAACGGAACTGTTAAAATACCGGTGATAAAAGAATAGTAGCATACGGTAGTTTATGGTATTTTCTGTAGCACACGGTACTCTACAGTAACACACGGTATTGCATAGTGTCTCATATTATTGGTCTGATAATTGACACCGTAACTGTTACGCATCATTTCATCGATAATTGTCACTGCATAATATTTTATATTATCAATTCAATAATTGTTGTTACACAGTATTTTGCATTATTGATTTAATAATTGTCATTACACTGTATTTTATATCATTGAGTCAATAATTGTTGCTGCACTGTTTTTAAAATTATTGAACCTAATAATTGTCACAGTAACATATGCACAGTAATTCACATTATTGAATCAATAATTGTCATTACACAGTAACGTATGCTTTCTTTTACATTATTGTTATCTCTATTATGATGTTATTTAAACAGTTGTATTTCATTAATTTATTGACTTGATATCCAAGAACTAACTATACTGTATTTATAACAATTAGTCATAATAATTGAATTGATTTGTTTATAATATAAAGTTAGGTAATTATTAGGTGATATGAAATGAATGGTGTAGATTAAAGTGTGAATTATTGTTGAATAATTAAATTGATTTGTTTATAATATAAAGTTAGGTGATTATTAGGTGATATGAAATGAATGGTGTAGATTAAAGATAATATAATATTTGAAATGGATGGTGTAGATTAAAAGATGATCTTTAAATGAATGGTTTAGATTAAATGAATGATAAGATTTTTGGCTATAAATAGAAGCCTTAACTTAAGGATTTTTCATAAACTTCCTTACTTGTTCTTTCTTTCTCTCTCTAAATACTTCTTGTGAAAGTTCTCTCTAAGTGTGCTTAAGTCATCTTGAGTATTTGTGAAGATCTATAAGTATACGTGTACTGTTCAAGTTAATCAACCTCATTTAAATCAATATCCAGTCACGTGTTGAGGTAAGGGATACCATCTTTTTCATCTTCCATTATTCAAACATACTATGGTAAGGGATTATCATTATTTGATTCTCGATAATAATATTGTTTCTTCCTTACTCATAAGACGTGCCTTTTATTTCCATGTATTAAATTGTGGGAATAACCTTACGGAGCGGATTGCCGCCTGTTGGTGAATAACCCTTCGTATTCATTCATTATTAATCTCTGAGAATAACATTACGGAGCGGATTGCCGCCTGTTTGGTGAATAACTCTTTGTACTCAAATTCTATTAAATTGTGGGAATAACCTTACGGAGCGGATTGCCGCCTGTTGGTGAATAACCTTTCGTATTCATTCATTATTAATCTCTGAGAATAACCTTACGGAGCGGATTGCCGCCTGTTTGGTGAATAACTCTTTGTACTCAAATTCTATTAAATTGTGGGAATAACCTTACGGAGCGGATTGCCGCCTGTTGGTGAATAACCCTTTGTATTAATTTCCTTCACCTTTTGTTAATCAAACCTGCTACGGTAAGGGATATTATTTTCTTTCATACTCCTAAATCGAAATTTATTATGGAACTATTGCTTCTATAATTCCTGAAAATATTATATGTTCCATAATAGTTGAACTTCATTATTTCAACTGAACCTTCCTATTTACGTGAACCTTTCTATTGAATTGTAACCGTTATTCTGAACTGTGGATCTTGAATTTCACTCCACATCATGTTGACAATTTGGACATTATTTGAATCTGTACAAAGTAAACTTCCGATACTTATTGTTATCCTATTTCTTCTGTTCATCATTTACATCATTCTAATCATCCAAAAAAATCAAGCTGTTGTGAATATCTGTGGCCGGGGGCACAGATGTGATATATTTGTTGAACAGATGATAGGTTAAAGGCGATATAATAGGTTAAAGGCGATACATCTGTTCGGTGTCTTTTATGGCACGTGGTGAATGTTCTCTTTGGCCCGTAGTGCAAAGATGAACTGTTGTTTGGTATGATTATGACCAAAGGCTGAATCTGGTATAATCATGACCGTTGGTGCTATATTGAATATCTTTGGCCCGTAGTGCAAAGATGAACTGTTGATGTGCATGATTATGATCAGGAACTGTGAATTTGTATTATCTTGACTAATGATATTTCAGATGATAAAAGTTGATGATGTTTTTCCTAAAAAGAGAACCGAGTGGACATTATAGTCTGCATTATTCTTCTAATAGATTACTCATTCCGCTGCTATTATTGATCTGAACGTTGTTTAAGAATTTAACTGCAGTTTTTGATATAAACCTTGTAGTCTATTGTATTCTATCAAGAACTCAACTGTTGAAGACTAATGATAATTTATTCGTCATTATCTTAGTCATGATATTCTTTACTGGGCTATTTGAGCTCACCCTTTCTTTTGTTCCATTGTTTTTCAACAGGAGATGAAAACATAACAGGGTCTAGCCGGGGAATGGAGTGAGGGTCCGAGGAATAGCTGTCATAGTCTTCACGTTTTGTAAAATAGTGTGGCAATAATAGTGAAGACTTAGTTGTGTATTATTATACACTGTATTGTTGTACGTTGTGCTTTGTTGTAATAATTTTGTTGTAGTATTTTGACGACTCAAGTTTGGGCTGTGTGGGCCCAGATTTGGGGGCGTCACAGTTGGCATCAGAGCTTAGGGATATGGTCGTTAATGGAGATCTGAGGTTAGAACTAGGAGGGGAGAGACGAATAGAATCAATCACTAGTGTGTCCTACCTAAATTAGATTTATTTTTATCTAATGAATCGATTTGAATGTAGGAACATGAAGAGATGAGTCAGTTTATTTGAACTAACATTTATTTTGTGACCACAGTTAATTATGGCATCTGGAAATCAGGAGGTTAACTATGAAATTACCGAAACAAATGTAGCTGCAAAACAAGAGGCGACGAATAATCTTCTTACAAACTCAGAGTTGAATCATTTGCCTAAGGCAAAAATTATGCGTGTTCTATCCAGTAAGGATGAAGGTGAAAGCTCTACTACAGTCGTTCCAGATCCATTCTTAGAAGCAATTAAAGGAAGTAACGAACTTGCGGAAATTATTGCCTTTAATTTACTCACTAATTGGGAGAGTGATATCACCTGGTTATGCTCTATAACAAAGGATCAGAATATATGGACTTTTCATATTAGTCTTTGGGATTTATGGTGTTCCAGCTATGATTTTCAAGATTATTTAAAAATGATGTTTCTATACTTTTGGGCGTTACAATTTAGAGGAATTCAGGTTAAGTTAGTCACTATCGTGGAAACTGCAGTCTATCGAAAATACTATTTTAATGGAAATCATTGGTACCTTACTACTGATGAAGTTGATGAACCCGAGAAACAGTTTGCTAGAAAATTATTCAGTGGTATTCCCATGGTTGAAATACGTGAAGATCCGAATGAAGTATTCGGGATTCGATTTGACGATAACAGTCAAGAAACCGAATGAGGTGATAACCGGTAAGCTATTTATAAATTCTTGTGAAGTTTATGCCATATTAGATACTTGCTCTACCCATTCTTTTATCTCACATACGTGTGCTCAACGTTGAAATTTGACTTTTGAAAACTTTTACTTTGACTTATCAGTTGAAACCTCATTGGGAGAAATATCTATCACATCTACTATCTATAAATCTTGCCTAGTTCAAATCAACAACCTCACATTACCTGTTGACCTTATTTCTTTGGAGATGCATGAATTTGATGTGATTTTAGGAATTGATTGGTTGACTACCCATCATGCAAAAAAAAAATTGATTGTTTTCATAAGATTATTAGTTTTCATATTCCTAATCAACCTGTCATGCAAGTTCAAGCAACTAAACTATTGAAATCTATAACTGTTATTTCTAGCCATAAAGTCATTCGTTTATTGAAAAACGGATGTCAAGCCTTTTTAGCTCATGTCACTGATTTGAACAAAAATACGTCAAACTTGAATGATATTCCCATTGTTAAAGAGTTTCCTGACGTTTTTCTTGAAGAACTTCCTAGCTTACCCCAAACCGTGAAAATGAATTTTGTATTGATCTTGAACTCGGTACCAAGCCCATTTCCAAAGCCCCATACCGAATGGCTCTCATAGAACGCCAAGAGTTAAAAGTTTAATTATTAGATATCGGTATCATTCGTTCTAGTACAAAACTTATATCGAGCGAGGAATACAAGAAGAGTTTCCAAGAACTCAAGAGGAGACTTGTTTCAGCTCCTGTTCTGACCATACCATCAGGATCAGGAGAATTTGTTATCTACAGCGATGCTTCTGGCAAAGGTCTAGGCTGTGTCCTTATGCAACATGGAAAGGTTATAGCCTACGCCTCTCGACAACTCAAAGATTATGAGAAAAATTATCCTACTCATGATCTAGAGTTGGCAGCAGTCGTTTTCGCGTTGAAGATCTGGAGACACTACTTGTACGGAGAAAAAGTGGATATCTATACGGATCATAAAAGTCTCAAGTATTTCTTCACCCAGAAGGAACTCAACATGCGACAACGACGTTGGCTTGAGCTGTTAAAGGATTATGACCACACAATCCAGTATCACCCGGGAAAGGCGAACGTTGTAGCTGACGCTTTGAGCAGAAAATCTTATGCAAGTACAAGTGCACTGCTGACAACACAAAAGTGTATTTTGTACGACTTGCAAAAGATGGAGATAGAGCTAAAGACACCAGGGACCCACTCGAAGATTGCTCACGTGCGAGTAGAACCAACTTTAATCGATAAAATTAAAGCTGCTCAAGCTACCGATCCGGAACTGATAAACATGATAAAGAAAGTACAAGAAGGTGCCATTCCCGAAGCAAGAATAGACGAGAAAGGAATACTTCGAGTCAACTCTCGACTCTGTGTTCCTAACGATCCTGAATTAAAGCATAAAATCATGATGGAGGCACACAACACGCCGTTTGCAATCCACCCAGGAGGTACCAAGATGTATCGAGATCTTCGACATACATTTTGGTGGAACAATATGAAAAGAGAGATTGCGGAGTTTATCTCAAGGTGCCTAACTTGTCAACGTGTCAAGGTAGAACATCAAGTTCCTAAAGGTCCATTACAATCACTTGAAGTTCCCGAATGGAAGTGGGAACACATCAATATGGACTTCGTGACGGGTCTTCCAAAAGTTTCTCAAGGCTTAGATGCAATTTGGGTGATCGTAGATAGATTGACCAAATCTGCTCATTTCTTGCCTATACGAGAAAACTTTTCACTTGAACGTCTTGCCGGTATGTACATAAATGAGATCGTGAGATTGCATGGCATGCCAGTTTCCATAGTTTCTGATCGAGATCCTAGATTCACTTCACGCTTTTGGATCAGTCTACAAAAAGCTATGGGCACTGAACTACGTTTTAGTTCTGCATACCATCCTCAAACGGACGGACAATCGGAAAGGACGATCCAGACCCTCGAAGATCTTTTGAGACTTTGTGTATTAGACTTCAAAGGAAGTTGGGATAAGTACTTGCCGTTGGTGGAATTTTCTTACAACAACAGTTACCAAGCAAGCATAGGCATGGCTCCATTCGAGGCATTGTATGGAAGGAAGTGTCGCTCTCCAATATGTTGGAATGAGGTAGGAGAAGCAAAATTGTTGGGACCCGAGTTGGTACGCTTGACGACCGAAAAGATCCAAATGTTCCGACAACGAATACAGACCGCACAAGAACGACAAAAGAGTTATGCTGATCTTCATCGGAGAGACGAAAGTTTCAACGTCGGAGATCATGTATTCTTACGTGTTTCTCCATGGAAAGGGGTTACGAGATTCGGAATGAGAGGAAAGCTCAACCCTCGATTTATTGGCCCATTTGAAATCCTCGATCGAATAGGAACCGTAGCCTACAGACTAGCCCTACCACCAAGTATGTCTCGCATCCATAACGTTTTTCACATATCTATGTTACGTAAATATGTGAAGGACCCAAACCACGTCATTGAGTTAGAACCAGACGTTATAGCAGAGGATTTAACATACGAGGAGGTACCTGTTAAGATCCTGGATAAGAAGGAGCAGATCCTACGCTCAAAGGTTATACCTCAAGTTAAGGTTTTATGGAGGAACCAAGATACTGAGGAAATGACCTGGGAGCTAGAATCTGAGATGAAATCTAAGTATCCTTACCTCTTCGATATGTCAGGTACGTCAATTTCGGGGACGAAATTTCATAAGGAGGGGAGGTTGTAAGACCCCGAATTTTATGAAATACAAAATTTAATTTTCTTCATATATATTTTTTTTGAAACAGTAAGTGGTTAAATCGATAAAGTTAAAAGTTAAGGATGTTATGTGCAAATTTTATTTTGTCGGACAATATTCGCTTTGTCGGGGAATATTCGTTTGGTCGGGGAATATTCGTGTCGTACGACGGCGCCGAAATAATAAATTATTGGTGGACCCCACAACGGAATATTTGTCGGATATAGAAAACGACAGAAGTAACCTTTTTAAATAAAAATAGTCAACGGAACTGTTAAAATACCGGTGATAAAAGAATAGTAGCATACGGTAGTTTATGGTATATTCTGTAGCACACGGTACTCTACAGTAACACACGGTATTGCATAGTGTCTCATATTATTGGTCTGATAATTGACACCGTAACTGTTACGCATCATTTCATCGATAATTGTCACTGCATAATATTTTATATTATCAATTCAATAATTGTTGTTACACAGTATTTTGCATTATTGATTTAATAATTGTCATTACACTGTATTTTATATCATTGAGTCAATAATTGTTGCTGCACTGTTTTTAAAATTATTGAACCTAATAATTGTCACAGTAACATATGCACAGTAATTCACATTATTGAATCAATAATTGTCATTACACAGTAACGTATGCTTTCTTTTACATTATTGTTATCTCTATTATGATGTTATTTAAACAGTTGTATTTCATTAATTTATTGACTTGATATCCAAGAACTAACTATACTGTATTTATAACAATTAGTCATAATAATTGAATTGATTTGTTTATAATATAAAGTTAGGTAATTATTAGGTGATATGAAATGAATGGTGTAGATTAAAGTGTGAATTATTGTTGAATAATTAAATTGATTTGTTTATAATATAAAGTTAGGTGATTATTAGGTGATATGAAATGAATGGTGTAGATTAAAGATAATATAATATTTGAAATGGATGGTGTAGATTAAAAGATGATCTTTAAATGAATGGTTTAGATTAAATGAATGATAAGATTTTTGGCTATAAATAGAAGCCTTAACTTAAGGATTTTTCATAAACTTCCTTACTTGTTCTTTCTTTCTCTCTCTAAATACTTCTTGTGAAAGTTCTCTCTAAGTGTGCTTAAGTCATCTTGAGTATTTGTGAAGATCTATAAGTATACGTGTACTGTTCAAGTTAATCAACCTCATTTAAATCAATATCCAGTCACGTGTTGAGGTAAGGGATACCATCTTTTTCATCTTCCATTATTCAAACATACTATGGTAAGGGATTATCATTATTTGATTCTCGATAATAATATTGTTTCTTCCTTACTCATAAGACGTGCCTTTTATTTCCATGTATTAAATTGTGGGAATAACCTTACGGAGCGGATTGCCACCTGTTGGTGAATAACCCTTCGTATTCATTCATTATTAATCTCTGAGAATAACATTACGGAGCGGATTGCCGCCTGTTTAGTGAATAACTCTTTGTACTCAAATTCTATTAAATTGTGGGAATAACCTTACGGAGCGGATTGCCGCCTGTTGGTGAATAACCTTTCGTATTCATTCATTATTAATCTCTGAGAATAACCTTACGGAGCGGATTGCCGCCTGTTTGGTGAATAACTCTTTGTACTCAAATTCTATTAAATTGTGGGAATAACCTTACGGAGCGGATTGCCGCCTGTTGGTGAATAACCCTTTGTATTAATTTCCTTCACCTTTTGTTAATCAAACCTGCTACGGTAAGGGATATTATTTTCTTTCATACTCCTAAATCGAAATTTATTATGGAACTATTGCTTCTATAATTCCTGAAAATATTATATGTTCCATAATAGTTGAACTTCATTATTTCAACTGAACCTTCCTATTTACGTGAACCTTTCTATTGAATTGTAACCGTTATTCTGAACTGTGGATCTTGAATTTCACTCCACATCATGTTGACAATTTGGACATTATTTGAATCTGTACAAAGTAAACTTCCGATACTTATTGTTATCCTATTTCTTCTGTTCATCATTTACATCATTCTAATCATCCAAAAAAATCAAGCTGTTGTGAATATCTATGGCCGGGGGCACAGATGTGATATATTTGTTGAACAGATGATAGGTTAAAGGCGATATAATAGGTTAAAGGCGATACATCTGTTCGGTGTCTTTTATGGCACGTGGTGAATGTTCTATTTGGCCCGTAGTGCAAAGATGAACTGTTGTTTGGTATGATTATGACCAAAGGCTGAATCTGGTATAATCATGACCGTTGGTGCTATATTGAATATCTTTGGCCCGTAGTGCAAAGATGAACTGTTGATGTGCATGATTATGATCAGGAACTGTGAATTTGTATTATCTTGACTAATGATATTTCAGATGATAAAAGTTGATGATGTTTTTCCTAAAAAGAGAACCGAGTGGACATTATAGTCTGCATTATTCTTCTAATAGATTACTCATTCCGCTGCTATTATTGATCTGAACGTTGTTTAAGAATTTAACTGCAGTTTTTGATATAAACCTTGTAGTCTATTGTATTCTATCAAGAACTCAACTGTTGAAGACTAATGATAATTTATTCGTCATTATCTTAGTCATGATATTCTTTACTGGGCTATTTGAGCTCACCCTTTCTTTTGTTCCATTGTTTTTCAACAGGAGATGAAAACATAACAGGGTCAAGCCGGGGAATGGAGTGAGGGTCCGAGGAATAGCTGTCATAGTCTTCACGTTTTGTAAAATAGTGTGGCAATAATAGTGAAGACTTAGTTGTGTATTATTATACACTGTATTGTTGTACGTTGTGCTTTGTTGTAATAATTTTGTTGTAGTATTTTGACGACTCAAGTTTGGGCTGTGTGGGCCCAGATTTGGGGGCGTCACAATCTATCTAGTACAATCACAGTTCAAAATTTAGCTTGACTTATCCTGTCTGGATTCAACATATATGTACATACAAAATAGCACTATAAACTTAACAATAGTATTCACATTATGTTATTGAAATATAACAATAACGTTCACAACCTTCTGTGATTATCCGTCTTTAATCATCTGATATTTTTGAAATTCATTTCTTTCCTGCAAAAATGTTTATTAAGCAAGTAATGAGCACAACGGCTCAGCAAGTTCAACAGTTATACTTCACGTAGCACATACCTTATCATGCTTGGTGTGTGTCATACATCATGTGCTTGTGCTTCTATTATAGCAATATATCTCATATATATTCATAACGTTGCACAAAATACACATCGTGGTCATATTAATCACGTATCACATAACACATAATTTGTATGCATTTAAAACAAGAATTATATATCATACAGTCCAATATTTAACATAAAAGGGGACTGAAGAACTTGCCTGGCGTCCAATTATTTAAATTGTTAGCTCAGAACCCTCTCTCGAACAACCTATGACCATAAAATAGTCAAATAATAATTATTCATCTCTTTATGATATTAATTTATTTAATTAATATCATCTCTAGGCCAATTATTAATTTATATGGCCAACTATATTAACCTCGTTCCTTAAAATATTTGTTTAACTTAATATCCAATACCTCTAATACGGACAACCCGACTCATCGGATAAAATTGAACCTATCTGGTTGTCCAAAATTTTATTTAAGCATTTTCTAACCTTTAAACCCATTTGATTAATATTTAAAACATTTAAATATTATTCCTCAATATTTAATATTTTTACAAAAATATTAAATTTAATGCCCAAACATCATTTCTATATTTTTAGTATTTTTCTATAATTTTCTAGAATTTTTAAACAATTTTTAAACATTTATTTCCTTAAAAACTAATTCTAGGGGCATTTTCGTAATTTCCGCGGCATCAGGGACATAATCGGCATTAACAGAAAAGCTCAGGGGCTTATCTGTAATTTTCGCGCCCCTAAGGATACATCCGGCATTTTCTGGAAAGTCCGGGGGCAAAATCGTAATTTCCGTGCGTCAAGGGACACGATCGGTATTAACCGAAAAGGGTAGGGGCAAAATCGTCTTTTCCGCCCAAAACCAGTCGCGCAAGGCGCGGCCGTCCCTTCCTTCACAGCCAAACGACGTCGTTTTCTAGTCGTTTCTCGACCCTCCGCGCAATGCGCGGCTCCCCCTTCCGCGTGCCAAAAACGACGTCGTTTTTGGCTCGCGCTGCTGAACTGCCGCGCAATGCGCGGACAGTCCCTAAATTCTTTCTTCTTCTCCTTCGCAACAGTAGGCCACCTTTGCACAAAATTTACCATTTTGCTCCAACTTTTCACATCAAAACTACTCCAAAAATCATGTAAATCATAGATATACATCCTAAAATTATTTGGAATAATTTTCTTAATTATCTACTAATTTTCTATAAAATTATTTTAACATCATAATACCCAAAATAAATACATCAAAAATAATTTATGCCTTCTTTTAAGCTTTTCTACACCCATGTTGGCACCAATCTTTTCTCTTCTTCTTGTCTATGGCTGCTACGGTGGTGGAGGGTAGCGGCTACGGTGGAAGAAAGTGAAACTAAGGAGATAACTTTGTTCTTCTTCTTCTTATTATCATTATTATTAATATTATTATTATTATTAGCCTTTTTAATCCCTTTTATAGCCAAACATGGATAACTAATTTTAATATTTCCTCAATTCCACCACCGACTCTCTCTCTCATCTCTATCACGCAACAAACTTCGGATTTTCTAGAGAATTCCATGCAAAACTTTAATTAATTTAACACATTACGTAATTATACCGTGTAATAAATATTTTATATAATAAATATAAAATATTTATTTTAATTCACTAAATTTCATATTATGATTTATAAATAATATTAACACCTCTTTTGGGTACTTTTCTAGACAAATTTTGTACACGCATAACGTCATGCATGTAATTATATGAGGTAATTTATATTCCAAAAATCACAAAATAATTCATAGGACATATAAAATTATTTTTCATAATTTTTCACTTCATTACTTGGACAACATGTTACACTAACATGTTCACATTTTCGAAATATTATTCTTCATAAAAGTCATAATAATTCCATTATACATAAACATAATTTTTACTAACTTAAAACATTCCTTTTTCTTATTTATTATTCAATTTCTTTAATATTCACAATAATTTCTTTATATATAAATTATATAATTTAATATTATATAATTTATATAATTACTTTCTCCTTTTAAATAATTTCTTAATTTCTTCCAACTTTATTCCATTTAATCACCTTATATAAATTACATAATTATTCTTATATAATTTATATAATTATTATTTTCTTCATACCTTATTTTAATTTCCTTATATAAATTATATAATTTATTATTATACAATTTATATAATTACTTTTCCTTCTCAATTAATTTCTAAACCTCCTCCAAAATTCTTGATAAATTCTAAAATCAACACATACAATTTTACCAACTCCCTCATTCACTTTTTATTTAAATTTGGATTAATTTAATTATTAATCCCTTTAATTTTCCATAATTAATAATATTTATAATTATTAATTAAACATAACACACACACACACACACACACACACACACACACACACACACACATATATATATATATATATATATATATATATATATATATATATATATACAAATGTATATATATACATATTTAATTCATGCATTTACATTATCACATAGCCTTAATTAAATTATAATTTCTGCATTTTCATAATAATTTAATTGTACAATTTATTGTACATTTACCTGACATTTTTCTTATCCTTCATAAATTGTTTTTAAACAATTTATTTACTTTTTAATTATTTTAAATCAACACAAATCATCACCATCTCTGTACAAATTTAATTTACTAATTAAATCCCTTCAAACACTTTAAATTACTTAAAATAATAATTAACTTAAACAACCTTGATATTTTTTTATCAATTAATTCTTAGTCGATATTATTAAAGGAATCCTGAAATTCGGATCCTCACATTCTTCCCCCCTTAACAGGATTTCGTTCTCGGAATCATAATTACCGTAATATTTATACGTATTTTATTTATAGCATCTTGTAATACCTTTATCTTGATGAATAACAATTAATTCCATAATAATCATATTTTACTTTCTTTAATATCCGTAACTTACAGGAATAATACCATAATTATCATAACTGTCAGAATATTCCATTCTTATTCATAATTCCTTTGTAATATTGCATTTCACAATTTTCTAAAATTTTGTTAATAATACTTTAATTCATTTCTTGATATACTTATCAAGATAGTTTCTCATTATCAGAAAAATGTCATTTCTTTAATCATACGTAACCTTACTCAATCTACTTATTTCATACTTTGCACATTCATCCTCCTCTTCTTAATTCATATAAATCTTCTTCACATTTCATAATTCATTTCTTAACACCTCTATCATTTAACACTAGGTTTAAAACACTAACCTTTACTTAATTTATCATAATCCTTATTTGGAATTATTCTAAAAAATCCTAGGTGTCACATTCATCCCTCCTTCATAAAATTTCGTCCTCGAAATTTCTATGTACTCGTACCTCATTCATTTACAATTTCTTTACATTTATTCCACATATCTTTCTTTCCTTCCTTTCTCGTAGTTATTGCACACTGCAATTTTCTAATCCATCACATTTCATACTTTCTTTACTTCACAATTATTACTTTCATTATCGCTCACTACCCCATCCTACCATCCAATCTTCATAAGAATAGAAGAATTCAAAATTTTTATTTTAGAAAACTTTCATGATATGCTGAATGAACATTTATCCCGGTGTACAGTACTTCGCTCCCCGAGTACTTCATACTGCAAACCCTGACAGTGGATCAGTCTGTCATTAAAGTGATGGATGCTTCACCATACATTGGCACGCCAGATGATCAATCTGCAATGCCTGTGTCTTGCTATGCCAGGTGACCATTCGATCAACCTGCAATAGTCTTAATCTTTTTGTTCATCTCAGCCATAAAATTCATTCAAAAGTAATTTGATTGGGTATAATTTTCAAAGAATAGGAATTCAATATATTTCAAAATTTGTCTAGCTGAATCAATAGCTTAGACTTATATTTTCTCAACGCTTGTCTAGCTAGATCAATTAGCATAGACTTTCTCTAACACTTTATAATCCACAGAAATTTTTAAAACATTTATCATGTCAAAACTTTTCAAAATATCAAGCCGAGTCAAATGGCATTGACTTATAGTTCTGACATACCTTCATAAATCAAAATCATTTATGACTTCATGTTACCGCGTCATTTTGACAGCCCGTTGAGAATTCCGTCGTTAATAATTCCTACACCATAAACCATACTTTGTGGTGTTGAATCATCTTATAACGAAATAGTACCGCACCGTCTCAACAACACGTTGAGCATTCCGTCATTCATCACATCTGCACCGGGCTAAAAGGTGCGTGGATGATTCTTTTGAAACACAGTTTGATGTAAAAATATTTTTGTCTAGCCGAGACAAGTAGCATAGACACTTTTTGAATCGCTTAAAAATTTCATTTATATTTTTCAAAGCACACACGTGCCAAATCAACTTAAGGCCAAAAAATTTCAAAATCTAGCAACGCTAGAAGAGTGGGAATATCCTAAATTCCCTAACATTTTAACACATCTGCCACATTCGGTTCTTTCACTTAATTATATTATTCATTGCTAGGACTATTATTACCATTATACAAAAATTTTCTAACTACTCCAACATTTCTATACCCCCGTATAGTTCATCAAACTTGCCACACATTAGAGTCTAGGAACTTACCACAAGAATATGAGTTTTTAAAGCTTGTCCTAGCAATATGTAGTCTAAGAACAAATCAAAGACTATCCATATGCTGAGGGGCTCAAACATACCATACAATTATGAGTCATGGACGACTTGCCATATGCATGAGTTTTAAGAACTCGTGCCTAACTTAATATTTTCTATCTATCAAAACCACTAGCGCGACTCTAACATTTCAATGATTATCACATAGTAACTAAATAAACACAAATCCCCCGCCCATACAAAGGATTGTGCAACTCAGTCACCACATGAGTCCTCAATTGAAATTTCGTACCCAAGCTTCCTGCCCCCTTATTATAACATTTCTGTCATTCATATCTCATCATTCTCTGAATTCTTCTTGTACTATTTCATAGTACCATATCTCTTTATAACATTAAACTATGCCTTTTCGATCATTAACAGGTCTCTCTGTTATTTCCCATTTTCACTTGATCCCATCATGATCTTGCTTTACAATCTATTACTTACTCGTTTCCCTTATCTGATAATTGTATCGTAGTACGATCCCCTTACCATTCCTGATCATGTTATTATGATCTCTTTCTATGCTCTTTAGATTTCCTTTTGTGAGGATCCGAATTTTCAGAATTATTTAATAAGATCAAATAAGAATTTAATTAATACAATTTTCAAGGTTGTGTAAAGAAATTATTAATTTATGAGAATTAAGGTATGTGATGAGATTTAATTAGTAAATTAAATCGGTACAGAGATCATGATTAAGTATGTTGAATTAAAGTAATTGAAAAGTATATAAATTGTTAAAAATAGTTTATGAGGAATAAAAGAATTTTAGGTAAAGGTACAATAAATTGTACAATTAAAATATTATGAAAATACAGAAATTATGGTTTTAAATGAGGTTATGTGATAATGTGAAAAGCATGAATTAAATATGTATATATTTATATATATACATTTTTATATATAAATGTATATGTTTATGTGATAAATATATATGTTATTAATTATGGAAATTAAAGGATTAATAATTAAATTAATCCAATTTTAAATAAAAAGCGAATGAGGAAGTTAGTAAAAAAGTGTAATTATTGATTTTAAATTAATTATAAATTATGGAGGAAGTTTAGAAATTAATTGAGAAGAAATGTAATTATATAAATTATACAATAATAATTATATAATTTATATAAGGAAATTAAAATGTTATATGAAGGAAATTTAATTATATAAATTATATAAGAATAATTATATAATTTATATAAGAAAAAATTAAATTAATTAAGGGTGGAAGAAAATTTTATAAATTATATTTGTGGAAAATGGAAATAATTAAAAAGGAATAATGTAATTATATAAATTATATAATATTAAATTATATAATTTATATAAGAAGTTAATGTGAATATTAAAGAAAATTGAATAATAAATAAGAAAAATGAATGTTTTAAGTTATTAAAAACTATATTTGTGGATAATGGAATTATTATGACCTTTATGAAGAATAATATTTCAGAAACGTGAACATGTTAGTATAACATGATGTCCAAGTAACGAAGTGAAAAATTATGAAAAATAATTTTTATATGTCCTATGAATTATTTTATGATTTTTGGAGGTATAAATTACCTCATATAATTATATGCATGGTATTATGCGTGTACAAAATTTGTCAAATAAAATACCGAAAAAGATATTGATATTATTTATAAATCATGTTATGATTTTTAGTGAATTAAAATAAATATTTTATATATATTATATAAAATATTTATTACGTAGAATAATTACGTAATGTATAAATTTTAACTAATACACGAGAATTATCCGAATTTGGCAAGCATGGAATTTTCGAGAAGGTAAAAAAAAAAAAATTGGCGTGAAGGTCGGTGGAAATTTTTTAATGTATTAAGTGCCTTGTTGGTCTATAAAAGAAGAAGGAAAAAAAAAAAAAGTTAATAAAAACAAAACACTCTCTTCTCCTTCCTACTCCACCCGAGACCACCAATAGGCCACTATGAGCCTCCATAGCCGAGAGAGAGAGAAGGTTGGTGCCAACAAAGGAATATAATAGCCTCATGAGAAGACTTTTCAAGTTTGAAGGTATAAAACTAAATTGTTTAATTATTTTGGTATTTAAGGTGTTAATTTTATTTTGTCAAAAATTAGAAAATAAATGGTATAATTATTCTAAATAATTTTTGGATGTATACCTATGAATTTCATGATTTTTGAAGTATTTATGTTGGGAAATTTTTGAACAAAAATGGAAGAAATTGTGCAAGTTGGCTACTGTGTACGGCTGGGAAAGAAAGAAGAAGGAAGGGCCGGTCCGCGCATTGCGCGGACCATTTTTTTCATACGCGCGCGATGAAACGGCGTCGTTTCTTGGCGCGGAAGGGAGAGAGCCGCGCATTGCGCGGAACCCAGAAATCGATTGGCGAAACGACGTCGTTTTGGGCGTCGGCAGAAACAGTCGCCGCGCGTTGCGCGGACGACCGGCACGGCTGGAAATTACCAGCGTGCCCTTGGTCTTTTGCGATAATACCGTCCGTGTCCTGGAAGCAATGAAAATTACTATTATGCCCTCAATCTTTCCGGAAAATCCCGGATATGCCCCTAGAGTTGCGGAAATTACGAAAATGCGCCGGACCTTTTCTGTTAATGCCGGATGGGTCCTTAAGGGCGCGAAAATTACCATATTGCCCCCAGAAATTAGTTTTAATTGAAATAAATGTTTAAAAATTGTTTAAAAATTATAGAAAATCATAGAAAAATACTAAAAATATAGAAATGATATTTGGGCATTAAATTTAATATTTTTGCATAAATATTAAATATTGGGGATTAATATTTAAATACTTTAAATATTAATCTAGTACGGTTACAATTTAGAAAAATGGTTAAATAAAATTTTCGGACAACCGAAAATGCTAAATTTTATCCGGTGAGCCAGGTTGTCCGTAGAGAATGTATTTAATAACAAGTTAAATTAATTTATTAAGGGATGAAGTTAATATAATTAACCATATAAATTAATAATTGGTCCAGAGATGATATTAATTAAGTAAATTAATATCATAAGGAGATAAATAATTATTATTTGATTATTTTATGATCATAAGTTGATCGAGTTAAGGGTCTAAACTAACAATTTAAATAACTGGACGCCAGGCAAGTTCTTCAGTCCCTTTTATGTTAAATGTTGGAATGTTATGATATGTAATTCTTGTTTTAACTGCATACAAATTATGTGTTACGCGATACGTGATTAATATGACCACAATGTGTATTTTGTGCAACGATATGAATATATATGAGATATATTGCTATAGTAGATGCACAAGCACATGATGTATGACACACACCAAGCATGATAAGGTATGTGCTACGTGAATCATAACTGTTGAACTTGCTGAGCCGTTGTGCTCATTACTTGCTTAAAATAAACTTTTGCAGGTAAATAAATGAGTTTCAGAAATATCAGATGGTGCTAAAGATGAATTATCTAAAAGGTTGGATACGTAATTGTTATAATTTCGATGTCATGATTCAATGTGAGTGAATTGTATTCAATGTGGGTGAGTTGGTAAAATTTATGTGAATGTGTTGTATCTATTTACAAATTGGTCCGGATAGGACGAATAGAGTTACATGGCGAACTAGGGTTGTTTAAGATGATTGTTACGATAAAGATTTGTTAAATGGTCTAATTGTGAATTACGATTGAAAAGAACAAATGCGAAGATATAATTATTATTAAATTTTAAATGTTGAACGTTATGATATTTGTAAGGAAGGAAAAAGTTAAGGTTGCGATCCAGGGACTAGGATCCAGAATGTAAGGATTTTAAATATCCAAATATCTTAATACAACGATTGAATCGAGAAAAAGAAAAATTTATATAAGAATTTTGGTGATTGATAATTTTTAAAATCAATTAATGGATCAATTAAAGTGATTAAAGATTTATTAACGAACAGAAATTTGGACGTAAGGAATATAATGTTAAACAAATATAAAAGTTAAGGAAATAAATTGGGTCGAATTTCAGGGTCGTTACACCTTTTTATCTTTATTGCTTAAATCAGGTGTCCCCTGATTATCTTTAAGATTCATCTTTGAATCATTTCAAATATTCTCTTTCAATTATGTTCTTAATTGAACTTATAAATTTTCTCAATTCGTTATCTTCATTCAAATCCTTCTTAACATCTTTATCTCTTTCTTATAATCTTATATCTTTCATATTTTCTTTCCTTTAGCCACTATATGAGATCTGTATTTCTTAACTTACATCTTTCTCAAATTACATCTCTTCATTCTAATCCCCCCATGTTCATCAAAATGATCACGTATTTGAGCTCAGGAACTTACCATAATCATATGGCTGAGGAGCTTGTCCTAGTCAGGCCATAGTCGCTCATTCGCTAAAGGGGCTCCACCATACAATCATGAGTCACGAGCTTACTATACGCTTGAGTTTTCAAAACACGCAACTATCTTTACTCTTCTTTACTTAGGTTATAGCCTAAGGTATCATTTACCTAAGGGTTATAACTTCTAGCTCTGATACCAACTGTAACGACCCCGAAATTCGACCCACTTTATTCCCTTAAATCTTGTATTTAATAAACATTATTTTCTTTACGTCCAAATTTCGGTCCGTTAATAAATCTTTCATCACCTAATATGATCCATTATTTAATTTCAAAATCATCAATTACCAAATTTTCGGTATAAATTTTTCTTCTTTTCTCAACTCAATCATTATATTAAAATATTTGGATGTTTAAAATCTTTACATCTGGATCCTAGTACCTGGATCGCAACCTTAACTTATTCTTTCTTTTACACGCATCATAAAGCTCAAAATTCAAAACTTAATATTGTTCTTATCCATACAAATTATTCTTGATTTCATAATCCATAATTAAGCCATTTAATACTTTCTATCGTAACATCTATCTAGTACAATCACAGTTCAAAATTTAGCTTGACTTATCCTGTCTGGATTCAACATATATGTACATACAAAATAGCACTATAAACTTAACAATAGTATTCACATTATGTTATTGAAATATAACAATAACGTTCACAACCTTCTGTGATTATCCGTCTTTAATCATCTGATATTTTTGAAATTCATTTCTTTCCTGCAAAAATGTTTATTAAGCAAGTAATGAGCACAACGGCTCAGCAAGTTCAACAGTTATACTTCACGTAGCACATACCTTATCATGCTTGGTGTGTGTCATACATCATGTGCTTGTGCTTCTATTATAGCAATATATCTCATATATATTCATAACGTTGCACAAAATACACATCGTGGTCATATTAATCACGTATCACGTAACACATAATTTGTATGCATTTAAAACAAGAATTATATATCATACAGTCCAATATTTAACATAAAAGGGGACTGAAGAACTTGCCTGGCGTCCAATTATTTAAATTGTTAGCTCAGAACCCTCTCTCGAACAACCTATGACCATAAAATAGTCAAATAATAATTATTCATCTCTTTATGATATTAATTTATTTAATTAATATCATCTCTAGGCCAATTATTAATTTATATGGCCAACTATATTAACCTCGTTCCTTAAAATATTTGTTTAACTTAATATCCAATACCTCTAATACGGACAACCCGACTCATCGGATAAAATTGAACCTATCTGGTTGTCCAAAATTTTATTTAAGCATTTTCTAACCTTTAAACCCATTTGATTAATATTTAAAACATTTAAATATTATTCCTCAATATTTAATATTTTTACAAAAATATTAAATTTAATGCCCAAACATCATTTCTATATTTTTAGTATTTTTCTATAATTTTCTAGAATTTTTAAACAATTTTTAAACATTTATTTCCTTAAAAACTAATTCTAGGGGCATTTTCGTAATTTCCGCGGCATCAGGGACATAATCGGCATTAACAGAAAAGCTCAGGGGCTTATCTGTAATTTCCGCGCCCCTAGGGATACATCCGGCATTTTCTGGAAAGTCCGGGGGCAAAATCGTAATTTCTGTGCGTCAAGGGACACGATCGGTATTAACCGAAAAGGGTAGGGGCAAAATCGTCTTTTCCGCCCAAAACCAGTCGCGCAAGGCGCGACCGTCCCTTCCTTCACAGCCAAACGACGTCGTTTTCTAGTCGTTTCTCGACCCTCCGCGCAATGCGCGGCTCCCCCTTCCGCGTGCCAAAAACGACGTCGTTTTTGGCTCGCGCTGCTGAACTGCCGCGCAATGCGCGGACAGTCCCTAAATTCTTTCTTCTTCTCCTTCGCAACAGTAGGCCACCTTTGCACAAAATTTACCATTTTGCTCCAACTTTTCACATCAAAACTACTCCAAAAATCATGTAAATCATAGATATACATCCTAAAATTATTTGGAATAATTTTCTTAATTATCTACTAATTTTCTATAAAATTATTTTAACATCATAATACCCAAAATAAATACATCAAAAATAATTTATGCCTTCTTTTAAGCTTTTCTACACCCATGTTGGCACCAATCTTTTCTCTTCTTCTTGTCTATGGCTGCTACGGTGGTGGAGGGTAGCGGCTACGGTGGAAGAAAGTGAAACTAAGGAGATAACTTTGTTCTTCTTCTTCTTATTATCATTATTATTAATATTATTATTATTATTAGCCTTTTTAATCCCTTTTATAGCCAAACATGGATAACTAATTTTAATATTTCCTCAATTCCACCACCGACTCTCTCTCTCATCTCTATCACGCAACAAACTTCGGATTTTCTAGAGAATTCCATGCAAAACTTTAATTAATTTAACACATTACGTAATTATACCGTGTAATAAATATTTTATATAATAAATATAAAATATTTATTTTAATTCACTAAATTTCATATTATGATTTATAAATAATATTAACACCTCTTTTGGGTACTTTTCTAGACAAATTTTGTACACGCATAACGTCATGCATGTAATTATATGAGGTAATTTATATTCCAAAAATCACAAAATAATTCATAGGACATATAAAATTATTTTTCATAATTTTTCACTTCATTACTTGGACAACATGTTACACTAACATGTTCACATTTTCGAAATATTATTCTTCATAAAAGTCATAATAATTCCATTATACATAAACATAATTTTTACTAACTTAAAACATTCCTTTTTCTTATTTATTATTCAATTTCTTTAATATTCACAATAATTTCTTTATATATAAATTATATAATTTAATATTATATAATTTATATAATTACTTTCTCCTTTTAAATAATTTCTTAATTTCTTCCAACTTTATTCCATTTAATCACCTTATATAAATTACATAATTATTCTTATATAATTTATATAATTATTATTTTCTTCATACCTTATTTTAATTTCTTTATATAAATTATATAATTTATTATTATACAATTTATATAATTACTTTTCCTTCTCAATTAATTTCTAAACCTCCTCCAAAATTCTTGATAAATTCTAAAATCAACACATACAATTTTACCAACTCCCTCATTCACTTTTTATTTAAATTTGGATTAATTTAATTATTAATCCCTTTAATTTTCCATAATTAATAATATTTATAATTATTAATTAAACATAACACACACACACATATATATATATATATATATATATATATATATATATATACAAATGTATATATATACGTATTTAATTCATGCATTTACATTATCATATAGCCTTAATTAAATTATAATTTCTGCATTTTCATAATAATTTAATTGTACAATTTATTGTACATTTACCTGACATTTTTCTTATCATTCATAAATTGTTTTTAAACAATTTATTTACTTTTTAATTATTTTAAATCAACACAAATCATCACCATCTCTGTACAAATTTAATTTACTAATTAAATCCCTTCAAACACTTTAAATTACTTAAAATAATAATTAACTTAAACAACCTTGATATTTTTTTATCAATTAATTCTTATTCGATATTATTAAAGGAATCCTGAAATTCGGATCCTCACAAGTAAGATGTGTAGAAAATGGATGAACATTTTTTTTAACATAATTTATTTGTTAAAAATTAAATGTGGGAATATTTTAATGATGCATGTAGAGAATTTATTAAGAAAATAAATTCAATTGAGAAGTGAAGGTAATTATATTAATTCGTATATACCTACAGTGTGATGGTTAGCCAAATAAGAGGATGTAAGTTAATACTCAATTAAGCTAATAAATTAATTAGTTTAAATATGAAGTAAGAAGGAAAGTCATGTAATATAATTAATTGAGTTAATTATAGGAGTCATGAATTAAAGTTGTAATTAATAAGTAGAGAAGTTAGAATATTGCCTAGAATGACAATATTAAGAAGTTAATTAATTAAGTAATTAACTTAATTAATAAGTTGTTGTATGTGTTAGCCCAATATGAGAATGTTTCGTGAAGGTGGGTAATTAAATATTAAACCCAAGTGATATATTAATTAATAATCCAAGAGGTAATTAATATAAGACCAATTAAATAATATTGGCAAGTATTGTATATAATGTGGTGGTAGTCCAATTAAATTAATTACCTAGCCCAAGTTATAAAGATGTGTGAGTTGTGTTGGGTAGCCCAAATAATTAAATAAGGGAGCCCAATGTAAAATAAACTAGTAGCCCAAATACTTAAAAGTCCAATGTTGGTCAAAGTGTTGAGAAATATTGTTAAGTGTAGAGAATTAACTAATGTAGGGTTAATTGCATAACCCTAGTTGGTAGACAAGAGAGAATATTAACCAAACATTGGTTAATTGTTAGGTGAATGAATGTGATGATGAGAATTAACTATGGATGAGTTAATTGAGTAACCCTAGGTAGTAAATAAATAAAAGATTTAACTATGCATGAGTTAGTTGTAGGAAGAATATTATAGATACAATTATGTATGTATATAATTCACCAAGGTAGAATTGGTAGGTAACCATGGGTTACATGTTGTAGAGAATTAACCATACATTGGTTAATGGTTAGTAGAAATTGCAAGTAATATATATATATATATATATATATATATATATATATATATATATATAAAGGAAAAATGGTGGAGTGTTGACCAAACATGGGGTCCCACTTGGAGATTGAGTAAAGATGCATGTTGCTTGTATTCAATTTAAATTGGTCAATTCAAGCTATGATGTAATTTAAATAAAATGTTATTGGTGAATATGTAGAGATATATATGTTGTAAGTATATGAATTGGTAGAGAGTTAACCAATGTTGGTTAAATGAATTAACCAAGGGTGATTCACTAACCCTAGTCAATGAAGATGATCAATTCTTATGAATTTATGTTGTAGAGAACTAACCATTGTTGGGTTACTTGTTAACCCTAAGTGGTAATAAAAATAAAACATTAACCAATGCTAGAGTTAAGTGTTAGTAATTATATAAATATATTGAATATATATGTATAATTGATTGTAGAGAATTAACCCTACTTGGGTTATTTGGTGGAAGATGTGTATATGTTTAACTGATGAGTTTAGACCATGGTTGGGTGAGTGAACCAACCTAGGTCATTTTAATGTAGAGAATTAACCACATTGTGGTTAGTTGTTGTGAGATATATAAATAAGATGAGCCCTAACTAAGGTTGAGTTTTAAGTGACCAAGGTTAAGTGTAGTACTTTAACCATAGGTCTTATGAGAGTTAACCACATGTGGGTTAAGTGTTGGGTGAATTTCTCA
This sequence comes from Hedera helix, assembly GCA_947179155.2. Classification (NCBI taxonomy): domain Eukaryota; kingdom Viridiplantae; phylum Streptophyta; class Magnoliopsida; order Apiales; family Araliaceae; genus Hedera; species Hedera helix. The sequence continues at coordinate 31,769,985 of OX359264.1, read as the reverse complement.
CCAACTACCCAACCACCCTAGTCAATCAAAATGGTCATTCATGGTGGTCAATCACTTGGTCAATCACCAAGTCCATCAAGTAGTCATTCACTAAAATAGTAAGCATGGATTAATCCTTTAATTCACCTATGTTAGTTGATTAGTGGATGATAAGTGAGGTTAGTTGAGTCCTATAAATAGAACTCATTACCAAGGCTTGGAAAAGTTTGGTCATTTATTCATTTCACCAAGTTATAGAGAGAGGTTCTAGAGAGAAGGGAGAGCACATTTGAGAGATTCATCTATGTTCTCCAAAGTGTTAGTGAATATTGGTAAGAAGAAGGTTAAGTCATCAAGAAGGATAGCTATTTTGGGTAGATCAAGAAGAAGAACATCCATATCCGAAGAGGTTAAAAAGTGTTCTAAACTTTCCTCAAGTTCATTTTTGTAGTCTAGATATGATTTGAACGGTCAAAAAGTATTTTTAACCGATCAAAAGTTATTTTGATGATCTAGAAGTCTAAATCTATGATATATAGGTAGATTCATGGTTTGATAGGTTTAAATCATGTATTGGTATGAGTGGTATGCAAATAAATGAAAGAAAATTTTATATTGTGATTACCGGTAAAACCCTAAGTGGTTCGATCTTTAAATTTCTTGTCAAAACGTTTTCAAAAATATGATTGAACCATGAAATGTTGTAAAACAAGAAGTTAGAAAGACAACAACACTTAGTTGGTGTCATTTGGATGTGTAGAGTTTATTTTATTCAAGTTTGAACCTATAGAACCAATGATTTGTGAAGTTAGTTTTTACTTTGTCATTGTGAGCCATTTTTAGTCCAGTTCCGTTTGGAATTTGGATTTATGTTCTAAAGAGAAATTGTATAGGGGGAAATTCTGATGAGAATGGACTCAAGAATCACCCCAAAATCTTTTAAAATGAAGAAGTTATGGCTGTCGGAGCGTCGGAGGGTCGAGCAGTCAAATAGTTGACTTTCGGACAAAATGGCTGATGCAGCCGCGTCAGGACTGACGCGGCTGCGTCAGAACAATCTGCTAAGCAGATTTTTCCAGCTCCGGGTCGGGTCGGGTCGGTCTGGGACGAGTCGGGTCGGTCCGGGTCGAGTTTTTTATGAAACTTTAAGTTGAAATAAGTGTAAAATGAATGTTTTAGTTATTAAACCAATATATATGAAATCCATTAATCATTAATTGGTAACTAAATGTTTAAAATAAAGACTAAAGTTAACACAATTAAAAAGTTAACTATTGGTATTATTTGAAGATTATTAAAATATTATTAAATGATCAATAATATTAGTATGTGATTAAAAAGTTATTGAATGATGAGTAACATTTGTAAATGATTAAAATATCATTACATGGTTAATAATATTAATAAGAGATTAAAATATTATTAAATGGTTAATAATATTAATGAGTGGTTAAAATATTATTAAATGATTAATAATATTAATAAGTGAGTAAAATATTATTAATGGTTAATAATATTAATAAGAAATTAAAATATTATTAAATAATTAATAATATTAATAAGTTGGTTAAGTTTACCGACATGTCCAACTAGGTTTGTTGGGCTAGGATTTTTGTCTGGAACTTAAGGGTTCGTTTATCGGACAACTAAATAGTTAATAATTTGAAGTTAAGGTCTTAAGTTAAGACTAATTAAAAGTCTTGGTAGCTAATGATTATGTCGATTTCCTATATAAAATTGTAGGTTGAACGAAAGACGCAAATAAGCATAACGGGTAGAAGCGAACCAGGCAAGTTTTCCAGAACTTGCTCCTATGTGCTTTAACATGCTATGACGTGATATTAAATTGTTAATAGAAAGATATTGATGATAATTGTGATATACATGAGGTATGATTACATGTAGATTATGTATAAATATGAAGCATGAATTGCAAGATGTTATATGTGATGCATGAGCAGTATGACATAAACTGAAATGCATGAAAAGCATGATGTAAGTATAAATTGCAGAGTATATGTGAAGCATGTAATGTGTTATGTGTAACTGTTAAACTTGCTGAGCCGTCGTGCTCACTCTTGCCTAAACCAATATTTTCAGATAGTGCAAGTTAGTTGAAGTTCTCGATAAAGATCAAGGAACAGGAAATCATTATACTTTCACTAAAGATCTAAATGTCTATTGTAGATATCAGTCCGAATTGGACAGGTAAATGATTGTGTAGTGTAATACTTAGTTGGTATATTATATGAGTGTTAAATACTCAATTTGATTGTAATAGAATGTCGTATCATGTATGATATTGAGACATACTAGGAATGTATAAAGATTGCGATTCTGGAATAGAAAGAGAAGTTGTAAAATTGGAAATAAATGATTATTTAGCAATTATAATATTGTTGTAATTCATGAACAATAAGGAAAAGGTAGTACTCGTGTTGAACCAGATCCGAGGTTAAAGTAACCCGGATTTGGGGTCGTCACAGATGTGCTCCCACTTCCATTCCAGAATTTCTAGTGGTTGAAGCAGTCCGCTCGGCCGTTGATGCTCTGCTTTAACCCGCTGGCATGTCAGACATCGGCTGACACATTCTGCCACTTCCCTCTTCATATTCGGCCACCAAAAGTATTGCCTTAAATCCTGATACATCTTCGTACTTCCGGGATGTACTGAGTACCTTGTACTGTGAGCTTCCTGAAGAATCTCTTCCCGAAGCTCCGGATCTAACGGTACCCAGACTCTCCCTTCGAACCTTAGCAACCCTGTGCTATCAATCTTGTACTTAAGCTCCTCGCCTTCAGCAAGTCGCTTATTAATACTATCACAATCTTCATCCTTTTCCTGAGCCTCTTTGATCTTGTCTAATAAGGTCGGGCTTGCTGTTACTGTAAATAACTTCTCATCTGGCTCCATCGGATATTTGATCTCCAACTCCAAACGTTCAAAATCTCTCACCAACTCTTCCTGAATTGTTAGCTTCAGCAACTTCTCCCTGCCTTTTCTGCTCAAGGCATCTGCTACTACATTGGCCTTGCCCGGATGGTATAGAATCTCACAGTCGTAGTCTTTGATCAATTATAACCATCGACGCTGCCTCATATTCAACTCCTTCTGAGTGAAGATATATTTCAGACTTTTGTGGTCTGTATATATCTCACACTTCTCGTCATACAGGTAGTGCCTCCAAATCTTTAAGGCGAAAACTACCGCTGCTAACTCCAGGTCATATGTCGGGTAACCCTTCTCATAATCCTTTAACTGCCATGACGCATACACAATGACCTTGCCGTGTTGCATTAGCACACAACCAAGACCCTTGTGTGACGCATCACTGTACAATACGAAACCTCCCGTGTCGTCCGGTAAAGCCAACACTGGTGCCTGACTCAACCTCTTCTTCAGCTCCATAAAACTTTCCTCGCACTTCTCCGACAAAACAAACTTCACAGTCTTTCGGGTAAGATTGGTCAACGGTGATGCTATCTTTGAAAAATCCTGAATGAATCTCCGATAATACCCCGCTAACCCTAAGAAACTCCTGATCTCAGTCGGCGTCTTTGGTTGTTCCCAATTGATAACTGCCTCCACCTTCGCTGGATCCACCGAAACATCGTCTTTGTCGATAACATGACCTAGAAACTGCACCCTCTGCAACCAAAATTCACACTTCGAAAACTTGGCGTACAACTTCTCCCTTCTCAAAGCCTCCAATGCGATCCATAAGTGTTCTGTATGTTCTTCCTCCATCTTCGAATACACCAATATGTCATCAATGAATACGACCACGAACTTGTCTAAGTACTGCTTGAACACTCTGTTCATCATATCCATGAATGCCGCTGATGCATTCGTCAGTCCAAATGACATCACTAGAAACTCGAACTGACCATAACGAGTTCTGAATGTCGTTTTCAGGATATCCTCCTCCCTCACCTTCAGTTGATGATAACCCATCCTCAAATCTATCTTCGAAAAGCATTTCGCCCCCTTAAGTTGATCAAACAGATCATTAATTCTGGGTAGCGGATACCTGTTCTTAATGGTGACCTTGTTCAACTCCCGGTAATCAATACAAAGCCTCATTGAACCATCCTTCTTCTTTACAAACAGAACTGGTGCTCCCCATGGTGACACGCTTGGTCTGATGTAACCTTTATCTAACAGTTCCTGCAGCTGAACCATCAATTCTTTCATTTCTACTGGTGTCATACGATACGGCGCCTTTGATATCGGTGCGGTCCCCGGTACCAAATCAATAACAAACTCCACTTCTCTGTCCGGCGGTAACCCCGGAATCTCTTTTGGGAAAACATCAGCGAATTCCCATACAATAGGTATCTGACTCAGTTCGCCCTCGACATGTCGAGTATCGACCACATGAGCCAAATAACCTACGCACCATTTCCTGAGCAACTTTCGTGCTTGCATCATCGTCAGACAACTTGATTGTCTCGGCGATTTACTACCGTAAAATATAACTTTGGACTTATTCGGAGTCTTTAAGTGCACACACTTCTTCTTACAGTCAATAACCGCCCCGTGACTCGATAGCCAATCCATCCCTAGGATTATATCAAACTCCCCCAAACGAATCAGTATCAAATCTACGTTAAGTCTAAACCCTCGTAATTCAGCACAATAGTTCCTATGAATGTAGTATGCGGGAATGATTTCTTTATTTGCTACTTCTACGTTCATAGGGTGTTCTAGCTTTTCTTGTGGTAAATCTAATCTCTTAGCAAAATCTTCAGAAACAAATGAGCAGGTAGCACCCGAATCAAACAATACATATGCATTAATATCATTGATCGGGATGATACCTGAGACCACGTCCTTGGAGTCGACTGCATCCTGCACAGTCATGTTGAAGGTGCGCGCTGTGGGACGGTTGGCCTGGCTGGCTGGCCCTCCAATGCTCAGCCTGTTGTTGTTGTTATTATTGCCTATGTTGCCACTCCCAGTGTCTCCCTTCCTCTTTGGGCAGTCCTTGGCATGATGATCGGTTGCTCCACAGGAAAAACATACCCCCTTCATCTTTTTCGGGAATTGTGGAGCCATGTGTCCCGGCTGCCCGCAGCTATAGGAAACACTTTTTCCTTTCAAGCATTCGCCCGTGTGGTTCTTACCACAATTGTTGCATCTGCCAACCTTCTTAGCCTCTCCTCCGGATGTGTTACCTCCGGACGATTGACTCTCATTCCACTTTCGTTTATTGGGGTTGCTGCCTCCACTGCTCCCAGTCTTCTGTCCTTCACGACCCTTCTTCCTCTCCTGGTTGAATTTAGCCAGGGCCTCACTGCCACCCTCTGCAATGATTGCCCTTTCCAATAGCTCTGCAAAGCTCTTGATTTTTAATACCGCCACAGAACGGTACACCCACGGCTTCAGTCCCAGCTTAAACCTCTGAGCCTTCCTAGCCTCCGTATCAACTTGATGAGTTGTAAACCTTGCCAACTCATTAAACTTGGCCGCATATTCGGCTCCTTGCTCTGTTGTTGTTACTTATACTTTGTAAACCCATCACTTCTCTTCTCCTTGCTCTGTTGTTGTTACTTATACTTTGTCAAGGCTTCACTACCTCCCTCTGCTAAAATAGCCTTTTCTATTACTCCAGCAAAGGTACCAAACTGAAATATTGACACCTTGCTATATATCCATGGCTTCAATCCGCGCTCAAATCGTCTGACTTCCCTCTGTTATGTGTTCACCTGGTGTGGAGAAAACCTTGCGAACTCATTAAATTTCACTGCATACTCGGCTATAGTCATATTTCCATGTTTTAGATCTAAGAACTGCACTTCCATCATATCTTGCATCACTGGAGAAAAATAAGACTCATGGAAAATTTCTTTAAAGCTCTCCCATGGTGCAGCTCTTATTCCCAGTCTTCCTTTATTAGCAGTCCACTAATAATTTGCTTCTCATTTTAACATAAATGTGGCAAAAGCAGTTTTTTGTTCTTCTGCCACGCTCGCTACATCAAACACCTTTTCCATCTCAATCACCCAATTCTGGGTCTCTATCCAATTCATTGTCCCCTTGAACTTTGGGGGTCCTACAACTTTAAAATCTTTGAAGGTAGCAATTATGGCAGCTACCGGTTGATCACCCACTGGGTTTACATTTCTATTATGAAAAGCTCCCATCGATAAATCTACAAACTGTTGAATGGTATTAACTGACTCATCTGGAGCATTTACTGATTCCTCTAGTGGAGGTTGGACACTTGGTTTGCGTCTAGGTGGCATTTATGTTTAACAATTTATATCGTGATTATTGCATAACAATTACATATCACATTCTTATGAACTTTAAATAAATAATCATGTCGACAAACATTTAATATCTAGATTTATATTGATAAACAACTTGACTAATGTCTAGCACATTACATTACATGTATCACATTCATATTAACTTTTCATCCCTTCGGACCATATAAGTCGGGATTCACATATAACTTTATACAACAAACTTAGACCTTCCCTCATTACAAAAGAGGTTACATGGGACTTTCTATCCATTCTATAATAAAATTAGGGATTCACATAACATACACACATAATTATACATACATAAACATATATATCTATTACATTCTTCCTACGGGAGCATCCCTCGTCTAACAGTATCTTCTTATTCTTCATCCATGATTGTTATCATTCTCTACCGGCTCAAACTATTACTCGTCTGATCATACTCCACCGGGTAATAGTACACTCTATCCTACGCTCTTCCAAATGTCGTGCGAAATGCATAGCTCATATCATGCATCCTTACTTCCATACTATCAATCCGGGTTTTTTTGCTCTCACTTCTTCTTCTACCAAATTTATCCTTCGTATTGCTTTAGCCCCGACATGGTCATACCTGGCTATCTCAGCAGTTGTTTCCCTCAGCTTAGTCTCTAAGGCTTCCTTGTCATTCTTTAATTCTTGGACCTTCTGTTCTTCTGGTCTTAATTTACCTACCAACTCCATATTCCTACCAATCAACACTTGAACTGCATTTTCATTTTGCTCCACAGTTATCTGTCGTTCAACGGCTTGAGTCTCTAATTCCAATAACCTATCCACATATTAACTATTCTGCTATAGTAAACCATTCACTCAATCCTGGTCTACTTCCTTATGCTCAGATGATGTATTATTCGACAAATACCCCATCCGAGTCTCTTTCTAACTCATCTGGATCTTCCTCTCATTCACTATCATTAGCTGATACTACTGCCACAGCTGGTACATTAGTCATTACGTCAATCTAAATGTCTCTGGGCTCTTCTTCTATTTCCCGACCGTATTCTCCAATCCCTGTCATTCTATAAAATTACAAGAACATTTATTCAGTTCCATGCAACTTTGCTTACCTCTATTACACATAGCATATATTTTGAAAATTGTAACCTTGATAACTCCCACCATTAGCTTCTTAGAACTCTAAATGAGTTTTACTATTTTTTTAAGGTCATATTCCTAAAGTTTTCCCACCTAAGGTTTATAACTTAATAGCTCTGATACCAACTGGTGACACCCCCAAATCCGGTTCCCTTGAACTATGGGTTCGGTGTTCACGTTACTATTCTACCCTCTCATTACATCCATTCATTATGAATAAAATAATAAAATTTAATTTACATTCATACATATCTAATCCCAGGTTCTACATACCTTTATACGTACACATATTCGTACCTGACATATTATAAAAAGATAATAATATTGACTTTCAAAAATTCTCTAATAAGGCCTTCATTTTTGAATAGCATTTACTTTCCCTTTGTCTACTCCTGATCCCTCTATCTGTTCAGGTTTAACTGAAATATCATATTTAAAAGCAAGAGTGAGCATAAAATAGCTCAGCAAGTATATAAACAAATGATGACTTGATATTTCGAAATGATGAATGCATATACGGTTTAACTGAATCATGCATGATAACTAAACCAATATCAATTAACTGAAATACTTTCAATAAGCTGGTTTAATATCAATAGACTAAATCATGTTTAATAAACTGGATCAATATGAATAGGCTAATTACTATTAATATCGGTTCAATATATGAACATGAGAATTATACATGAATTTTACATGAGGGACTGAGAGCATGGAGTTTGCTTGATGTATGGTCACAAGACCGAGAACTCATTAAGAACAATGTCAGTCATCAAAAACTGATACTTCCCAAGTTAGTCATAAAACTGCTGCTCAAATAGATGTGTACTTTGGGTGATCAGCCCATCGTACATTTATATTATGCACAACATAAACATCTAGCGGTGCAACCACGCCATAAAGTTATATTGCTTTATACTTTACTTCCCTTTATCAAGGTTATTTTGTTACAACATATCATAGAATCCGTACTACAACAATGTGGATTGGAGCACATAATAATAAACATCTAATTTCAATATGTATCATCATACGTGTCTAGCCGGAATCAAGATTGGCATCGACCTTTTCAAAATAGTTCAATAGTGAATGAACTTTACATGATCATAAATGAGTGTATAACATGAATGACTGTTCAATGAACTATAAATGGAAGTTCAGTTAGAAGACTTGAATTTATCCTCGTCTATCTCAATTGGAAAAATCTTATCCCGATTAAGTCCTACATAACCATAACATGGGTTCATGCATTAGTTATATACATATACATGCCATAACTTGCTATACAAGCTACCATTTAGCTTTACATAACCCGTAACATATAACACATTGTTCACTTAAGCTTTAATATCTACCACATTGATTATTTTTTATCAAATTATAGTTTACATACACGTTTCTATCATTTAATATCAAAACATATCATTTTGGACTGAAAATATAATTTATTTATTTTTTTAGAACACTGCGCCCCAGCGCAGCGTTTTCTTCATCCAACTTCGTTGGCTGCGTGATTGGCTCAGCCAGACTACGCCCCGTCCTGCTCAACTTCGGCCTCGGTGAGATCTTCAGAACATCACCGCGTACCGGCGCAATTCCTAGTGGAAAAGATGGCGCCCTGGTGCCATGCTGTTGCTTTTAAAAAAAATGTCTTTCCAAAATCCCTGTTATCATTGGCCCTAATTTGATTTTCTGAGTGCCAACACATCACATAGCACACATAACATGTATTTGACTTGCATGGGCCTTCAAAATATTTACAAATCTTAAATTGGTTTTATTTTTTCCAAGATTTTGTTTTGGACGTCAACGAACATTTTAAGACGTTTAAAATGGACAATTATCACCATACAAACCAAATGGCTTCCAATTCAATTCTAACACGTGTATTTACATAAAACTTAGATGTTTGGCTTCTTTTGACATTCTATTTCACCAATTGGCCAAAAATCACACATTGGTTGCATTTTATCATCTTTAGCAAATTTCAAACTTGAACTCACTTAACATCTTGAACCCCATGCATCACATAAACTACCATAAACACATTTAGCAAATTTGTATGCTTGTGTAACTCCTACATACACCTTCCAAAATATTCTTCTATTCTATATATGCTTCTTTGAAACTTGAACCTTTGAATAGAACTGACACGGTAATTCAATTAGCTGACAGATCTAATGCTTATCATAAGGGCATAATAGAGGATGTTCTTGTGCATGTAAATAATTTGATTTTTCCTACTGATTTTTATGTGCTTGATATGGAGAATGGTGATCAAAATGCTCCTATTTTGTTAGGAAGACCATTCTAAAGACTTCCAACACCAAGATAGATGTTCATAGTGGTACACTTACAATGGAATTTGATGGCGAGGTTGTTTAGTTTAATATTTATGATGCCATGAAATATCCTCATAATGATAATCTTGTTTATTCTATTGATGTGATCGACTCGTTAGCACAGGAATTTTTTGAACTTGATGGAAAGGATGAGTTAGAAACGATAATCAGTCAGAATCTTAAGGAGGAGAAGGAGTTACCCTTGCCTACTGAATTGAAGGATGTTATCACAACATTAAATGATTCTCCAAAAGAAGGTAATGTTCCTTTTATTGATCTACTAGTGTCTAAAGAAAAACCTTTACCATCTGTTTTGCAGTTACCAACTCCAGACTTGAAGCCTCTTCCTGATCATCTCAAGTATGTTTTCCTTAGAGAAGAAAAGACATCGCCAGTGATCATATCCAATAAACTTAGTACATCACAAGAAGAATAACCCATGCGAGTTCTAAAGGAGCATAAGAAAACCATCGGTTGAACAATTGTTGATATCAAGGGAATAAGTCCTTCGACATGCATGCATCGGATATTACTTGAAGAATGAGCAAAACCCACCCGTCAACCGCAAAGATGAATCAATCCACCCATAATGGATGTTGTGAAAAAAGAAATTCAAAAGCTTCTTGAAGTTGGCATGATTTACCCTATTTCGGATAGCAGTTGGGTTAGCCTAGTTCAAGTAGTTCCTAAAAAGACGGGCATAACTATGGTCAAAAATCAGAATGATGAGTTAATTCCCACCCGTGTTCAAAATGGGTGGCGGGTTTGTATAGATTATAGAAAATTAAATGCTGTAACCCAAAAAGACAACTTTCCTTTACCTTTTATTGATCAAATGCTTGAACGATTAGCTGGTCATTCTTACTATTATTTTCTTGATGGTTATTCAGGTTATTTCCAAATTGTCATTGCTCTAGAGGACCAAGAGAAGACGACATTTACATGCCCATTTGGAACTTTTGCATATCGCCGCATGCCGTTTGGACTTTGCAACACCCCTGCTACTTTCCAAAGGTGTATGGTTAGTATATTTTCCGATTATATTGAGTATATCATGGAAGTTTTTATGGACGATTTTACAGTTCATGGGGACTCGTTTGATAATTTTTTGCACAACCTTACACTTGTTCTTCAAAGATGCATAGAAACTAACCTTGTACTAAATTCTGAAAAATGTCATTTTATGGTTAAACAAGGTATAGTTGTGGGTCATGTTGTTTCGTCTAAGGGAATTAAAGTAGATAAAGCGAAAATTGATATTATTCAATCTTTACCTCATCCCACTAGTGTGCGGGAAGTGCGTTCTTTTCTTGGACATGCAAGTTTTTACCGGAGATTTATAAAGGATTTTTCCAATATAGCATCACCCCTATGCAAATTGTTACAAAAAGATGTGGCTTTCAATTTTGACAAGGAGTGTAAGAACGCGTTTGATAAGTTGAAGGAATCGTTGACTTCTACTCCAATTATTCAACCTCCAAAGTGGGACATACATTTCGATATTATGTGCGACGCAAGTGATTATGCAGTAGGAGCTGTTTTGGGCCAAAAAAATTGGGAAAGCCTCTCATGCTATTTATTATGCTTCGAGGATTTTGAACGATGCCCAGAGAAATTATTCGACCACTGGAAAAAAACTTTTAGCTGTTGGGTTTGCTTTAGAAAAATTTCGATCTTATTTGCTTGGTACTAAAGTTATCGTTTATTCTGATCATGCAACTCTTCGTTATTTGATGACAAAGAATGAGGCGAAATCAAGGTTGATAAGATGCATACTTCTCTTAAGTGAATTCGATTTAGAGATCAAAGACAAAAAAAGGGACCGAGAATAGTGTTGCAGATCACTTAAGTCGTTTGGCGAATATCAAGGATCAGCTTCCTCTTAAAGAGACATTTCCTGATGAACAATTGTTCTCTGCATATAAAACATTACCTTGGTACGCGAATATTGTTAATTATTTGGTTACTAACACTTTGCCTCTTGATTTATCTAAAGCTCAAAGGGATAAAATCAAAAGTGATGCAAAGTACTATGTGTGGGATGATCCCTACTTATGGAAGCATTATGCGGACCAAGTAATTAGAAGGTGCGTTCCTGAAACTAAAATTGTTCAGATTCTCACTTTTTGTCATTCGTATGCTTGTGGAGGTCACTTTGGATCTAAGAGGACCGCGAGAAAAGTGCTTGATTGTGGGTTTTATTGGCCATCTCTATTCCAAGATTCATGTGTTCTGCAAGTCGTGTTGCAGTTGTCAAAAGACAGGTAATATATCCCAATGAAATGCAATGTTGCAAACCCCTATACTAGTTTGTGAAATCTTTGATGTTTGGGGTATTGATTTTATGGGACTGTTTCCTGTGTCGTTCGGTAATGTTTATATTTTAGTTGTTGTCGATTATATTTCAAAATGGGTGGAAGCCAAGGCCACAAGGACTAACGATTCTAAAGTGGTTGCAGATTTTCTCCATACTAACATATTTTTCAGATTTGGAGTTCCTAGAGCTCTAATAAGTGATCGAGGCACTCATTTTTGCAATCGAACTGTGGAAGCTTTGTTGAAAAATACCATGTCACTCATAAGGTGTCGATTGCATACCATCCACAAACTAATGGACAAGCGGAAGTGTCAAATAGAGAGATCAAGTCCATTCTCGAAAAGACAGTAAATCCGAGCAGAAAAGATTGGAGTTTACGATTGGATGATGCTTTATGGGCGTATAGGACAGCTTATAAAACGCCTATTGGTATGTCACCTTACAGATTGGTATTTGGAAAACCATGTCACTTACCTGTTGAGATAGAACACAAAGCTTATTGGGCTATTAAGAATTTTAATATGAAGATGAGTGAAAGTGGAGAGCATAGGAAGTTGCAACTACAAGAGTTAGAAGAAATTCGCAATGATGCGCATGAAAGTGCAAGAATTTATAAGGAGAAAATAAAGGTTTTTCATGACAAGATGATCTCTAGGAAAGAATTCAAGATTGGCGAAAAAGTCTTTTTATACCAATCTCAACTTCGGTTGTTTCCAGGTAAGTTACGTTCTCGTTGGATTGGACCTTTTGTTGTTACTAATGTTTTTCCACACGGTGCAGTTGAAATTCAAAGTTTGGAAACTTCTAAAGTAATCAAGGTGAATGGTCATAGACTCAAGCGTTTTCATGAGAATTTTCAAAAAGAAGATGCGACTAATTTCGAACTTGAGGATCCAATTTATATTACTTGAGAAGGGAAGCATGCTGAGCCAATGACAATAAACAAAGGGGGTGTTTGGGAGGCAACCCAAGAAAACATATTTGTATTTATTTTCCTTTTTCTTTTTATAGTTATTTTTGCTTTTTCTTTGCATTTTATTTTAAATTGGGGACAATGTAAATTTTAAGTGTGGGGGAAGGGTTTAGGATTTTTGTTATTTTTAGGTTATATTTTGAAAATTGTAGGAAATTTTAAAATTTTGAAATTTTGAATTTTGTGGGTATATTCACTACAAACCCTCAGGAGACAAAACTCGTCCACTTGGGGTAACCTTGGGGTTTAAAGGCTTGTTGCACATGCTAAGTGTAACCGTGTTTACTACGAAAATGGGGTAGTTTTTAATTTTATTTTTAGGATGTGTTACTTGAGCAATGAGTTTATTGAATTTTAAATTTTTAGCCAATGATAAAAATTTTGATTTTTATTTATTAACTCTTGAAAAAATGATAAATTTTTGCTTAGTTTGAATTTTTGACTTATTATTGGTTATTACTTTGTTTGAGATCTTTAAATTTTTATGCACTTATATCCATTTGTTTGAGCTAGTTTTAATTAAGAAAAATATGAAAGATATGGTTAAATGCTTATGAAAGATATTTTTGAGCTCTATATCTTATTTAACCATTATTTAAAGTGAAATATAAGATAAAATATAATTTGGAAGAAATGATTTAGGTAATTTTTCTAGGATTATTATTGAAGAAAAAATCTTGTGGTGGGTTGAGATGGAGCGTAAAACGTACTCACTCATAAACACATGAAAAATAGAGATGAAGCGTAAAACGCACTCGTTGGTGAGATAGAGCATAAAATTCTTTCTTTTAAAAAAAATGAGATGGAGCATAAAATGCACCCATTATGCTTTTGACATTAATAATCCTAGTGTGCCTAACTGTTTAAAATCTTTTGATCTTCTGGTATATATTTGTCTGTATTAACTGAAAGAGTAATGTGAAAAATAGGTATATAGAGTTTTGCTGTATGTCTTTTACAAGGTAATTACTAAACTAAACTTATCCGAGTTTTGATTAGTTTGATACATTTGGATTCACACACACACACACAAGATCTTGAGTAGAGTAAGATTAATAAATATGTTAAAGTTCTAGATTTTGCATGGTTTTGAAATTTTCTTTGAGTTATCATTTAAAAAATCTTTGAGACTGATGTTGAAATTTATATTGATCTGTTATTTAAGTAAGTTGTTTCGTTATTATTTTTAATTTATAATTTTTGTTCTTGTTTTGCTCGAGGACGAGCAAAAAGTTAAGTGTGGGGGTATTTGATAGGATTAAATTATACGATATTTTTATTCCCTAATACTTAGTTTTTATATTTATTGTGTGCTTAAATGTTTAATTATTTAGCTTATTTTGGTTTTAATAGGCTTTACAGGATTTTAGTTAATTTATGTTAATTTAGGTAATTTTATAGTATTTTTATATTTCTTTTTATTTATGTGTTTTTATTTATTTTTAGTATTTTAGGTGTTTTATTAATTATTATGAGTTTTTATTATTTTTATTATTTTTATATTATTTTTATTTATTTTTAATTATTTTATATTTTATTTTGTAAAAAAAATAAGCTTGGGGGGCAAATCTATAAATTCTACAAAAGTCTGATGACATAATGGTAATTTCAGCAAGACTAGCCTATCGCGCAATGCGCGCACAGGAACTGCCACACGAAGAGGAACGACGCCGTTTTGATTAACGAAAACGAAAAGCGACCGCGCAATGCGCGGCCAAGCAGCAGAAGCGCAGAAAAGATGGAAAGACGCCATTTTACCAAAGGAGGGCTCTGCGCAATGCGCGGCTGGCGTTAACTTGTCACTGTAGCGAAGGGCGTGTTTGGCAGACGCGTTAATTCTTAAAATCAGATTATTCGCGAATTTTTGCTACTTTTTGATTCCAAATTGGATTTTAATTTCAATTAGGGTAAGGATAATAATTATTTTAGTTTTCTTTTATTTCTATTTGTATTTTAAATCCTATTAGGGTTTGGAAAGTATACTACCTACTAGGGTTAGGAGGATTTTATAGCCTATAAATAAAGGACTTGAGGTATAATGTAAAATACAACTCTCATTAGAGAAAAAATTATTTCTTCTTTTCTTTAGTGTTCTCTACAATTATGAGTAGCTAAATTATTTTTCTTGGTTTAAGTGATTAAAACCATCAAGATTTATACACTATGAGATTTAATTTATTTTAATTGTTCAATTTATATTTTCATTATTGAATATTCTTCTATGCTTAATTTTATGATTGATTTATTTAATTGCTAGGAGCGCTACTAGTTTATTATTCACATTAATATACTGCTATTTGTGAAGCAACTAAGTTTAATAATTGTTTTGCAGATCAAAAGATTACTTTATCTTAGGAAGAATGTTCATCTAAATTAAATGCAAACGTGTGGCTTGTGTTGTTTAGTTTAACAATCTCTTTAATTCTTAAAGCTGCTATTAAATCAAATCTTCAGCACGTACCGGAGGTTGTTTAATAGTAAGGGTAATTTAGAACGCGTGTGTCTACTTAACTAAAATTAAGGAGAGAGGAGAAAAATTATTCCACCTACGAGTAGTTCTTTCTACGGTGAATGTTCAAAATATTAATTGATTTATTCTTGCATCAGTGATCAGTTGTAAATTCTTGGTGGTGGATGTTGACTTAAACCAAGGCTTTTTCTTCTCATTTATTTCATTAAATTACTTGCATAATTATTTTAGTTAATTTTATTTAAACTATTTCTTTGATTCAAAACCCCCCAATTTTTGTTTGTTAAAACATAAAATTAAATAATCATTCTCTGTGGGATCGGCTCTTACTTACACTACTACATATTTATTTTTCCAAAGTAAGATTTTATTTTTGGATGCTTGCGGCATCACACTAGCAAGAAGAAAGTTGATGGATCTAAGAGGGACGACAACATTGGAGGAAGTAATTTTAATAAACGAAAATGGGGTAGCGACAGTAATGCAACTGTGGTGAAGCAAGGTGAGCAGAAGAAGGGAGTAGAGCCGTGTCCTGACTGTGGAAAGGAGCACTTAGGTGTCTGTCTAAAAGGGAAGAATGTATGCCTTTAAGTGTGGAAAGGAAGGGCACATGTATCAAATTGTCCAAACCCTAGAATGAACAGAGGATGCTTTTATTGTGGAGAAGCAGGACATCAGATTAAATATTGCCCGAAGAAGAAAGTAGATGGAGGAAGTGGAAGTAAGGGAACTACCAGCGGAAAACTAGCAATTTCTGGACCTACACCACCAGGGAGGCCTACAGCTCGAACATTTAACATGACAGTTCAGGATGCGGTGGCATCAAAGGACGTGGTGTCAGGTATCATCCCTGTTAATGACGTAAATGCATATGTATTATTCGATTCGGGTGCTACATGTTCTTTCATTTCTGATGAATTTGCTAAGAAATTGAACTTGCTACCAGTAAAGTTAGAAAGTATATTGAATATTGAAGTAGCAAACAAATAAGTAATCCAGGTGAAAAATATTCATCGGGATTGTTGTGTGACAATAAGAGGATATAAGTTGTTAGTTGACTTAATTCCTATTCGGTTAGGAGAATTTGAAGTGATACTGGGAATGGACTGGTTGTATAGCCATGGGGCAGTGATTGACAACCAAAATAAATGTGTAAACCTTCAGACTCCTACAAAGTCTAAGGTAGTATTCTATAGTAGCAGATAACCTAGGGAATCTTGTTGTTTGACAATGTTACAGGCGGAGAAATTATTAAGGAAAGGATGTATGGGTTACTTAGCACACGTGGTGGATACGCGAATAATAAAACCAGATATAGGTCAGATATCTGTGGTAAAGGATTATGCGGATGTCTTTCTAGATAAGTTACCGGGTCTTCCGCCGGATAGTGAGATTGAATTTAAGATAGAACTTATACCAGGAACAACACCAATTTCAAACGCACCTTACAGAATGGCTCCGGTTGAATTGAAGGAGTTAATGATCCAGTTGCAAGAATTGTTGGATAAAAAGTATATCCAACCGAGTGTGTCTCCTTGGGGAGCACCAGTACTGTTTGTGAGAAAGAAAGATGGCTCCTTAAGGCTCTGTATTGATTACAGAGAATTGAATAAAGTGACGATAAAGAACAAGTATCCATTACCAAGGATCAATGACTTGTTTGATAAGTTATGAGGGGCCAAATATTTTTCGAAGATCGATTTAAGAAGTGGTTATCACCAATTGAAGGTGAGACCAGAGGATGTACCTAAGACAACATTTAGAACTCGTTATGGTCATTACGAGTTTCTAGTAATGTCATTCGGGTTGACGAACGCTCCAACCGCGTTTATGGATTTAATGAATCGAGTGTTCAAACCGTATTTAGACAAATTCATGGTGGTGTTTATTGATGACATCCTTATTTATTCGAAGACTCAGGAAGAACATGCGGAACACCTAAGGATTGTGTTGGAAAAATTAAGAGAAGCTAAATTATATGCTATGTTTTCCAAATGCAAGTTTTGGTTGCAGAAAGTGCAATTTTTAGGGCATGTGATTGATCAAGAAGGGATATCTGTGGACCCAGCAAAAGTTGAGGCAGTAATCAATTGGGAACAACTGAAGACACCAACTGAACTACGGAGTTTTCTTGGATTAGCGGCATACTACAAAAGATTCATCAAGGATTTCTCAAAGTTATCGGGACCTCTGACTAACTTTACAAGGAAAGCTGTAAAGTTTGTATGGTCTGATAAGTATGAAGAAAGTTTTCGGGAGCTTAAGAAGAGGTTAAGTGAAGCACCTGTGTTATCACTGCCTGATGATACAGGAGGATTTGTGGTTTATAGTGACACATCATATAAAGGATTGGGTTGTGTGTTAATGCAACATGGCAAAGTTATAGCGTATGCGTCCAGACAGTTGAAAGATTTTGAGAAAAGGTATCCAACCCATGATTTGGAATTAACAGCAGTAGTATTTGCGTTGAAAATATGGAGACATTACTTGTATGGAGAGAAGTGTGAGATATACACATATCACAAAAGTCTAAAATATATTTTCACTCAGAAGGATCTGAATATGAGACAAAGAAGGTGGATAGAATTAATCAAGGATTACGATTGCGAAATTCTCTACCATCCAGGAAAAGCCAATGTAGTGGCTGATGCCTTAAGTAGAAAGGGTCGAGAAAGATTGGAAATGTTAACGATTCAAAAAGAGCTAATCAGAGAAATGAAAAGAATGGAATTAGAAGTTAAGTATCCGATGGAATCGGAAGAAAAGTTATTTATGGTGGAAGCTCGTCCAATATTACTTGATAGAGTAAAGGAAGCTCAGATGCAAGATCAAGATTGTGGTCAAATCTGGAAACGCATATCTGATGGACAAGAGACAAGGTTCAAGATAGACAACAACAGAATGCTAAGATTGGAAGGAAGAGTATGGGTGTCGTTAGTATCGGAGTTAAAAGATGAGATTCTGCAAGAAGCACACAGTTCGTGATATTCAGTCCATCCAGGAAGCACCAAGATGTATCAAGATCTTTGACAACATTTTTGGTGGCCTAACATGAAAACGGATGTAGCAGAATGTGTAAGTAAATGTTTGATTTGTCAAAGAGTCAAAGTGGAACATCAGAGACCTAGTGGACTGTTACAACTACTAGAAATTCCGAAATGGAAATGGGAGCACATCATGATGGATTTTGCCGTAGGACTCCCAACTACGCAGAAAGGTTATGATTCGATATGGGTTATAGTGGATCGACTGACAAAGTCCACTAACTTTTTGCCGATCAAAGTCAAATTCAACCTGGATCAGCTAGCAAAGTTATATGTGAAGGAAATAGTGTTAAGGCACGGAGTTCCGGTATCAATTGTTTCAGATCGAGATCCACGATTCACGTCAAAATTTTGGAAGAGTTTTCAGGAACGTATGGGTACGCAATTGAGATTAAGTACGACGTATCATCCTCAAACAGATGGCTAAAGTGAAAGAACGATCCAAACATTGGAAGATATGCTAAGGGCATGTGTTATGGACTTCAAGGGCAATTGGGATGACCAGTTACCATTAGTGGAATTCGCATACAAAAATAGTTATCATGCGAGCATTGGGATGCCACCTTATGAGGCATTGTATGGAAGAAAATGCAGAACACCTTTCTATTGGGATGAGGTAGGTGAACGGAAGTTATTGGGACCAGAAATAGTATAGCAGACTGCTGAAATTGTTAAAGTGATAAGAACAAGACTTCTAGTAGCACAAGACAAGAAAAAGAAATATGCAGACCAGCATCGATAGAAAAGAGAATTTGAGATAGGATCTCATGTATTTTTTAACGTATCTCCTTGAAAAGGAAAATAAGGTTTGGAAAGAAGGGAAAGTTGAGTCCAAGATTTACTGGACCTTTTGAAGTGCTGAGAAGGATAGGAGAGGTAGCTTACACAGTGGCATTACCTCCAGAATTGGAACACATACATAATGTATTCCACGTGTCGGTACTGAGACCATATAAACCGGACTACAAGCATGTGATCGAATATGAGCCGATTCAGATTGAAAAGGATTTAACATACGAAGAAACTCCTGTTCAAATCATAGACAGGAAAGAGCAGATTTTAAGGAATAAGGTGATACCCTCTGTAAAGGTAGTGTGGAGAAATCATAATGTGGAAGAAGCAATATGGGAGTTAGAAGAAAAAATGGGGAAAGAATATCCAAGCTTGTTTATGTAAGTTTGTAATAGTGATTCTGGGACGAAATCCTTGTAAGGAGGGAAGAATGTAATGATATGCAATTTCCCAATATTGTAAATTAATATATTATTAATGGGAATTAAATATTTTGAGGTGTGGCATGTATTTTGGGACAAGCTAATCACATTGTATTAGATGATAGAAGTAAATTCAAGCGTAATAAAATAAGTTTGGATCAAAAAGGATTTAAATTGAATGAAATTTAAACAAATTAGGATTAAAGCAATTAAATTGCTAGGAAATTGGGCTAATGCCTAAAAAGCCCTTAACAATTTAAGAAATGACACATGTGTCCGAAGATTAGTTTAATGTTTATTATATCCTTGCTCACTAATGTGAAGTGACTTATTTGACCTTGACCATACTAGAGTTAATGAGCCAACCATGGTTAGTTGTTGAGAATTATGCAAAATGCTTATATTAGTAAGTATTGAGCAAATTTGATTCATTTCCACTCCTTCATTCGAAAGTTCTCAGCTAAGAGAGCTCATAAGAGAGAAAAAGAAATGTGAAGCTAGGGTTGCAAGGAATCTTAAGGGATTGCATGAAAGTTGGTCAAGAGAAGTAAATTAAACACCAAAAGTGGATCATCAAGCTCTCAGGAGGTTCCTAGCTAGAAGAAGAATAGCTAAGAAAAGGTATAAATTGTGTTCAAACCATGAGACTTGCACTTGCTAGTTATGTGTTTAAATTCAAGAGATGAAGGAGCCATGCATGTAACTTGGGCTATACATGTTGATTATATGAATTTTTGTGAGTCTATGTGTTATTTGATTAGTTGAGCATGCAACCCTAAGCTTATATGTGTTAAAACCAAAGGTGGTGTACTATTCATATGAATATTTAAGCTCAAATCTATGATTTAAAGCATAATTAAGTGTTATATGATACTAAACATGATGGAAATCTAGTTTGAGAGAGTGAAGATGAGTGATATATGCATTATCATATGTTAGAGCGCATCAAAGGAGCATGAATGGTGTAATAACCATGTTTTATGGAAGGAGGATTGAATATTAGGCTATAGTTTTTGGAGAAATTAAATTTTAATATGTAAAGTGAATTGGAAGGTACATCTAGAAGTTATGTGTGCATATCAAGTTGCTTTATATGTATATGTTGATGTATATGTGCTTTGAGTGTAAATGTTCCAAGGTGGTACAATTCTCATGTTTAGTTGAATTGGTAAAAATCTTATTAAGGTGGGATTTTTGGCCAAATCATATAAATGAAGGTTAAAAGAAGCCAAACGGCTCAGTTTTATGAAATATACATGTTAGAATCATTTTGAAACTTAATTGGTGCTTAGGGCGATAATTGTCCATTTTAAACATTTCAAAACGTTCCCTGGCACCTAAAACTAAATCTTTTGAAAAAATAGGTTCAAAAATCAATTTTTAAATGTTTTGAAGGCCCATACATGTCAAATACTTGTTTTATATGTTAAATGATTTGTTGGAATTCAGAAATGTGATTTAGGGCCAAAAATAATTTAGATTTTGAAAAAAAAAATTCAAAAACAGCAGCATGGCGCCGGGGTGCCATCTTTTGTTCTATGAACTGCGTCGGGGGGCAATGCTGCTAGGAGACCACGCCGGGGCGAGATTAGGGCAGGCGAGATTTCAGGCGTAAAACATAGCGCCAGGGCGCCATGTACTGAACTTTCAAAATAAAAATTATTTTATCCTAAAATGAAATGTTTTGATATTAAATGATAGAAATATGTATGTAACCATAATTTGATAAAAATAATCAATATGGTAGATGTTAAGGTTTAAATAGATAATGTGTTATGTGATTAGGGTTATGTAAAGCTAAATGATAGCCTGTATAGCAAGTTATGGCATGCATGTGTATATAACTAATGCATGAACCAATATTATGGTCATGTAGGTTATAAACGGAATAATATTTTACCAGTTGTGATAGACGAAGACCAAGGCAAGTTTTTTGATTGAACTCCTAATTGCAGTTTCTTGAACAGACATCCATTTTATACAATTATGTTACCATGTAAAGTTTGTTCCTTATCGAACTATCTTGAAAAGGTCGATGCCAATTTTGAATCCGGCTAGACACATGTAATGTTTCATGTTGGATTCAGTTATTGATTGTTATGTTCTCCAATCCACATTGTTGTGGTGCGGACTCTATGATATGCTGTAACAGAACAACCCTAATGAAAAGGGGAATAAAGGATAAAGGAAATAAAACAGTTATGACGTGGTTGCGTCGCTAGATGTATGTTGTGCTCAATATAAAAGTACGATGGGCTGATCACCCAGAGTACGCATCTAATTTGGTATTATTACCTTTTGGGCAATGTTAGTCTTGGTGATTGATATTGTTCTTAACGTTTTATAATTTATATGAGCAGTATCGGTCTTGATGATTGATATTGTTCTTAACGTATTCTTGGTCTTGTGACCATACATCAATTGAAATCTCATGTTCTTAGATAATCATGCTCAGTTGTGTTACAATTCCATCCTCATATGTTAAAATGTTATAAGCCAACGTTGTTATGTACATCTAAATTTCATTGTAAATGATTTTCATTTATCATTTCGAAATATCATGTTATCTTGTGCTTATCTACTTGTTGAGCTATTTCAAGCTCACTCTTGCTTTCATTCATGATATTTCAGCTAAGCCAGGGAAGACCGAGGGATCGGGTGTAGATAAGGGAAAAGGAAAACTCAATCAGCAATAAATGTATTATTAGATAATGTTGTTATTATTATATGTTGCAATATGTCAGATACGACAACTTGTATGTATAAAGGTACGTAGAACTTGGGATTAGTTACGAATGAATGTATATTAAGTTTATTATTATTATTATATTGTTTAGATTGCATGTATGAGATGACATGGTAGAATAGTTACGTGAGCACCAAACCAGTGGTTCAAGGAATCCGGATTTGGGGGCGTCACAATGACTGTCTTGTCGGTCTGCTATTTCGAGCGCTATCTATAAACATTGCACTATATGCGTCAAATATCGGATCATAAACTTTCTATAACTTGTCAAACTAAATCCTTAATTGCTTAACCAATAATCTCTATTCATTTCGCTTTTGATGTATTACACTTTATGTAGGTTAGTAATATATCCTAACTCGTTACCGACAATTTCAAAACACATATCATGATTTGACTTAGCTTTAGGCATATTACATTATGCCATTTATTATTTCATTATACATTGACACCGTTCATACTTTGTTGGCCACGAAGTCCTCTCGGCCCAAGAACAGTACACTGCGCCTTGGCAAAGTATTCAACACAAAACACTGCACCCCAGTGCAATTATGCAATTCCATAAATTATGATTTTTGCTGTTGCTTTGCTGATATTTAACTCATTCATCATACATTCGATCAAGTCCAAATTTAGAACAGTAATAAGTCATACTACTTAGTATTTTACAAAAAAATTACTTGCCTTATTTGGCTTCTGAAAATCATTGATACACTAGCCCATAGGAGGGCGTTTCAAAACATTTTCAAACTTAGAAAAAATTTCAAACTTTGAAACTCAATTTTTTTCTAACTTTGTGATTTTTGGCCATTTATTTTAAAACTTCATTCTAACACTTGAAAAAGTTCATATACGTCATATATGACATGCCCAAACCTTTAAAACCTTAAAGCTTCGTACGAAACGAGATTTGTCCGTTAAAATCCATTTAAGGTCGAAACGATCGATTTTGATCGTTCGAATTGCCTTGCCAATCAAGTTTCCATTCGTTGATTACCAAATCAACCTAAACACATGTAATGACATAGAACTAAGTCATTTGACTTTATATTACCTTTAATTCCTCCAAATTGCCAAAAATCACACTTTAACGACATCTTGTCAACTATTAAATTTCAAACCTTAAACTCAACTTAAGTCCTTAAACTCCATACACCTCATAGGCTACCATATATACATTTAACAACTTTGTAAGTCTATATCACTTCTATATGCACATTATAATGCACTTTACAAATTATAATTTGGTCTACACACAAGGTATGACTTAATATTGTAACTTTTCCTTAACAAATCATACTCTTGGATCTTTAATGCATCTTCAATGCAATTTAACATGAAATTTCATATACTTTAAACATGTTCATCCTCTTCATCTAGGTTTTTATCAAAACGAACAACATTAAACACATAACCTTCCTTAATTCATGATTTCTGGCTTGAATACATGCATAATAGTGCACCAGCTTTACAATATCAAACTTGAGCTTAGGGTTTCATGACTTCTCAACCATTTAGCACTTCAACTCATATACAAACTTACATCTAGTAGCCACTAATTCATTCATGGCTAGTCTTAAACTAACATTTAAACTCATAAATATCACATTTCATGGCTTGAACATAAACATACCTTCTTTGAGCTATCTTCCTTCATGCAGTAAACCTTCTCAAGGTTGTAAACTCCACTTTGATGGCTTCCTTTCCTTCACTTGATCAATTTTCCAACAATTCTACAAGCTCAAAAAGCCAACCCTAGCTTTCCTCTTCTCTTTTCTTTTATGATCTCTACTTAGGAACTCTTGAAGTTATGAAATAAAATAATACATAGCTTGATACTTGAGAATATATGCATACAAGTGTTCTGCAACAACTAACTCAACTTAGTTAACCTAACTCATGCCTTGTTATGGACATTTATGACATTTCCCTTCAACTAGCAAGGACATATTAGTCATTAAACCATTCCAACACACAATTGTCATTTCCTAAATTATCAAGGGAATTTTTTGGTCTTTTGTCAAGAAACCTAGAGAATTTAATCTCTAATAAATCAAACTTGCTTAATTTTTGCTCCCATTTAAGTCCTTTTTTTTTTCTTCCAAATTTGTTTCATTAGGCTTGGATTTTATTCCATCACTAAATACACCATAATTGCCTTGTCCCATATCACTTGTCACACCTTAAAAATTGGATTTCATTACTTAATTATCAATTTACAATTTTACTAAATTTGCACATTAGTACCTTCTCAATTTTTTACGAACTTTTTTGGTTCTGTATTTCTCAAATCTCAATTTTCGACATCTCAATATAGTTGATTTGTTTATTTGTTTATAAACCGTTTTCTCGAAAAGCGAACCTTACTCGAGTTTCCAAAATCCATCATCATTTATCCCTTTTACGCTTATATAGCCATTATATGACTTTTACGTTCTTTGGTACATTACTTAGCACACATACGCCAATTCAAATTAGACTTGCACACTAAATTCGTTCTACTCACTTTCAGGAGTATTACCTTGTATACATACACATCGTATAGATATTTACCTCATTCCAATCAATTAAGATCAATTCTTTGACAATTCTATATATTCACATATCAATTTTTATTTTTATTTTATATTCCATTAATCCTTAATAGACTGATTATATCCAACTGCTACTCTATTTCTACGCATAGCGACTTATCTTGTCATTCTCATAATCTCGCATTTCCAAGCCTATTTTTTAAGCTAGTTATTAATATACATAACCAAAGCTTAATTTACATACGCTTTCCTCATTTCCATAATTCTCTAACTTAACTCTTCTTTTTATATTCGATCACATATACATATACACATATTAAATCTACCACATGTTGACACTACACTGTGTCTTACATTAATTATATTCAATGTACCATATTGTGAGCATTACACTTTATCATTCTCTTTAATCCATCACATTGCCATTCAACCATCAGAATTTATATTCATAATAATTTTATGATATGTTACGTTGTTAATACACTTTAATAAATAATTGATTCTCGTACATTCTATAGACCCTTATTTACATCAAGAGTTCTTCTATATCATTTCAACCACATAGGTTATTTATAACACATTGATCACATAATGATT
The DNA here is from genome assembly GCA_947179155.2 of Hedera helix. NCBI lineage: Eukaryota > Viridiplantae > Streptophyta > Magnoliopsida > Apiales > Araliaceae > Hedera > Hedera helix. Next base: position 31,744,374 of record OX359264.1, on the reverse strand, counting down.
TATATTTAACCATCCTTAATACATTATGTCATTCAAACTAGGTTTTATCTGCTAACCTTTACTAGATTAATCAAAATCCTCATTTAAAAATCCTATAAAAATTCGGGATGTCACATGCACCCCTCCTTCAAAAAATGTTGTCCTCGAAATTGATGTGTACCCATATATTGCTCATTTGTAACATACACATCTCTTTACATTCATTTCATCTCAACTAGGTTTTCAACTAACATTTACATTCTCTTCCCTCTTTACCCATCTTACCCCTTTCTATCATTCATTCCAGGAGATTGGAATGTCTTTCAGGAATCTTTCAGGAATCTTCACAATTGTTCAATAACTGTGACGTAGTATGAATAAATAGGAGCGAACTTTTCCTTTAAACATAAAACCTTTTTGCTTTCAAACAAACTTTTGCTTTTGCTGAGGGGTCATATAGACCATGAACACGTTAAGAATATTAACAATCACAAAGACTGAGAATATCCACGGGTCATAAACACCAGGAACATGAGTTACGACGTAATCACGCCACTCTTCTTCCCTAACCTATTGGTACGCTAGGTGATCCGCTTATTGTACCCTTTTTCATTTTTAGGTTGAACAACGTTAACCAACCCGCATATCATATCCCCTTCTTAGGGTTCTTCGCCTTAGACTTTAAAAACATTTTCCTTTACCCATTTCTGGATTTAAAACATTTACTCATTTCTTTAGCAAAATGGTCTAGCTGAAACAAATGGCATAGACTCACATCATTAAACCATTCATACATTGCAAACTTAAAACTTTTCAGAAATTCATTTTCACTGTCATTGGCTCAAAACTTGAACCCAAGAAAAATCTTTTAAAATGCGTCATAATACTGCACTATCTTAGTAGTACGTTGAGAATTTAGTCATTCAAGACTTCATAATACTGTACCATTATAGAAGCACGTTGAGAATTCTGCCATTTTATCATTCCACACCATATTCAATAGTGTGACAATGATTTCATAAATACATTTTAAAGTTTTTAAATAACTTTTGTCTAGCCGAATCAATTGGCATAGACCCTGAATCACGAATTTTTAAAACCTTTTCGATTTGATACTCGAACAAAACATTTTTGATGCACCAATGTGCGAGAATAAGCTCATTTTAAAAACTTCGTTGATCTAGCATAGCTAGAAGAGTGGATTGCCTACCCAATCCTAATCATCATTCATTTCCTTCCTTTAACTCATTCTACTATTCCTTAACATTTCTATTTCTTTCCTATTTCCTTGTCCATAGTCAATCCCTGAGAACTATTTCTCTCAACTTATAGCTCTATTTCCTAATCCACCCATGTTCATCAAACTTGCCATGCATTTGGGCTCAAAAACTTACCACAATCATATGGTTTAAAGAGCTTGTCCTAGTCAAGCCAAAGTCGCCCATTCGCTAAGGGGCTCCACCACACGATCATGAGTCACGAACTTACTATACACTTGAGTTTTCAAAACACGTAACTACCTTAGTCTTTCTCACTTCTTATGTATCAGGTACATAAAGAAGAAAAGAATCATCTTCTCAACACACATAACTCATACCAGGACACTGGATCTCCACTGATTATCATTATAGGAAGCCAAGTGGTCATGAAACCAAGTACAAATCCCCGCCCATGCAAGAAAGTGTATAACTCAGCCACTATCATGAGTCCTCAATGAAAAATCCCACATACCCTAACATTTCCTTAACTTTCCTTTACTCAACTTTTCCTTACTCTGATATGAGTTTCATTAATTCATATCTTAATGTTCACCACTCATCAAGAGTCCCTTTTATTCATATATGATAATTTACAACTCATCAAGAGTCCCTTAATCTTATCTTACCATTTACGACTCATCAAGAGTCTCTTATCTTTGATTATTTATGATCTCATAGCCCTTTTATTATTTTTCAATATCTTATCTTAAGATATCCTTTATCATTTCTTAATTTTGAAATCCCAAAATTCATTTCCTTATTACTCAACTCTTCTTGAGTCACTTTCTTTACTATTTCCTTCTTTCCCACAAAGGTAATAGCCTAAGGTACTCCTACCTAAGGTCTATAACCCACCGGCTCTAATACCAACAGTAACGCACCCAAATCCCTAAATTCCTTACTTCTATCTATTCAATTCTGGATTTCATAATCATTAATCTTAAAATCAAATTATATTATCCTTAATCATTTTAACGGCGATCTCGTGCGTTAAAACGTAACTTTTAACCTTTAAAGACATTAATTGACCATAATGCGGTCCATAAATCTGTTTATTTATCGTACATTCTTTACCTGTCTCAGGATCATAACCTTCACTTACCATTTATTAGAACTTAGGTCAAATATTTATTAACTGTGACCTAGTCTATTACAATTTCATAATCGTATAATTTGTAATTCCACTTAACATCACTTGTGAATAAATTCATCATATATCTCTATCATATATAAAACTCTGATTACCTCATGCCTGCTCCGTATCTAATCCTGTTTACATACAAACATCCATCTTATCTACATTAATACATGTATCTGTTTATACATATCTATATCATATATAGGAGTTTATTACATATAAAACTCGATTACCAAATAATAAATTTGCCTTATTCTCTTATAACATTTCTCAAAAATACATTACATTTACTGCTATCACTATGAATTTACAAACCATACATTCATTCCTGTTACAATCATTGTTTAATATTTAAAACCAAAGCGTTTCAACACTTGCATCTGTACAACTTTACATTGAAATGGCTTGCTTCCACATTGCACAAATTACATATAACAAATTTGCTTCTCACTTATCCGTACTTTCACATTCCTTTACCTTAGCTTAACCGAAACATCCGATCTTCTCGTACTTTACCTGAAATGTTAGTTCATAGCAAGAATGAGCACATAGGCTCAGCAAGTCAATCAGATAACACCTTTCATGCTTACAATTTATATTTCTGCGTTATGCATCCTCTACTTTACCATGTTATGCTTAATGACACATATTCCACTTAACAATTAATAAAAATAACTGCGCGGAGTGCACATTTCAACTATCACGTAGTTCACGTAGAATAATTAGTACACTTAAGTCTGAAAAACTTGTCTGTTCTGCTTTTATTTACACTTAACATTTACCGCCTCGCTTGGCCTTTGTATCTTTTCTGGACCATCTTATTGATCTGTTACTTCGAGCGCTATCTGTAAACATTGCACTATATGCATCAATATCGAATCATAAACTTTCTATAACTTGTCAAACTAAATCCATAATTGTTTAACCAATAATCTCAATTCATTTCACTTTTGATGTACTACACATTATGTAGGTTAGTAATACATCCTAACTCGTTATCGATATTTTCAAAACTCATATCATGATTTGACTTAGCTTTAGACATATTACATTATGTCATTTATCATTTCATTATACCTTGACACCATTTATATTGGCCATTCTTTATCTATCTAGGGTTTATATAGCTTATCTTTATCATTCTGTATCAAAACGTCGCATTTTGGACACTTTAAAAATTTTCTGTGAACAGTACATTGCGCCCCGGCCACGAAGTCCTCTCGGCCCATGAAGAGTACACTGCATCCCGGTGTAGTATTCAACACAAAACACTGCTCTTTGTCCTGCAGTTCCAAAAATTATGATTTTTACTGTTGCTTTGCTAATTTTTAACTCATTCACCATATATCCAATTAAGTCCAAATTTGGAACAGTACTAGGTCTTACTACCTATTATTTTACAAAAAAAAATTACCTCCCTTATTTGGCTTCTCAAAATCATTGATACATTAGCCTGTAAGAGGGCGTTTCAAAATATTTTTTTCCAACTTTGTGATTTTTGGCCATTTGTTTTAAAATTTCATTCTAACACTTAAAAAAGTTCATATACATCATATATGACATGCCCAAACTTTTAAAACCTTAAAACTTCGCACGAGACGAGATTTGTCCGTTAAAATCCATTTAGGGTCGAAACGATCGATTTTGATCATTCAAATCGCCTTTTCAATCAAATTTCCATTCGTTGATTACCAAATCAACCTAAACACGTGTAATAACATATAACTAAGTCATTTGACTTTATTTTAATTTTAATTCCTCAAAATTGCAAAAAATCGCACTTTGACGGCATTTTGTCAACTTTTAAATTTCAAACCTTAAACTCAACTTAAGTCCTTAAACTTCATACACCACATAGGCTACCACATATACATTTAACAACTTTGTAAGTCTATATCACTTCTATATTCACATTCTAATGCACTATACATATTATAATTTGGTCTATACACAAGGTATATCTTAATATTGTAACTTTACCATAACAAATCATACTCTTGGACCTTCAATGCATCTTCAATGCAATTTAACATGAAATTTCATATAATTTAAACATGTTCATCCTCTTCATCTAGGTTTTTATCAAAACCAACAACATTAAACACATAACTTTCCTTAATTCATGATTTCTAGCTTGAATCTATGCCTAATAGTGTACAACCTTTACAACATCAAACTTGAGCTTAGGGTTTCATGACTTCTTTACCATTTAGCATTTAAACTCATATACAAACTTATATCTAGCCACTAATTCATTCATGACTAGTCTTAAACTAACATTTAAACTTATAAATATCACATTTCATGGCTTGAACATAAACATACCGTCTTTGAGCTCTCTTCCTTCATGCAGTAAACCTTCTCATGGTTGTAAACTCCACTTTGATGGCTTCCTTTCCTTCACTTGATCACTTATCCAGCAATTCTTCAAGCTCAACAAACCAACCCTAGCTTCCCTCTTCTCTTTTCTCTTATGGTCTCTACTTAGCAACTCTTGAAGTTATGAAATGAAATAATACATAGCTTGATACTTGAGAATATTCGCATACAAGTGTTGTATATATTCTCCAACAACTAACTCAACTTAGTTAACCTAACTCATGCTTAGTTAGGGACATTTATGACATTTCCCTTCAACTAGCAAGGACATATTAGTCATTAAACCATTCCAAGACACAATTGTCATTTCCTGAATTGTCAAGGGCATTTTGGTCTTTTGTCAAGAAATCTATAGAATTTAATCTCTAATAAATCATACTTGCTTAATTTTTGCTCCCATTCAAGTCTTTTTTTTTTTTTGTTGCCAAATTTATTTCATTAGGCTTGGATTTAATTCCATCACTAAATACACCATAATTGGCTTGTCCCATATCACTTGTCACACCTTAAAAATTAGATTTCGTTACTTAATTATCAATTTACCATTTTACTAAATTGCACTACCTTATCAATTTTCTACGAACCTTTTTGGTTCTGTATTTCACAAATCTCAATTTTCGACATCTCAATATAGTCGATTTGCTCATTTGTCCATAAACCGTTTTGTCGAAAAATGAACCTTACTCGGATTACCAAAATTCATCATCATTTATCCCTTTTTACACTCATATAGCCATTATACGACTTTTACGTTCTTGGTACATTACTTAGCACACATACGCCAATTCAAATTATACTTGCATACTAAATTCCTTTTACTTACTTTTGGGAGTATTACCTTAAATACATACACATCGTATAACTATTTACCTCATTCCAATGAATTAAGATCAATTCCTTGGCAATTCCATATATTCACATATCAATTTATTTTTTTTGTTATATTCCGTTAATCCTTAATAGGTCGATTAAGTCAAACTGCTACTCCTTTTTTACGCATACCGACTTACCTTATCATTCTTATACTCTCGCCTTTCCAGACCTAATCATTATGCTAGTTATTAATATACATAACTAAAGCTTAATTTACATACGCTTTCCTCATTTCTATAATTCTCTAACTTAACTCTTCTTTCTATATTCGATCACATATACATATACACATATTAAATCTACCACATGCTGACACTACACTATATCTTACATTAATTATATTCAAAGTATCATATTATGGGCATTACAATCTATCCCTCTCTTTAATCCATCACATTGTCATTCAACCATCATAATTTATATTCATAATAATTTCATGATCTTTTACGTTGTTAATACACTTTAATAAATAACTGATCCTCTTACATTTTATAGACCATTATTTACATCAAGAGTCCTTCTATATCATTTAAACTACATAGGTCATTTATAAACACATTGATCATATAATGATTTATATTTAATCACCCTTAATACATTCTGTCCTTCAAACTAGGTTTTATCTGTTAACCTTTACCAAATTATTCAAAATTCTCATTTGGAAATTCTGTAAAAATCTGGGATGTCACATGTAAGATGGGTAGAGAAAGGAAATAATATAAAAGTTAGTTTGAAAACCTAGTCATGATGAATGGAATGAGAAGGGACATGTACGTAGCAATTTCGAGGATGAAATTTTTTGAAGGAAGGGTGAATGTGACATCCCAGATTTTTGGTAAGATTTCTAAATAATGACCTTGGTTATTTAAATAAATGTTAGAAGTTAAAATCTAGTTTGTAATGACAAAAAGTGTAAATAAATGATTAAATTTAATTTATTATTTAATCAATGTATTAATAATGACCTATGTGGTTGAATATGTAAAGAGGGACTCTTAATGGAAAAAAGGAGGTATATATAGCTTATAAGGATTAGTCATTAATAATGGAATTATATTAAATATAATTTACTATAGTTGAATGAAAATAGAATGGATTAAAGGCGAAAGATAGAATGTAATATCTATGATTAAGTAGTTAGAAAGGAATTACTATAAGACACTGTGTTGTGTCGGAATGTGATAGATTAAATATATTTGATCTAATAATGAAATAAAAATTTAGACTACAAAAATAATAGAAATGGTTGATGAATGCGTGAATTAAGCTTAGGTTATGAAAATTCATGACTAGCTTAATGAATAGACTTTCAGAGGCTAGGTTATGAGAATGGCAAGGCAAGATATGTCAGAATATGTACAAATAATGAAACAGTTTAACATAATCTGTATATTAGGGTTTAATTGAATAATAAGGATTATGTAATTTAATATTTAAAATGGACTAATGAATCAATATTAATTAATTGAATTGAACTGAGTATTTTTACCATGTATAAATACAAAAGGTAATTGCGGCGCCCCCAAATTCGGGTCTCAAATACCCGGATCCGGTCATCACGATCCAATACAAACATCCACCTCTAAACAACATACAATAACTAAATGCGGAATAATAAACATATGTTGTTCATTCAAAATGTGTTACTAGTCCCAAGATACGGTAACCTTACACAAAAATACATAAATACCCTTAAAAAATTACTTAGGGTTACATCACCAAAACAAGTAATTTTAGCTAGACGAAAAAACTAAAGACTGTCTCTTGAAGTCTATCACTTCATCTTTCCCTTACCCTTGTTCTTTCCAGAAGTCTCAGGTTCCACTGCAATAAGATTCATGATATAGCAAGGGTGAACAACTAGTTTGCTCAACAAGTTTAAATAACAAAAGAAACAATATATCATGAATGAAAGGGAATAGCTGAAACAATTCAACAATATGAATAACATAAGCAGGAATAATGATTTGCTTTCAGAATCAAGATAGTCAAATAGACTAAGAACTATAAACTTCCACTGGAGTCAATAGCAGGTTGACCCAATAGTTACTACTAGAAATATGTACCCGAGGGGATCAGCCTCAGTACAATATGTGTATGCATAACATTTAATTTTCGTATTTTGTAGCTAATATTAGATACAGGGTACTCCCTTATAATAGGGAGATATTCATAATAGTCCAAGAATCCGCCTCTTCAATGATTTGGATAGCTTTTAAAATCTTTAACATAAATTTCTAGCCGAACAAGGGCTTAGACCTACTTTGAAAAGTTCTTTAAACAATAGAATGTTAAATAACGTACAAGTCAAAGACTGTACAAGATCAAGTGCATAAAGTGCGAATAACAACATCGATGTGGAATAATTGTAAAGTAATTTAACCCACTTAAAGCATGCTTGGAATTATAATTCAAGCTTAAATAAATAACTTGATCAATGAAATGAGTTTAGAGATAAGGAACTTACATGGCTGCTCAGCTACAACAAACTAGCTTTAATTAAATGGCTTTGAAGGACCTAACATTAATTAAGTAGGTCTAATAATTAGTACGGCATATGCTGGCACATTTGTACGCTTACTACGAATTATCTAACAAATAAGTCTAACACATAATTCACATCATTTGACATGCTAATATTAACCCTATAAACGTGTAACCACACTTAGGTTAATGATTTAATAATGTAGGAGTATTCATCCTATGTAAGACCCCGAATTTTATGAAATATAAAATTTAATTTTTCTTCATATATATTTTTTCATGAAACAGTAAGTGGTTAAATTGATGAAATTGAAAGTTAAGGATGTTATGTGCAAATTTTATTTTATCGGGCAATATTCGTTTTGTCGAGGAATATTCATTTTGTCGGGGAATATTCAGGCCGTACGACGGCGCCGAAATAACTAATTATTGATGGACCCCACAACGGAATATTTGTCGGATATAGAAAACGACAGAAGTAACCTTTTTATATAAAAATAGTCAACGGTGTTAACTGTTAAAATACCGGTGATAAAATAATAGTAGGATACGGTAATTTATGATATTTTATTGTAGCATACGGTATTCTACAGTAGCACACGGTATTGCACAGTGTCTCATATTATTGGTCTGATAATTGACACTGTAACTGTTACGCATCATTTCATCAATAATTGTCACTGCATAATATTTTATGTTATCAATTCAATAATTATTGTTACACAGTATTTTGCATTATTGATTCAATAATTGTCATTACACTGTATTTCATATCATCGAGTCAATAATTGTTGGTGCACTGTAGTTTAAAATTATTGAATCTAATAATTGTCACAGTAGCAAATACACTATAATTTATATTATTAAATTAATAAAAATATGTAACGTGTTTCTTACATTATTGTGGTAACATTATTTTATATGTTGGACTCACAGGAAGAATAAATAAATAAATAAATAAAATAATTAATTTTACTATTTGAAATAGTAACGTGAATAGTGACGTGAATAGTAATGTGAATAGTAACGTGAATAGTAACATGTGGGACCCATGTGGGGCCCACATGAGAAATGAATTGCAAAGTTGCTGAATTTTTTTGGCGTGGGCGGCTGCTAAATTCTCAGGTTGGCGTGCAGCACGCCAACCCACCTACCGCGCATAGTAACATTTTTCTCCTATAAATAGGTTGCTCAGCTGAATAGAAAAATCACACCTAAACCATAAAATTTTTCTATAAGAATTTTATAAGTTTTCTCTGAGAATAGTAAGGTTATTTTGAGAGTTTGAAAGCCAAAAGGAGTGCAGGAATTTTTCAAGTAAGTCTTTTATTAAAGAGTAGTAATTTCATAAATTCCTATTTTTCACGGTATTCACAAATCTTCCCTTAGAAGACTCTTCTTTGAGAAGATTTATTTATAAAAGCTTTCTTTGGAAGATTTATTTTGAAATATTATTTTAAAAACTATTTTAAAGTTGTTATATTATACTACAAAAATTATGTTAAATATATATAATTTTGATAGTTCATAATATATGAATTATCATACACCTTGAAATTTATATGTGGTAATTACTAATTTTATTAAAAATATATAGGTTGATCAACCTCATTTAAATCAATATCCAATCACGTGTTAAGGTAAGGGGTATCACTCTTTTCATCATCATAAATGGATATTATTTTCTTTCTTACTTGAAGGGATTATCATTCTTTGATTCTCGAAAATAATATCGTTTCTTTCTTGTGCCATTTATTTCCATGTATTAAATTGTGGGAATAACCTTACGGCGCGGTTTACCGCCTGTTGGTGAATAACCTTTTGTATTCATTCCTTATTAATCTTTGAGAATAACCTTACGGTGCGGATTATCGCCTGTTTGGTGAATAACTCTTCATATTCAAATTGATGGGAATAACCTTACGGAGCGGATTATCGCCTGTTTGGTGAATAACTCTTCGTATTCAAATTGATGGGAATAACCTTACGGCGCGGATTACCGCATGTTGGTGAATAACCCTTTTTATTTGTCTAGTGTGAAAATAATTTGTCTACACGAATTATCACATGACACTTTTATTCCATATTCGTAAGTGATATCATTTTCCTTTATACTCATAAGGGATACCATCTTTTTCATCTTCTATTATTCAAACTTACTATGGTAAGGGATATTAATTCCCTTCACCTTTTGTTAATCAAACCTGCTACGGTAAGGGATATTAATTTCTTTCATACACCTAAATCGAAACTTGTTATGGAACTATTGCTTCTATAATTCCTGAAAATATTATATGTTCCATAATAGTTGAATTTCATTATTTCAACTGAACCTTCCTATTTTCTGAACATTTCTATTGAACTGTAATCGTTATTCTGAACTGTGGATCTTGAATATCATTTTTAAATTTCACTCCACATCATGTTGGCAATTTGGACATTATTTGAATCTGCACAAAGTAAACTTCCGATACTTATTGTTTATCCTGTTATTCTGTTCATCAGTTGTATCACTGTTATTTGTATTAATCATCAAGAATCAAGCTTTTGTGAATATCTGTGGCCGGGGGCACATATGTGATATAATTGTTGAACAGATGATAGGTTAAAGGCGATATACTAGGTTAAAGGCGATACATCTGTTCAGTGTCTTTTATGGCACGTGGTGAATGTTCTCTTTGGCCCGTAGTGCAAAGATGAACTGTTGGTTGGTATGATTATGACCAAAGGCTAAATCTGGTATAATCATGACCGTTGGTGTTATATTGAATGTCTTTGGCCCGTAGTGCAAAGATGAACTGTTGATCTGCATGATTATGACCAGGAACTGTGAAGTTGTATTATCTTGACTAATGGTATTTCAGATGATAAAAGTTGATGATATTTTTACTAAAAAGAGAAGCGAGTGGACATTATAGTCTGCATTATTCTTCAAATAGATTGCTCATTCCGCTTTTATTATTGATCTGAACATTGTTTAAGAATTTAACTACAGTTTTTGATATAAACCTTGTAGTCTATTCTATTCAGAACTCAACTGTTGAAGACTAATGATAATTTATTTGTCATTATCTTAGTCATGATATTTCTTACTGGGCTATTTGAGCTCACCCTTTCTTTTGTTCCATTGTTTTTCAACAAGAGATAAAAACGTAACGGGGTCTAGCCGGGGGATGGAGTGAGAGTCCGAGGAATAGCTATCATAGTCTTCACGTATTGTAAAATAGTGTGACAATAGTAGTGAAGACTTAGTTGTGTATTATTATTATACACTGTATTGTTGTACGTTGTGCTTTGTTGTAATAATTTTGTTGTAGTCTTTTGACGACTCAAGTTTGGACTGTGTAGGCCTAGATTTGGGGGCGGCACAGTTGGCATCAGAGCTTAGGGATATGGTCTTTAATGGAGATCTGGGGTAGAACTACGAGGGGAGAGACGAATATAATCAGTCACTAGTGTGTCCCACCTAAATTAGATTTTATTATCTAATGAGTTGATTTGAATATAGGGACATGAAGTGATGAGTCAGTTTATTTGAACTAACATTTATTTTGTGACCACAGTTAAGTATGGCATCTGGAAATCAGGAGGTTAACTATGAAATGACCGAAACAAATGTAGCTGCAAAACAAGAGGCGACGAATAATCTTCTTACAAACTCAGAGTTGAATCATTTGCCTAAGGCAAAAATTATGCGTGTTCTATCCAGTAAGGATGAAGGTGAAAGTTCTGCTACAGTCGTTCCAGATCCATTATTAGAAGCAATTAAAGGAAGTAATGAATTTGCGGAAATTATTGCCTTTAGTTTACTCACTAATTGGGAGAGTCATATCACCTGGTTATGCTCTATAACAAAGGATCAGAATATATGGACTTTTCATATTAGTCTTTGGGATTTATGGTGTTCCAGCTATGAGTTTCAAGATTATTTAAAAATGATGTTTCTATACTTTTGGGCGTTACAATTTAAAGGAATTCAGGTTAAGTTAGTCACTATCATGGAAACTGCAGTCTATCGAAAATACTATTCTTATGGAAATCATTGGTACGTTACTACTGATGAAGTTGATGAATCCGAGAAACAGTTTGTTAGAAAATTATTTAGCGGTATTCCCATGGTTGAAATATGTGAAGATCCAGATGAAGTATACGGGACTCGATTTGATGATGACAGCCTTGATGATCAAGAAATCGAATGAGGTGATGACCGGTAAGCTATTCATCAATTCTCGAGAAGTCTATGCCATGTTAGATACTGGCTCTATCCACTCTTTTATCTCACCTATATGTACTCAATGTTTAAATTTGACTATTGAAAACTTAAATCTTGTCTTATCAGTTGAAACCTCATTGGGAGAAATACCTATTACATTTACTATCTGTAAATCTTGCCTAGTTCAAATCAACAACCTCACATTACCTGTTGACCTTATTTCTTTGGAGATGCATGAATTTGATGTGATTTTAGGAATTAATTGGTTGACTACCCATCATGCTAAAATTAATTGTTTTCATATTCATAATCAACCTGTCATGCAAATTCAAGCAACTAAACCATTGAAATCTATAACTATTATTTCTAGCCATAAAGTCATTCGTTTATTGAAAAACGGATGTCAAGCCTTTTTAGCTCATGTCACTGATTTGAACAAAAATACGTCAAACTTGAATGATATTCCTATTGTTAATGAGTTTCCTGACGTTTTTCCTAAGGAACTTTCTGGCTTACCCACAAACTGTGAAATTGAATTGTGTATCGATCTTGAACCCGTCACTAAGCCCATTTTTAAAGTCCCATACCAAATGACTCCCATAGAACGCCAAGAGATTGAACGTTTAATTATTAGATATCGGTATCATTCATTCTAGTATAAAACTTATATCGAGCGAGGAATACGAGAAGAGTTTTCAAGAACTCAATAGGAGACTTGTTTCAGCTCCTGTTCTGACCATACCATCAGGATCAGGAGAATTCGTCATATATAGCGATACTTCAGGCAAAGGTCTAGGCCGTGTCCTTATGCAACATGGAAATGTTATAGCTTATGCCTCTCGACAACTCAAAGATTATGAGAAAAATTATCCTACTAATGATCTAGAGTTGGCAGCGGTCGTTTTCGCGTTGAAAATCTGGAAACACTACTTGTACGGAGAGAAAGTGGATATATATACGGATCATAAAAGTCTCAAGTATTTCTTCACCCGGAAGGAACTCAACATGCGACAACGACGTTGGCTTGAGCTGTTGAAGGATTACGACCACACAATCCAGTATCACCCGGGAAAGGCAAACGTTGTAGCTGACGCTTTGAGCAGAAGGTCTTATGCGAGTACAAGTGCACAGCTGACAATACAAAAAGTGTATTTTGTACGACTTGCAAAAGATGGAGATACAGCTAAAGACACCAGGGACCCACTCGAAGATTGCTCACGTGCAAGTAGAACCGGCTTTAATCGATAAAATTAAAGCTGCGCAAGCTACCGATCCGGAACTGATGAACATGATGAAGAAAGTACAAGAAGGTGTCATTCCCGAAGCAAGAATCGACGAGAAAGGAATACTTCGAGTCAACTCTCGACTCTGTGTTCCTAACGATCCTGAATTAAAGCATAAAATCATGATGGAGGCACACAACACGCCGTTTGCAATCCACCCAGGAGGTACTAAGATGTATCGAGATCTTCGACATACATTTTGGTGGAACAATATGAAAAGGGAGATGGCAGAGTTTATCTCAAGGTGCCTAATTTGTCAACGTGTCAAGGCAGAGCATCAAGTACCTAAGGGTCCATTATAACCACTTGAGGTTCCCGAATGGAAGTGGGAACACATCAATATGGATTTCGTGACGGGTCTTCCCAAAGTTTCTCAAGGCTTAGATGCAATTTGGGTCATCGTAGATAGATTGACCAAATCCGCTCATTTCTTGCCTATACGAGAAAACTTTTCACTTGAACGTCTTGCCGGTATGTACATAAATGAGATCGTGAGATTGCATGGCATGCCAGTTTCCATAGTTTCTGATCGAGATCCTAGATTCACTTCACGCTTTTGGATCAGTCTACAAAAAGCTATGGGCACTGAGCTACGATTCAGTTCTACATACCATCCTCAAACGGACGGACAATCGGAAAGGACGATTCAGACCCTCGAAGATCTTTTAAGACTTTGCATACTAGATTTCAAAGGAAGTTGGGATAAGTACTTGCCATTGGTGGAATTTTCCTACAACAACAGTTACCAAACAAGTATAGGTATGGCTCCATTCGAGGCTTTATATGGACGCAGGTGTCGCTCTCCAATATGTTGGAATGAGGTAGGAGAAGCAAAATTGTTGGGACCCGAGTTGGTACGCTTGACGACCGAAAAGATCCAAATGATCCGACAACGAATACAGACAGCACAAGAACGACAAAAGAGTTATGCTGATCTTCATCGGAAAGACGAAAGTTTCAACGTCGGAGATCATGTATTCTTACGTGTTTCTCCATGGAAAGGGGTTACGAGATTCGAAAAGAGAGGAAAGCTCAACCCTCGATTTGTTGGCCCGTTTGAAATCCTCGATCGAATAGGAACTGTAGCCTACAGACTAGCCTTACCACCAAGTATGTCTCGCATCCATAACGTTTTTCACATATCTATGTTACGTAAATATGTGAAGGACCCAAACCACGTCATTGAGTTAGAACCGGACGTTATAGCAGAGGATTTAACATACGAGGAGGTACCTATTAAGATTTTAGATAAGAAGGAGCAGATCTTACGCTCAAAGGTTATACCTCAAGTCAAGGTTTTATGGAGGAACCAAGATACTGAGGAAATGACCTGGGAGCTAGAATCTGAGATGAAATCTAAATATCCTTACCTCTTCGAAATGCCAGGTACGTCAATTTCGGGGACGAAATTTCATAAGGAGGGGAGGTTGTAAGACCCCGAATTTTATGAAATATAAAATTTAATTTTTCTTCATATATATTTTTTCATGAAACAGTAAGTGGTTAAATTGATGAAATTGAAAGTTAAGGATGTTATGTGCAAATTTTATTTTGTCGGACAATATTCGTTTTGTCGAGGAATATTCAGGCCGTACGACGGCGCTGAAATAACTAATTATTGATGGACCCCACAACGGAATATTTGTCGGATATAGAAAACGACAGAAGTAACCTTTTTATATAAAAATAGTCAACGGTGTTAACTGTTAAAATACCGGTGATAAAATAATAGTAGGATACGGTAATTTATGGTATTTTATTGTAGCATACGGTATTCTACAGTAGCACACGGTATTGCACAGTGTCTCATATTGTTGGTCTGATAATTGACACCGTAACTGTTACGCATCATTTCATCAATAATTGTCACTGCATAATATTTTATGTTATCAATTCAATAATTGTTGTTACACAGTATTTTGCATTATTGATTCAATAATTGTCATTACACTGTATTTCATATCATCGAGTCAATAATTGTTGGTGCACTGTAGTTTAAAATTATTGAATCTAATAATTGTCACAGTAGCAAATACACTATAATTTATATTATTAAATTAATAAAAATATGTAACGTGTTTCTTACATTATTGTGGTAACATTATTTTATATGTTGGACTCACAGGAAGAATAAATAAATAAATAAATAAATAAAAAATAAAATAATTAATTTTACTATTTGAAATAGTAACGTGAATAGTAACATGTGGGACCCATGTGGGGCCCACATGAGAAATGAATTGCAAAGTTGCTGAATTTTTTTGGCGTGGGCGGCTGCTGAATTCTCAGGTTGGCGTGCAGCACACGCCAACCCACCTACCGCGCATAGTAACATTTTTCTCCTATAAATAGGTTGCTCAGCTGAATAGAAAAATCACACCTAAAACATAAAATTTTTCTATAAGAATTTTATAAGTGTTCTCTGAGAATAGTAAGGTTATTTTGAGAGTTTGAAAGCCAAAAGGAGTGCAGGAATTTTTCAAGTAAGTCTTTTATTAAAGAGTAGTAATTTCATAAATTCTTATTTTTCACGGTATTCACAAATCTTCCCTTAGAAGACTCTTCTTGGAGAAGATTTATTTATAAAAGCTTTCTTTGGAAGATTTATTTTGAAATATTATTTTAAAAACTATTTTAAAGTTGTTATATTATACTACAAAAATTATGTTAAATATATATAATTTTGATAGTTCATAATATATGAATTATCATACACCTTGAAATTTATATGTGGTAATTACTAATTTTATTAAAAATATATAGGTTGATCAACCTCATTTAAATCAATATACAGTCACGTGTTAAGGTAAGGGGTATCACTCTTTTCATCATCATAAATGGATATTATTTTCTTTCTTACTTGAAGGGATTATCATTCTTTGATTCTCGAAAATAATATCGTTTCTTTCTTGTGCCATTTATTTCCATGTATTAAATTGTGGGAATAACCTTACGGCGCGGTTTACCGCCTGTTGGTGAATAACCTTTTGTATTCATTCCTTATTAATCTTTGGGAATAACCTTACGGTGCGGATTATCGCCTGTTTGGTGAATAACTCTTCATATTCAAATTGATGGGAATAACCTTACGGAGCGGATTATCGCCTGTTTGGTGAATAACTCTTCGTATTCAAATTGATGGGAATAACCTTACGGCGCGGATTACCGCCTGTTGGTGAATAACCCTTTTTATTTGTCTAGTGTGAAAATAATTTGTCTACACGAATTATCACATGACACTTTTATTCCATATTCGTAAGTGATATCATTTTCCTTTATACTCATAAGGGATACCATCTTTTTCATCTTCTATTATTCAAACTTACTATGGTAAGGGATATTAATTCCCTTCACCTTTTGTTAATCAAACCTGCTACGGTAAGGGATATTAATTTCTTTCATACACCTAAATCGAAACTTGTTATGGAACTATTGCTTCTATAATTCCTGAAAATATTATATGTTCCATAATAGTTGAATTTCATTATTTCAACTGAACCTTCCTATTTTCTGAACATTTCTATTGAACTGTAATCGTTATTCTGAACTGTGGATCTTGAATATCATTTTTAAATTTCACTCCACATCATGTTGGCAATTTGGACATTATTTGAATCTGCACAAAGTAAACTTCCGATACTTATTGTTTATCCTGTTCTTCTGTTCATCAGTTGTATCACTGTTATTTGTATTAATCATCAAGAATCAAGCTTTTGTGAATATCTGTGGCCGGGGGCACAGATGTGATATAATTGTTGAACAGATGATATGTTAAAGGCGATATACTAGGTTAAAGGCGATACATCTGTTCAGTGTCTTTTATGGCACGTGGTGAATGTTCTCT
The DNA here is from genome assembly GCA_947179155.2 of Hedera helix. Classification (NCBI taxonomy): domain Eukaryota; kingdom Viridiplantae; phylum Streptophyta; class Magnoliopsida; order Apiales; family Araliaceae; genus Hedera; species Hedera helix. The sequence goes on along the minus strand of OX359264.1, from coordinate 31,726,922 downwards.
TTGGCCCGTAGTGCAAAGATGAACTGTTGGTTGGTATGATTATGACCAAAGGCTGAATCTGGTATAATCATAACCGTTGGTGTTATATTGAATGTCTTTGGCCCGTAGTGCAAAGATGAACTGTTGATCTGCATGATTATGACCAGGAACTGTGAAGTTATATTATCTTGACTAATGGTATTTCAGATGATCAAAGTTAATGATATTTTTACTAAAAAGAGAAGTGAGTGGACATTATAGTCTGCATTATTCTTCAAATAGATTGCTCATTCCGCTGCTATTATTGATCTGAACATTATTTAAGAATTTAACTACAGTTTTTGATATAAACCTTGTAGTCTATTCTATTCAGAACTCAACTGTTGAAGACTAATGATAATTTATTTGTCATTATCTTAGTCATGATATTTCTTACTGAGCTATTTGAGCTCACCCTTTCTTTTGTTCCATTGTTTTTCAACAGGAGATGAAAACGTAACGGGGTCTAGCCGGGGGATGGAGTGAGAGTCCGAGGAATAGCTATCATAGTCTTTACGTATTGTAAAATAGTGTGACAATAATAGTGAAGACTTAGTTGTGTATTATTATTATACACTGTATTGTTGTACGTTGTGCTTTGTTGTAATAATTTTGTTGTAGTCTTTTGACAACTCAAGTTTGTGCTGTGTAGGCCTAGATTTGGGGGCGTCACATCCTAGGTATCAAACACTTAAGGAACTTTAAACAATTTAATATAATTGTTTAATTAGTGAATATTAAATAATTTATATTTAATTAACTCTTTCTTTAATTTATTAGTTAAATAGTAATTAATTAACTATCTTTAATTATTATTTAATTATGAATAATAACTAATTAATCTTACTTAATAATTAGTTTATTTATTTTAATGCTTCTTAATTAGTACATAAGATTAATTAGGTAATACTTAAATATTTAACTTTATTATAATCTTATGTAATTATTATTTAATCTTAATTAAATAATTAATTAACCTTACATTTCTTTAATTATTATTTAATAATAATTAATTACTTAATTATCCTTATTTATTATTGAATATAAATAATAAATAACTAAATTATTAACTTTATTTATCTTTAATTATTATTTATTAATTAAATAATAATTAATGACTTTTAAAATATTATTAGTTAATAGAAATCAACTAACAATTAACTAAGTAATTATCCTCACTTATTATTTAATTTAAAGAAATTAAATAATAGTTTATTAATTTTAATCCTCTTTAATTATTATTTAATGTCAATTAAATAAATAATTAATTATTTATCTAATTTAATTATTATTTAATGTTAAATAATAATCAATTTATTTATCATTATTTATTATTAAATTTTTAATTACATAATAAATAATTAATGAAATTTGTATTTATGTAACTTAACCATAAATTTAGCGAACTAGATTAATATTTAAAATATTTAAATATTAATAAAAATAAAAAATATAATCCCAAATATCACTTTTATACTATTATTATTTTTATTAAATTTTTAAACATTTAAATTAATTAAAAATATGCAGAATGACAAACTTGTAAATAAACTGAAAAATCGGACCGATGACAATTTGGTAAATATTCTGAAAACTGATCTGAGGGTAATTTTGTAATTATCTAGAAAAACGAACTGAGGGTCAGTTTAGTAAATTCGCCAAAAATTTGTTCCCGAGCATGGCGCGCACATAACACAATTCAATCCCCAAAACGGTACCGTTTTGAAGAACCGGAAACGACCTCCGCGCATTGCGCGCGGTTATCGTTTTTATACGCCAAACGACGTCGTTTGGTCCCACGTCTGGCTGCTAATATGCTGGCGCGCAATGCGCGACCAGTACCCTTTTTTTTTCTTCTTCTTAGCAGATTGTCCACAGTAACCGAAAATACACTACTTAATAAAAATTATACTTTCAAGTAAGCTTTAACTCCTCAATAAAAATTCAAAAAATTTACCCATCACTTAATATCAATTTATAACATGAAAATTTAATTTTCCAAGATTTAATTCCATTTTTTCATAAAAATTATTGTACCAAATAAACTACTACAAATCATAACATTTTTATGTATAACTCTATTTTGAGTGATTCAAATTTTGTTTTTCTCATGATTTAATGTTCTATAATATTAGAACATTAAATCTAAATATTATAAAAATATTTTTGGTCATTATTTTGAGACTTGTTTACACACCACCAAACACATGGTTTCCATCATTAAAGCTTATATAACATAAGTTAAACTCATGATAAACTATATAAACATACATAGCATAATTTTAACCATAAAATTATTACATTAATATTTATACCATAAACTTAAAAGAAAGACAAGGTTAGGGTTTAAAAAAAAATAACTACCTTGTTTTGATAGTTATTCTCCTCTTCTTTCCGAAATATGTAGTATAAGAAGATGACATGAACTAGCTTATAACTCCTCATCCTTCTCTTGCTCTCTCTCAAAATACTTTACTCTCAATATAGCTTTCTCTCTAACTAAGGATATAATGGTCATTATACCCTTCTAGGACACCAAAGTTATTCTTCAATTTGTCAAGGACATCATTGTATTTATCCACAAACTCTAGGAAATTTTAAATTCCTTATATTCATAAATTGCTTATTTCCAAACCATTTCAAGCCCTTTTTGATCCAAACTTGTTTCATTATACTTAAATCATATTCCTCATCAAATTAATCCATACTTGGCTTGTCCCAAAATACTTGTCACACTTTGAACATTAATTTTCACTAATTAATAATAGAAATTCACAATGAATGCCAATTCGCATAACATTTCGTTCTTAATTTTCTACGAACCGTTTTAGTTCCCCATTCAATCAATTTCACTTTTCGACATCTCAATATAGTTGAATTACTCATTTGTTCATAAATTGCTTCCTCAAAAAGCGAACCTTACTCGGATTTCCAAAATTCATCGTCATTTATCCTTTTAAAGTTATAATATCTTCTTCGAAATTTTATGTCTCTTTACTTATTTACTCAATACACATAATGCAAATTCTCAGTCTACATGCAATCTATATTCCTTTTACTCACATTCGGGGGTATTAACTTCCATTTCTACACATCGTATAACTACATACCTCATTTCAATCAATAATATCAATCTCTTCACAACTTTCCAAATATTCACACCTCATTAAGGTATCATTTCTTTAATCCCAATTTATTGATTAAGTCAAATTGTTCCTTCTTTTCTGTGCATACTTTGTCATGCCTACCTTGCTATTCCTGTCCCCCAATATCTCAGGGCCTATTCATTAAACTCGCTATAAATTTTCATAGCTTAAAACATCAATTCACATACACGTCCTTATTTCCTTTATTTTCTAACTTTAACCCTTATTTCTTTATTACATCAAATACATTCATAAATATATACATTCATCCTACCACAAACTGACACAATCCAATGTCCTACCATAATTCCTTTCAAATTGCCTTAATGTAAGCATTACAAAAATCATTCATCTTAAATCCATTATATTAACATTTAACCATCATATTTTCATATCTATCATAATTTCATTAGCTGATTCATCACTAACGCACTTTAAATAACTAGCTGATCTTTATACGTTCTATGGACCCTTATTTACACCAAGAGTCTCGCTTTATCAATTCAACCACATAGGTCATTTCTATCATATTGATCACATAATAAATCACATTTAATCACTCCTTAATATATTTTGTCATTCTTAACTAGGTTTTATCTGATAACCTTTACATAATTAACTAAAATTCTCATTTAGAATTCATGTAAAAATTCGGGATGTCACAGTTAATCATTTATCATGTTCGGCTAAAATATACCTTCAAGTATATATGTATCCATACATATGCACTTTCGCATTAACTGAAAAAATATTTCTATAATTAAAATTTATTTCCTTAATAAATTTTCACATACATTATACTAAAATTTCTTTCATAATATGTAACGCTCCCGAAACCCCATCATTTTTTAATGGCAATCTCGTGCGTTAAAACATAACTTTTATCCTTAAAATCACATGATACAAACATAATACAGTTTATAAGCCTATTTATATAACTTACATTCATAACCTTCACATTTAACACCTTAGTACTCAGATCATAATTACATATACCATGACCTAGTCTATTATATTTCAAAATTATATATCTTATGATTTAACTTAACTTAACATGTGAATACCATCACCTTACATAACTATCCATACACAATCCTGTTTACACATATCTGTTCCATACATGCGAGTTTATTACATATAAGACTCGACTTACCATGATATATTAATTTTATCTCTTTACAACATTTCTCTGAATAAAACTTACATACATAGCTATCTTAATGGATTTACAAAACCATACATCCCTTTATTAATGACAAGATTTAATATTTAAAATCAAGACGTTACTTAACTTGTACATGTGTAATTTACCTTCATCTATTGGCTTACTATATTACACACATGAATATAATAAATTCCTTCACGCCTTTCTATGCATTTACCATTCTTTACCTTTTAGCTTAATCAAAATTTTCGACCTTCTCATACGTTGCCTGAAAATGATAGTTTATAGCGAGAGTGAGCACAAAGGCTCAACAAGTCTAATAGATAACACCTTTCGTACTTATAGTTCATATACATGTGTTATATATTCTTTACTTTATCATTCTGTGCATTTTTAAGAGATAAATGTCACGTATTACTTTTAACAATTTAAAATACATAGTTGCAGAAAGTGCACATTTCAAAATATTTGATGTCACATAGTCCGTCAAATAGTTCACATAGAACAATTACTATATTTCAACAAGTTCTGAAAAACATGCCTATTATACATATCATGTTAACCTTTTACACTCCTCAAACATCTTTCATATCCGTCTTGTCGGTTTGTCAATCAAAAACTTTATCTGTCAATATTAAACCTATATATCATTATGAGGTTATATCACATTTCGTATCTTCGCCAAACATAAATCATAATCACTTGACCGTTAGTCTCTATTCATTACACTTTTTGATGTATTACACCTTACATAGGTTAATAACACATCCTAACTCGTTACCGACCTTTTATACAAGTATTATCATGTTTTTACTTAGCTTTTGGGTATGTTAAATTATATCGTTCATTGCATCTTTATACATTAACACTCCTTACATTAACCATTTTTATCAATTTAAGGTTTACATATCCTATTTCTATCATCACACATCAAAATATAGCTTTTCAGACACTAATTTTTGTATAGGAATTATACACTTCACCCCGGCGGCAACTGAATTCGTTGCCAGCGAATTCTTCTCAGCTGACCTCGCCCGACGAGATGTTTAGTGCAAAACATCTCGCGTAGGCGCACTTCTGTAGAATCCAAGAATCTGATTTTTGCACTCATTTTGCTGATTTTTAACTCATTCATCTTACAACTAATTAAGCTCAAATTTGAACCATATCTAGTTATTACTACCTAGTATTTTAAAAAATTCTACTTGTCTCATTTCACTTTTTAAAATTATCGAAGCATTAGCCTGTACAAGAGCGTTTAAACTCGTTTTTACACTTAGACTTATTTTCAATATTTTCGTCAACCTTGTGATTTTTGGCCACTCATTCTAAACTTCATTGCAACACTTGATATAGTTTCTATACATCATATTAGACATTCATAGAGCTTTAAAATAACTTAGGTCTTTAAGAGGCGAGATTTGTCCGTAAAAATTCGTTTTAGGACGAAAATATCGTTTTTGATCGCTCAGAACGCATTTTCATTCTAACTTTCAGCCGTTGACTACCAAATCAACATAGACACATGTAATAACATAAAACTAAGCCATTTAACTTGATTTCACCATTAATTATTCAAAATTGTCAACAATAACCTTTAAGTTAGGTTTTTATCCACTTTACATAACTTTTCATAAAATTCATTTTTCAATTCTTAGACTCCACTTTCTATACACTCATTAAAGAGTTCATTTTCAATCTTTGTATTCTTATACTACACATATATGAATTGTTACAAATTCATTTACTTTAAAATATGTTTATATGAACATATTCCCATCCTATGTCATTTTAACTTCCAAAATCATGTTTTCTATACTTCTAAGTATTTATCATGCTATCTTTCATGCAATTACATTTTCTATACCTATGTTCAACCTTATAGTTCAAGGTTTCACTATAATCCTCCAACTTTAGACACATAATCTTCCATTATTCATACTTTTAACCATAATTACAAGCTTAAACATACTGAAATCAAGGTTTTAAGTTAAGAAAACTTTTAAACCTTCATGGATAATCAATCTTCTTATATAAAAAGCTTTTCCATGATGGGGCCGTCAACTTTTCTTCTTGCACCATGGCCCTCAACTTTTCTTCTTGCACCATGACCATGCAAGCCTTTTAGCTTCCTTGATCAAGCATTCTCTCTCTATTTTCATGGCTTCTCTCTCTCTTTCTCTCTTAGGCCTGAATTTTCAGTAAAATGAAGAAGAAAATATGCTTTCCTTGATATAATAATACTTAACCCAAGTTGGGTTAAGTTAACTTAACCATAATTAATTCCAACCAAGGGTATTTTGGTCATTTCACATATTTAGACAATGACATTTTTGTCATTTCACCTGTTGGGACACAACGGTCATTTCTTAATTTGTCAAGGGTATTTTGGTCATTTCACCCCCTTAGGACACAAAGGTCATTAATCAATTTGTTAAGGGTAATTTGCTCAAAAGCCCTTTATGCTAGACTTTCCTTTTTGGGAAAGTTTCCAATTAAGGAAACTTTCCTTTTTGGAAATTTCCTAACTTTTTCAATTAAGGAAAGTTTCGTACTTCTCCTTTCATAAATCCATTTCATGCTCCTTTAAATTGATTTTTCTTTTAATCTCAAACCGACTTAATAACTTTTCGTATCTAAAATTATGTTTTTAGTTTCCTATGAACCTTCTTGGTACCACATTTAATAATTTTCAATTTTTGACATTTCAACTAGTCAAAATGCTCACTTTTTTCATTAAACCGCTTTCTCGAAAAGCGAATCCTGATCAAATTACAAAAACCCATAATCTTTTATCATTTTTTACACTTATATTACCATTTTACGAATTTTAAGTCATTACATTTATTTACATTATACACACATGACATTTTGCATCATACATACATTCTTCATTCCTTCTACTCATTTTCGGGAGTATTACTGTAATGTCCTAGAATTTTCACGTCATTATTAATTAAAATATTAATTTAATTGCTAACGAGTTAATTTTACGAGATTAATTAAATTTTTTTGTGTGATTAATTAATTATGTGATTAAATGATTACACGATTAATTGCTAAAATTAATTAAAGGGGCTCACTAATATGTTATTTAAATTAGTGAACAAACCCTAAAGTTTTAATATCAAAATAATTGATAAGTTACCATTAATTGAATATTCAATTAAATTGAATATAATGAGTGAATTAAATTTTATAAATTAATTAATATGATAATTAATTAATGTGAACAATGTGAAATATTAATAATAATATTTATTAGTCCATTTAGTAATTTAACATTAGTGGGCTAGAGTATTTAATTAATTAATCAATTCAATTATTACTTAAATATGGATTGGATAATTAATGTGTAACAAAATTAATAACTAATCTTTTGGGTTATATTAATTAGTCCAATGTTAAATTAAATGGAATTGACTAAATAATAGTCCAAGTCATTTAATAGGAGTCCAATTGGTATTTTAAATAAAGCCCAAAGCATGAACCCACTTGGAATTTATTTTGTAACTATTATTTATTAAAAAAGTGAGCATGTGACAACCTTTTTTGGGACAAAGAAATTGTCATCAGTAGTGTATGTACATGTGACAACCTTTTTTGGGACAAAGAAATTGTCATCAGTCGTGTATCTACATGAGAGAGGGAGTGAAATATATATATATATATATATATATATATATATTATCTATTTAATTGGTTGCTTGTATTGCTTTTCTATAGTACATGAACCATCCCTCTTTTCACCCACTTAAGTCTTTAGCTAGTTGTCTTGTGTAAGCTTCCATCTAGGTGCATGATGACTTAGAGATATAATATTTGTATCTAAAATATTATACATGTATACTTGCTTTTGTAGAACATTTGTATTTCATTTTTTCAAGTCCAAAAGAGAGAGTTTGAGAGAAAGCTATATTGAGAGTAAAGTATTTTGAAAGAGAGCAAGAGAGCAAGAGAAGGATGAGGAGTTCTAAGCTAGTTTATGTCATCTTCTTGAATATGATTTAAGTATAATGAAACAAGTTTGGATCAAAAAGGGTTTGAAATGGTTTGGAAATAAGCAATTTATGAATATAAGGAATTTAAAATTTCCTAGAGTTTGTGGATAAATACAATGATGTCCTTGACAAATTGAAGAATAACTTTGGTGTCCTAGAAGGGTATAATGACCATTATATCCTTAGTTAGTTATGTAGAATTACATGCATGCCCCTAACCATGCATGGTTAAGGTTAACAATGGTGAGTTAAGTGTTTGAGATTTACACAACACTTATATATATATATATATATATATATATATATATATATATATATATATATATATATTAGTCATTTTCAGCATTTCAAGTTGTTAGGCAAGGGTTCGAAAGAGAGAAAAGAGAATAAAAAGTTAGGGCTTAAGGAAGAACTAAAAGAATCCAAGAAAAAGTTGCAAGTGAAGCATATCTAACCATCAAAAGTGAAGAATTCAACCTTATTAAGGTTCAAAGCTAGAAGGAAAAGAAGCCACAAGAAGGTATAATCATGTTCTTGTTTTAAAGTTTAAAGTTTATGTTTGTAAATGTAAGAACAAGAGTAGCCATGCATGAATCCTTGAATTATAAGGGTTCATTGTGATGCTTTTGGGGAGTTTATGTGTGTTTTGTTTGAAATTTGATGGAACCCTAGGCTTGGAAGTTGTGTTACAAAGTTGATGGACTATTCATGTATGTTTTGAAGCTAGAACTCATGATTTAAGGAAGAATGTGTGTTAAATGTTGTTGGTTTTGATGAAAACCTAGATGAAGAGGATGAACATGTTTAAAGTATATGAAATTTCTAACTAGATAGCATCATGACTTTATTAATGGTCCAAAAGTGTGACTTGTTTAAGAATTAATACAATACTAGGCTATAATTTGTATATAAATCAAATCATAATCTATAAAGTGCGTTAGTAGGTGCGTATGGAAGTTGTATGATTGCACAAAATTGTTAATTTTGTATGTGATAGCCTATGTGGTGCATGGAGTCAAGGATTGAAGTTGAGTCCAAGAAAGTGAAAATGAGAAGTTTGGAAATTTTAATGAAAAACCAACTAAAGAGTGATTTTTGGCAATTTTAAATAATTGAAGGTGAAATGAAGGCAAATAACTTAATTTTATGTTATTACACGTGTTTAGGTTAATTTGGAAATCAACGGATAGAAATTGGAATAAAAAGGCGATTCGAACAATCGAAATCGATCGTTTCGACTCAAAACGGATTTTTACGGACAATTATCGCCTCGTGCGAAGTGTAATGGTTTTAAAGGTTAAGACATATCACATATGAGTTATATGAACTTTATTGAGTGTTGGAATGAAGTTTTAAGCTTATGGCCAAAAATCACAAAGTTGGAAATTGAGTTTGAAAGTTAGGAAAAAAAATTCCAAGTCTGGAAAATGTGTTGAACAACTCTCCTATGTGCTAATGTATCACTGATTGTAAGAAGCCAAATTAGGCAAGTATAAATTTTGTAAAATACTAAGTAGTAAGACCTAGTTATGTTCCAAATTTGGAGTTCATTGGATGTATAATGAAAGAGTTAAAAATCACCAAAGTAGCTGCAAAAAAATTAGAAGTTCAGAAACAGCAGGACTGCGCAGGGGCGCAGTGTTTAACACTGAACACTATGCTGGGGCTCAGTGTCACTATTCACGGCTGCAAGGATTGTGCGGCCAACGAGATTGAGAAGAAGAAACATTGTGCCGGGGCGCAGTGTTCTGAAACCTGGAAAAAAAAAAATTAAGGGTCCAAAATGTGACGTTTTGACAAGAAATGATAAAAATGAGTTATGTAAACTCTAGAGAGATAGAGAATGGCCAATTAAAGGGTGTTAAGGTATAATGATATATGAAATGGCATAATGTAACATGCCTAAAGCTAAGCCAAATCATATTAAAGGTTATGAAAAAGGTTGGGAACAAGCTAGGATGTATTATTAACCTATATAAGGTATAATACACCAAACATGATATGATTGGAGATGAATGGTCGGGTATTTATGAGTTAAGTTTGACTAAGATTTATAAAGTTTTATGATCCTATATTGATGTATAGGTTATGTATTAACAGATAAAGCTCAGCTAGCAACCGGAGGCAAGGAAGAATAAAAAGGCCAAGAAAGGCAATACAGGTTATGTAAATAAAAGCGTACATGCAAGTTTTTCATACTTAAATGCGATAACTGTTTTACATGAACTATATGACATTAAATGTTTTCAGATGTGCACTACGTGCAACTATGTGTTTTAATTGTTAAATGCAATATGTGATATTATGCATAACATAGTAAAGTAAAGAAAGCATGACGTATATTATGAACTGCGAGCATGAAAGTGTTAGCTGATTTATTTGATGAGCCTTTGTGCTCACTCTGAAAGTAGTATGCACACAAGCCAATCATATTTAATATGATGTAGCATGTACTTTGTAATCTTATTCAATTATTAATAAAAGTTTATTTATACAAAGGCATTTTCTTTATCCATATTTAATAAGATAATATTAATTGTGATAAACCCATAGTTGTTGAGCAATGCTTTTAGAATCATGATGATGATCATGCTAATGAGATCTAAATTCAGGATAGCTCAAAACTAAAATTGTTCCTAATCGTGGAATCACTAAAATGGGGATTAGTGAATCCGGATAGATTAGTACATACTATGCTTGCTCTTATGAAGAGGATGATTGATCTCATAATCATTTGTGTAGAGACACTAAAGCAAGTATGTAGGTGCTTATTAGAGAATAAGTTCACTGAACGTGACTCGCTCAAGGAACACCTAATGGAGTCTTACTTGCCTGTCAATAGGAGTTCCTTTTGTGATAGTAGTACAAGTGATCCTTGGACTTGAGATCATCATAGTATCTTATGTATGATGAATTATATTTTGACATATTCCTTAAAACCTTTAGGGTGTATCAAAGGGTATGATTGGATATAATAAGTTATACATGGAGATAGGTGAGTGATCAACAAAGAATCTACCACTTCTAGTAAAAGAAGAGAATGTCCTATGCGATTCGATAAATGACAACTCAGTAGTCCTTGGCCAAGGCAGAAGGAAAATTAGAAAGTAGTTTCTAATTTACATTAATTAGAGTTATTCATTTAAGGATCGAAATGCATATAATCAAATAAAATAAGACTTGACAGTTATACCATGTCTTATATTTGATTAGGACGTTGTGAGGTAGAAGGATTGAATTGTACGGTAACTATTCGCTGGATAGGTTCTTTTGTGATTAAATGTTGAAATCTATATTATCTGGAAAGTCGTTGATCGCTAAGGGGGCTTACCCTTATTATGGAATAAATATTATTTATTTAAATGAATTAAATAGTTTAATTTATTTATATAAATAAGATTAGAATAGTTCTAATTAATTTATTCTATAACCGGTTTAATATGGAGAACCTAAAGGGTCACACCGCAAAAGGAAAATAATTATTTAAGAAGTAAATGACATAATTGTAATAATGAATTAAGTATATTTAATTTATACTATGTGGATAGAATAAATTAAATAGCTTAATATTTATTATTTAGTATTTTGGAAATACTAATTATAAATTAATAAGAGGAGTCTTCTTATTATTATTACTATTATTATTATTATTGTTATTATTTAGTTCCTAAATGGTTTAGGAATTAATTAATAAGAGTACTCTCATAATTAATAATTAAGTTCCTAAATAGTTTAGGAATTATAATTATTATATTAAATCAATTAAGTTCCTAATTAGATTAGGAGTTTAATTAAAAACCCTATTCCTAAAGGTGTTAGGAGGATTTACTAAATCTATAAATAAGAGAAGTCTTATTATGGATTAGGGTTACACACATACACTTCTACAAGTTTTAGGAGAGTACTCACATATTCTCTAGAGAGAGAAAACTAGGGTTTCCATCACCCACTTCTTGAATTATTGTTATTCCTTGGTGGATCACCTCTAGAGGCCAAACACTTGGGTGGCTAACATTGATCGTAGGAATCCAATCGGTGAAATTCAAGGAGATCGTGAAGGATTTGGAGGTGAACTTGTACCCGTTGAAGCTTTGAGTTCTACAAGGGTATATCTCTAACTTCTTCTTTATTAATTAATAATTGCGCATAAAGGTCGATCCTGGATTATGGTTTGTAAAATTTTAAATTTGATTTTACCATACTTCCGCTAATTTTATGCAATTTGATTGCGTCTATGAATATTACAAACCAACAGTGGTATCAGAGCCAAATTTTATGCGAATTATTAATTGTTTTGATCCCATATATGTATGGGTATGTATTTAAAATAATTTATTGGGCATAATTTTTGTTGTATAAAATTATATTTTTTATTAATCTACTATAACCGAAAGCAAGACATGATTTTGGGACAAGACTGAAAGCAGCCCACGGTTTAACCAAAAACCGAAACTGCTGTTGCTTATATATATATATATGAAATATCAGGCAGTCTCGGTTTTGAAAAATCAAAGCAACACTGTTTTCGGTAATTGATAAAAAGTAACCAAAGCTCACGGTTTTGGAAATTAAAAAAAAAAAAAAACAACCTGCTCGGTTTTGGTATGTGCGTGTCCCATTTTTTGTGTCACTACCGGGTTATTATATATATTATATATATATTGCCGAAAGAAAAGGAAGAAGCTGCCGGCTGCTTGTTTTACATATACTACCGAAAGGTTAGTATATATGTGTATATTATGAATATATATATATATGATATATTTATAATATATATATTAATTATCCAAACAGTTTGGTAATTTTGTGCAGATTTTAAAATTTTAAAATAAAAGAGTTTATTTTGGGTAATTTTAAAATAATAAAAATAAATAGTTTATTTTTAAATAATTTTATAATTAAAATAAAATGTTTATTTTAAACATGAAATTGGATTTCATGCAACTTTAATTGCCCATTAAATGATACCAATACATATATGAAATGTTTTATTTAATTCATGCGATGAATATTATTTATTGATATATATGTTGATATATATGATAATAAATGGGATTGATTATGGACTATTGACCAATGCGATTGGATTTAATTTTAAATGGATGCATGAATGAATGAGTTTTATAAATGGGGTCTGCGTACCTCGTCTTTCTAATTTTTCTTATGTATAATTCTATCTCCCTCCTATGTACTTCCCCTTGACTGTTGATCAAGGTTTCTTATTTATTATAAATAATTTGTAATAGGATTAGTTAGAATTATTTCGAAGAATTGGAGCCAAGGAGCAAGGAGCGCATGAAGACCCGTTTGTAATGGAGCCCGAATTTAAATGTAATAGTTATATTTAATTTAATTTATTTTTGCACCCTAGGTTTGACCTTTTGGTTCACTTGGTGGCTCTAGTGAACCAAACTAGAATAAAAGTCCATAATCAATCCAAGTAGAATATAGTATTCTATATGTGCATGCTAATTATATATTATATTATATATTATCCAAACATGCTTGGCATGTTAAATAATATGACGCATATTTTATATATATATGTGCATGCGCGTTAAATAAGATGAGACAATTAATAATTAACAAACCCCTCAAGATGTAGAATAAATATTATTTATAAAATGAATTAAAATGTTTAATTCATGAATTAAAGGAGTTTAATTCAATTAAATAAAATTAGAATGGTTCTAATTTATTTATTTTACTATTAAAATATTAAGTTGTAACGTTCAAAGATATTTGGAATATCGAACGTCGCCTTCTAGCATGATAAAACGATAGAGTATCAAATAATCATTATAAGTTTGTTGTGTCACACAAGACTTATATTAATTTTTTGAGATGTTGTTTTATCACATTTGATGTCTATAAAAGAATTGAACATTACTGTTTTGTTGTGTCACACAAGGACGGTATTTTTCTCTTCTAAATATAAGAAAATGCTAGGTTGGACTTAACTTAGATAATTTTGATTTGGATGTGTCACACATGATCATAATAATCTAAGAGGCAAAATACAAGGAGTTACATGTTGATGTGATTGACAAGAAGTTGTCTACCTATTTATTTGTATATCGTTTGTTGTGTCACACAAGGCTATATACATTTGAAATATGATCCTTATTCTCACTAGCAAAGCTTTAACTAGATTTGCCGAACTATATAAGGAGGGTAATATAGTTTGATTAAAAATAGTGGGAGATACCAATTTAAATAAAGACCTAATTTATTTTGGTAATTAATAAAATGAATGTATGCTAAAATGTTGTCTATTTTTCACATGCAGAATTTTACAAATGTCAAACTCACTATCACTGCGTAGCATACTTGATGCTAACAAACTGACCGGACCGAATTACACGGACTGGTTAAGGAATTTGAGAATTGTTCTCACTGCTGAAAAGTTATCCTATGTCCAAAATTCGCCTGTCCCTGCAACTGTTGCAGTAAATGCCTCTGAGGAAGAAGTTGCTACTTTTAAGAAGTGGCAAGATGATGCAGTTGTGGCTCAATGCATCATGCTCGCATCCATGACTAACGAGCTTCAGCGTCAGCACAAAAAAATGGATGCTCCTACTATACTGCTGCACCTTAAAGATCTTTATGGTGAGCAAAGTAGGGACTGCCAGATATCAGATATCTAAGGAGCTCTTCCGATCTCGGATGACCGAGGGCACTGCCGTTGAGACTCATGTCCTCAAGATGATCAATCTGATTGAACAACTTGGACAGTTAGGTTTTGTGATGGATGGGGAGTTGAGCCAAGATTTGATCTTGCAGTCACTCCCGCACACCTTCTCACAATTTTTTGTGAATTTTCACATGAATAAGTTGGACATCAGCTTGCCTGAGTTACTAAACATGTTGAAAAATGTGGAGGGTCACTTCTCATCTAAAAAGAACCAAGTCTTGTTGGTAGATGATCCTTTCAAGAAAAGGAAGTGGCCCAAGGGAACTTCCCAAAAGAAGAAATCCAAGAAGGCTAAGGGCAAGGCGAAAGTAAAGGATAATAAGAAGGCAGATCCAGATAGCAAAGGAATATGCTTCCATTGCAATAAGCCGGGTCACTGGAAAAGAAACTACAAAGAGTATATTGCAAGTTTAAAGCAGAAGAAGCTTGGAGAAGCTTCAACCGCAGATCAAGGTTTGTTCATGATTGAAATAAATCTTTCTGTAAGTCAAAATTCTACTTGGGTATTAGATACTGGCTGTGGTTCCCACATATGTAATACTATGCAGGGACTAAGCAGAAGTAGAAAGCTAAATAAAGATGAAGTCATCCTGCGCGTGGGCAATGGAGCAAAAGTTGCTGCATTAGTCGTAGGAACTTATTGTTTAGTGTTGCCTACGGGCAAATCCATTAGTTTAAATAATTGTTATTATGTTCCAGTACTTATTAGAAACATTATTTCTTTTCCTATGTTGGACAATGATGGTTTTGAAATTATAATAAAGAACAACAGTTGTTCTATTTATAAAAATAATGTTTTATATGGTATTGGCAATTTACTAAATGGACTTTACTTGCTTGACTTACAAGAAAATATATTGCAAATTGAATAAACTAAGAAAAGGAAAAGAGATAATGTAAATTATACTTTTTTGTGGCACTGTAGACTTGGTCATATTAATGAAACAAGATTAAACAAGTTGCATAAAGATGGGCTTTTAGAGCTATCTGATTATGAATCATATTCAACTTGTGAATCTTGTCTCATGGGTAAAATGACTAAATCTCCTTTTAGTGGAAAAGGAGAAAGAATTACAGAGTTGTTAGAGTTGGTACACACAGATGTATGTGGACCTATGACAACGCATGCACGAGGAGGGTCTTCATATTTTATTACTTTCACTGATGATCATTCAAGATTTGGATACGTGTATTTAATGAAATACAAGTCTGAATCATTTGAAAAGTTCAAATAATTCAGAAGTGAAGTAGAGAAACAAACTGGCAAGAGTATTAAGATTCTTCGATCGGATCGAGGTGGTGAATACTTAAGCAATGTGTTTCTAAATTATCTCAAAGAAAATGGTATAATCTCACAATGGACTCCACCAGGTACTCCACAAATGAATGGTGTATCTGAAAGGAGAAATCGAACATTGTTGGATATGGTTCGTTCCATGATGAGTTTTACCGATCTTCCAGTTTCATTCTGGGGTTATGCCCTAGAAACGGCTGCATGCTTACTTAACAAAGTACCTTCTAAATCTGTTCCAAAGACTCCATATGAAGTATGGACAGGAAGGAAACCGAATCTTAAGTATGTTAAGATTTGGGGTTGTCCAGCTTATGTCAAAAGGTTTGAACATGATAAGCTAGAGACAAGATCTGATAAGTGTAAATTTGTGGGATACCCTAAAGAAACTGCAGGGTATTATTTCTATCATCCTATTGAGCAAAAGGTGTTTGTCGCAAAACATGCTACCTTCTTGGAAAATGAGTTTATCCTCGAAGGGGTCAGTGGGAGTAAGATAGACCTTGAAGAAATTCAAGAACCACAAAACACTGTAGATCAAAGTGAGGTACCTAATGAAGTAACACAACCTAATGTACCACAACCTATTCATAAATCTGGAAGAGTACCGAAGATACCTGAAAGGTATGGATTCATCATAGAAGATGATGATGAGGTACGCATCATAGATAATGATGATCCATGGACTTACGAAGAGGCAATGAATTGTAAAGACTCAGAGAAATGGCTAACAGCCATGAAATCCGAGATGGAATCCATGTATGAGAACCAAGTATGGACTTTGGTTACTCCACCTGAGGGCATTAAGCCTATTGGGTGCAAATGGGTCTTTAAGAGAAAGACTGGAGCAGACGGCAAGGTAGAGACCTATAAGGCCCGATTGGTTGCAAAAGGTTTCAGACAAAGACAAGGTGTTGACTATAATGAAACCTTCTCACCAGTAGCAATGCTCAAGTCCATTCGGATTTTGCTTGCAATTGCAGCTTATCATGACTATGAGATCTGGCAAATGGACATGAAAACCCTCAATGGGAAACTAGAAGAGGATGTATATATGATACAGCCAGAGGGATTTATTTCAAAGGTTGGAACAAATCAAGTCTGTAAGCTACAACGATCCATCTATGGATTGAAGCAAGCTTCTCGAAGATGGAACATCCGTTTTGATGAGACAATCAAAAAGTTTGATTTTATCAAAAACGAGGATGAACCATGTGTGTACAAGAAGGTTAGTGGGAGCGCTGTCACATTCCTAGTATTATATGTTGATGATATATTACTAATAGGGAATGATGTTCCAATGCTACAGTCGATCAAGATTTTGTTATCTAAACACTTCTCCATGAAAGACTTGGGAGAAACATCCTATATTTTGGGGATAAAGATCTATAGAGATAGATCTAAAAGGATGCTTGGCTTGTCCCAAGGAACGTACATTGATTCTATGCTAAAAAGGTTTAGCATGGAAGATTCCAAGAAAGGGCTCATGCCGATGGGTTCTGGAATACATCCCTCAAAGAAACAGGCCCCAAAGACACTTGAAGAGAGAGACCGTATGAGTAAAATTCCTTATGCCTTGGCAATAGGATCTATCATATACGGGATGATATGTACAAGACCTGATGTTGCTCATGCACTTAGTGTAACAAGTAGATATCAGTCTAATCCTGGAGAAGAACACCGGAAGGTAGTGAAAAATATCCTAAAGTACTTAAGAAGGACTAAAGATACATTTCTTATCTACGGTGGGTCTGATTTGAAACTAGAGGGCTATACAGACTCAAGTTTTCAAACTGACCGAGATGATAGTAAATCTGTTTCGGGTTATGTGTTTACCCTAAACGGTGGTGCAGTGAGTTGGAAAAGTTCCAAACAGCAAACAGTTGCTGATTCAGTGACAAAGGCAGAGTACATAGCTGCAAGTGAAGCTGCAAAGGAAGCTGTTTGGATGAAGAAGTTCATTACAGAACTTGGAGTGGTTCCTAGCATTCAAGGACCAGTGCCTTTATTTTGTGACAACATGGGAGCTGTTGCACAAGCCAAGGAACCCAGGTCTCATCAGAAATCCAAACACGTATTGCGGCGATTTCATTTGATTAGAGAAATCATTGAAAGAGGAGATGTCACCATGGAGCGTGTCGACTCTCTTGACAACATAGCAGATCCATTTACTAAAGTTTTAACTCAAAAGCAGTTTGATCGTCACTTAGAGAAGATGGTTATTAGATACCATGGCGATTGACTTTAGTGCAAGTGGGAGATTGAAAGTAGTATGCACACAAGCCAATCATATTTAATATGATGTAGCATGTACTTTGTAATCTTATTCAATTATTAATAAAAGTTTATTTATACAAAGGCATTTTCTTTATCCATATTTAATAAGATAATATTAATTGTGATAAACCCATAGTTGTTGAGCAATGCTTTTAGAATCATGATGATGATCATGCTAATGAGATCTAAATTCAAGATAGCTCAAAACTAAAATTGTTCCTAATCGTGGGATCACTAAAATGGGGATTAGTGAATCCGGATAGATTAGTACATACTATGCTTGCTCTTATGAAGAGGATGATTGATCTCATAATCATTTGTGTAGAGACACTAAAGCAAGAATGTAGGTGCTTATTAGAGAATAAGTTCACTGAACGTGACTCGCTCAAGGAACACCTAATGGAGTCTTACTTGCCTGTCAATAGGAGTTCCTTTTGTGATAGTAGTACAAGTGATCCTTGGACTTGAGATCATCATAGTATCTTATGTATGATGAATTATATTTTGACATATTCCTTAAAACCTATAGGGTGTATCAAAGGGTATGATTGGATATAATAAGTTATACATGGAGATAGGTGAGTGATCAACAAAGAATCTACCACTTCTAGTAAAAAAAGAGAATGTCCTATGCGATTCGATAAATGACAACTCAGTAGTCCTTGGCCAAGGCAGAAGGAAAATTAGAAAGTAGTTTCTAATTTACATTAATTAGAGTTATTCATTTAAGGATCGAAATGCATATAATCAAATAAAATAAGACTTGACAGTTATACCATGTCTTATATTTGATTGGGACGTTGTGAGGTAGAAGGATTGAATTGTACGGTAACTATTCGCTGGATAGGTTCTTTTGTGATTAAATGTTGAAATCTATATTATCTGGAAAGTCGTTGATCGCTAAGGGGGCTTACCCTTATTATGGAATAAATATTATTTATTTAAATGAATTAAATAGTTTAATTTATTTATATAAATAAGATTAGAATAGTTCTAATTAATTTATTCTATAACCGGTTTAATATGGAGAACCTAAAGGGTCACACCGCAAAAGGAAAATAATTATTTAAGAAGTAAATGGCATAATTGTAATAATGAATTAAGTATATTTAATTTATACTATGTGGATAGAATAAATTAAATAGCTTAATATTTATTATTTAGTATTTTGGAAATACTAATTATAAATTAATAAGAGGAGTCTTATTATTATTATTACTATTATTATTATTATTATTATTATTATTATTATTATTTAGTTCCTAAATGGTTTAGGAATTAATTAATAAGAGTACTCTCATAATTAATAATTAAGTTCCTAAATAGTTTAGGAATTATAATTATTATATTAAATCAATTAAGTTCCTAATTAGATTATGAGTTTAATTAAAAACCATATTCCTAAAGGTGTTAGGAGGATTTACTAAATCTATAAATAAGAGAAGTCTTATTATGGATTAGGGTTACACACATACACTTCTACAAGTTTTAGGAGAGTACTCACATATTCTCTAGAGAGAGAAAACTAGGGTTTGCCATCACCCACTTCTTGAATTATTGTTATTCCTTGGTGGATCACCTCTAGAGGCCAAACACTTGGGTGGCTAACATTGATCGTAGGAATCCAATCGGTGAAATTCAAGGAGATCGTGAAGGATTTGGAGGTGAACTTGTACCCGTTGAAGCTTTGAGTTCTACAAGGGTATATCTCTAACTTCGTCTTTATTAATTAATAATTGCACATAAAGGTCGATCCTGGATTATGGTTTGTAAAATTTTAAATTTGATTTTACCATACTTCCGCTAATTTTATGCAATTTGATTGCGTTTATGAATATTACAAACCAACACACTCTTGCTTTGAACTAACATTTTAAAGCAATGCATGAGAGGTTGGAGGTTCTGGTAAAGCTAAAGGTAAATAATGGTGAATGCATAGATATGCGGGAAGGAATTTGTTATATATATTTGTTCAATGTTCAAGTAAAGCCGATAAATGTAAATTTATGAATGCATAAGTTAAACTAACGTCTAAGCTTTTAACTATGAACTTGGTCGTTAATAAAGAAATGAATGTTTTGTAAATCTGTAGGGATTATTTTGTATGTATGTATTATCCAGAGAAATGAGGTAAAGATAGTGTATTGCATTATTGTTAGTCGAGTTCTATATGTAATGAAACTCGCATGTATCGCAAAAATGTGGTGTACGCATGATATACATGATGGGTGATTGTATTCGCTGAATAAGTTAAGTTAAATCATAATGATAGACACATAATTATGCACTTTAATATTCCCATTTTTATTATTTAATTTAATTAATACATTTTATTTTGTTTTGCAAGAAATAGATAAATAATTGAAGTTGAGTTGGAAAAGGAGATCTAGAAGCTTGCAAGTTGATTTTTATTTGGACTCCAATAAAGAGTTGGATACCATGTAAAAGTTGAAGTCAAAAAGGAAAGAAGAGTCCAAGTTATTCTAAATTAGATTATAGTTCAATTTATTTTCTTTATAAATAAGAGTTTTGTTTTAGAGAAAATGGTGTGTCATATTTTATTTTCTTTTTCTCTTTACTTTTGGTAGGAGCAAAGCAAGGAGTTCTTTTAATTTTTTCTTTTTTCCGTTCCTTCCATGTTCCGTAGCAATTGGTAAAGGACGTTGCTAGGGAGGTTGTCACCTTTATGTAGCAATTGTTCATTAGTTTAAATATAAGTTTTTTCCATTATTATTCTATTAGTTTTTATGCAATTTATATTAGTAATTTTAATTTATTTTTCTTCATTATGAATTCCATGAATAGCTAAATTTTAATATCTAGGATGATGATGAAGCTATATATTACATATTAATATATTTTTTCCGTTTCGATATTAATGTCTAATTGTTTATTCCTTTAATTTACCTTCGTGCATAATTCGTTTTGGTTTTATGTTAAATACGAGGTTTTGATAGGTTATTGTTAAGATATGAGTTTTTCAAATTTCATGCTTGCTCAATGAAGTTTTGATGAATTATAGTTAATCCTTAAATTTTCATAATCTATGATTGCCCATATTAATTATATGAATCACTATTTTTAAAGGGAATGAAAAATAATTAGAAATTAATTAAGAAAAGAAAGAATTTAATTATTATATTAGTATTTAGTGGATTCAGATTCCTAGGTAGTTTTTCTCATTATTAGTGTTCGTTATTAATTTTTAATTTGCATTATTTTGTTAATTAAATATGTCCACCATATTTTATTTCAAATTTATTTGGAATATAAATTAAGGGAACATTGAAATTAATTTACTCTCTGTGGTTCGACATGTGCTTGTCCGTTCTTCAATTTGACGCTGTGCACTTGCAGTTACTTTTTTTTATCACATCAAGTTTTTGGCGTTGTTGTCGGGGACTAGATTTTTTTTTAATTCCTTAATTTTTATTTATTCGAATTAGTTTTTTTCCATAATATTTTTACTTTTATTTTTCATGATTATCGAAGCGGAACGAAGGAGCAAAAACACAGATATTTTGTTGATGCGCTTTCTTGGTACTTTGTATCTCCCTATTTATTAATTTTTTTTTATAAAATAGAAAAAAAAACAAAAAAAAATAGTAGTTTAGTTTATTATTTTTAGTTTAAAAATTAATTGCCGCATTCATGCATTCACTCACATAGAGCACATCCTGCTTAGGTTCTTATTTTATTTTATTTTTGTTAAATATAAACTGTAGTGATTGCTGGAGGATTAAGGTACGTCAAATTTCTCATTATTTCGTAATTCATATAGTTTTAAGACATTTCATTTGTTTACAGTTTTTTTTTTAATTTGTACATTTGTATTTTTAATTTAACATTAAGGTTAAAACCCCTAACAAGATAAGGTGAGAATTTCATCACCCTTCCTTGGCCCACACACAATCACACTTTGTATAACCGCCTAAATAAAATCAAGTAGACGTTGGCCCCTAGGACTCTCGAGCTCAATTAGGACAAGGGACTCTAAGAGGAGTCTGAATTTTAAATTAATCAAACTACTAGTGTCTAGAAAAGTGGTTCAAGAGGTAAACGCCTAAAGAACGCGTGGTTACTTAATTAGTCACCGTACCTACGGAGAGACTCCCCCGTTCTTACACTTATCTGGCTAGTGGTGTGATTAATTTCGAATTTGGTGGACCTTAAACACTAACTTGAAACAGTTAGGAGCTGTCTAGATTTTTTTTAAGTTGACCTTAGAAGTAGTTTTTATTTTTATTTTTATTTTTGTTTTCTCTTATTTGTTTTTGTTTTCTTAATTTGCTTATTTGTTAGTAGTGCATGCAAAAAGTGTGGGTTAGGGACAAAACATCCTGATTAGTGTCGGAATTCACTTTAAAAGATCTCACTTTAAAAATGGAGGTAACACAAATCGTTTCTTTAAGGGATCGATGCTATCCTTCTCGCTCTGCCCAACCGTCATGCATCGGTCTACCACTGGTAACTTGTAATAATTTTGAACTTAAACCGCATTTTATAAACATGTTACCTAAGTTCACTAGGGTAGAAGATCCATATTTATTTCTTCAAGAATTTAAAGAAGTTTGTGCTTTAATGAAAATTCAACAAATGTCGACAGACTCGATTAGGTTAAGATTGATCACATTCGCTTTAAAAGATAATGCTAAAAAGTGGTTATATAGCCTAGCAAATAATTCCATAACAACCTGGGATGGATTTATTGTTACCTTTCTAAAAAAATATTTTCCAAATCACAAAACTTCCAAAATTAGGACTACAATTTATCAATTTTGCCAACTTGAAAATGAGTCATTTTGGAAATATTTTGATAGATTTAAAAGTTTGTTATCCCAGTGCCCACACCATGGATTTGAGAAATGGAGATTGTGTCAAATTGCCTACAAAGGTTTATACTTTTCCACTAAAACAATTGTAGAATCAATGTGTCAAGGGAATTTTTTTAAAAATGATGAGGAAAGGGCTTGGGAGTTTTTAGAAGACTTAGCAGAAAAAACCATGCAATGGGAAACCACCCGAGAGACCGATAAACCTATCTCATCTAGGGGTATTCATACAATTGACAATTCAATTGCCACCGAAGCTAAGTTGGCTGGTGTACTTAAAAGACTTGAGGCTTTAGAAACAAGGGAGCCATCACATGTAAACCAATTTGAAGATTTTGATCAAGGCAATGCAGTGTTTCAAAGACCTAGGAATGACCCATTTGCACCCACTTATAATCCAAGTTGGAGAAATCATCCTAATTTTGCATGGAACCAAGGACCCTACCCGAATAACTCTTCAAATCAGGTCAACCAATCGCTAAATCAATCTTTTCAACCATTCCAAAAGTCAAATCCTGGTCTGTAACAAAATTCGAATTCAGCAACTCAATATCCACCAGTGTTTTCTAATGAAAGTGAGAAGAGATTTAACACGTTAGAGAAAAATATAAAAACTTTAATGAAATCTCATATCCAAACTAACCAATCTATATCTCGTTTCAAGATCCAAATGAGTCAATTGACCACTTTAGTTTGTGAAAGAGAGAAGGGTAAGTTCCCTAGCTAGCCCGAGACCAATACGAAATTGTTGGTTTGCAAAAATATGGCATACATATAATCAAATTATATAAGCGCAACGGAAGCAATAAAAATCAGATTTTAAAACTTTTGTACAAACCAATAACCCAGATCTTTCTCATGCGACTATTATTAATTGATGAAGGATAAAAGAATTTATACCTTTGTAGAACCAAGCTTTCACGGGTACAAGTTCATATCCCTTTAATCCTTCACGTTCTTCTTCAAATTCACCGATTAGATTCCACGGATCAATGTTAGCTCCCCAAGTGTTGAGCCTCTAGAGGTGATCCACCAAGAGATCTATGAATTAAAGAAGTGGATCTTGGTTTCTCCAAAGCATGGGTGGCTAGCCCTAATTCTTTCTTTCTCTCTCTAACTCTTAGATCTAGAGAATTATGGAGTACTCTCCCTCTCTTATGAAAGAGTGTGTAACCTTGATCTATGATAAGACTCCTCTTATTTATAGATCTAGTCAACCCTCCTAAACTATTTAGGATTAGGGTTTTAATTTAATTTCCAATTTAATTAGGAACTAAATTAATTAATTACAATTCCTAAACCATTTAGGAACTTAATTATTTAATAATGAGAGTACTTCTTATTAAATAATTACTAAACCATTTAGTAACTTAATTAATTATTATTATAATTATAATTCCAAAACTATTTAGGAACTTAATTATTTAATAATAATATTACTACTTATTAATTAATTCCTAAACTATTTAGGAACTAAATAATAATACTAGTAGTAATAATAATAATAGTAATAATAATAATAATAAGACTCCTCTTATTAATTTATAATTAGTATTTCTAAAATACTAAATTATAAATATTAAGCTATTTAATTTATTCTATTACCATAGTATAAATTAAATATACTTAATTTATTATTACGATTATGCCATCCACTTCTAAAATAAATATTACTCTTTTGCGGTGTGACCCTTTAGGTTCTCCATATTAAACCGGTTGTATAATAAATAAATTAGAACAATTCTAATTCATTTATTACGAATTAACTTTTTAATTCAGAATAAATAATTATTCCACAATAAGGGTAAGCCCCCTTAGCGATTAGTCGACTTTCCAGATAATATAGATTTCAACATTTAATCGTAAAAGAACCTTTCAGCAAATAATTACCGTACAATTCAATATTACCTTCAGAAATTTCTAGTCCCTAATCAAAAACCTTATCATGCCAATTCAGTTGAAAATAATCATGTTGAAAACAACCAAATCAACCATGTGAATTCTGTAATCTCTTTAAGGTCTAGAAATTATTTTAACAATCATGCTGGTATTGATAATGAAGAAGAGAAAAATTTAATTGATGAATCCAATAATCCATCTTCAAAATTAGCCCAGCCTAAAAAGCCCACAAAGCCTGAGTCAATATGTCCATCTACCAATCAATTATCAAAGAATGAACAAACTACATCTTCTGAGTCAAATGAAAAAGTCTTTAAACCAAAGGCCCTATTCCCCCAAAGACTAATTTCAAACAAGCAGTCAGCCCAATTAGACAAAATTCTAGAAGTGTTCAAACAAGTTAAAATTAATATTCCTCTTCTAGATCCCATTTAACAAGTTCCCTCATATGCTAAATGCCTAAAAGATTTGTGCTCACACAAAAGAACCACTCATGTTCCTAAGAAAGCTTTTCTAACAGCTCATGTTAGTTCTGTCTTGTCATGTTAAGTCCTTGTGAAGTATAAAGACCCCGGTTGCCCTACTATTTCATGCATCATAGGAGACACCTTAATTGAGAAAGCTTTGCTTGATTTAGGAGTGAGTGTTAACCTGTTACCATTTTCTGTGTACCAAACCTTGGGCTTAGGGAGTTAAAAAAGACAAGAGTCACACTCCAACTAGTTGACCATTCCATCAAAGTACCAAAGGGAATAGTTGAAGATTTACTCATTAAAGTGGGAAATTTTGTGTTCCTTGTTGATTTTGTTGTTCTTGAAACCCAGCATGTTGTCAATCCGAACGGTCAAATTCCTGTTATTTTAGGTAGACCATTTCTAGCAACCTCTAATGCGTTAATCAATTGTAGAAATGGACTAATGAAATTGAAATTTGGGAACATGACAATTGACTTAAATGTGTTTAATGTGGGAAAACAACCTAGTCATTTTTCTTACCAACCCGTTGAAACAAATATGATTCAAGAAATGTCTGAAAATGAACTTAATGGGGAAGATGAAATTCTTAACTTTTGTTTAAATCATTTTGGTCAAAATTGGGATGATACAGAATATGTACATGAGGTAAATGAAATGTTAGAGCCCCTACATCAATGTATTCAAAATGGGAACTCGTGACCGAGCCAATCTTAAAATCTTCAGAACCTCTTAAAAAGAGTCCACCAGTGTTAGAACTCAAGCCTCTTCCTAATTATCTTAAATATGCCTATTTAGGCCTTTCCAAAACTCTTCATATGATCATTGCTTCCGATTTAACAAACCGATAAGAGGAAGAGTTATTAACCATCCTTAGAAAGAACAAAGAAGCCATAGGATGGAGCATAACAGATATTCAGGGGATCAGTCCTGCCATTGTCCAACATAGGATCCATTTAATAGATGGTGCTAAACCCGTGAGAGACCAATAGAGGCGGTTGAATCCCGTTTTAAAAGAGGTTGTTAGGAAGAAAATTCTTAAATGTCTAAATAATGGGATCATCTATCCCATTTTTGATAGCTCTTGGGTAAGTCCTGTTCAGGTGGTGCCTAAAATGTCTGGCCTAACTGTGGTTCAAAATGAAGATAATGAGTTAGTTTCCACTCGTGTCCAATCTGGTTGGAGGGTTTGCATAGACTATAGAAAACTCAACGAGGCCACAAGGAAGGATCATATTCCTTTACCCTTCATAGGCCAAATCCTAGAAAGGTTAGCTGGTCATGCTTACTATTGTTTCCTTGATGGATACTCAGGTTACTTTCAAATTCCCATAGTCCCAGAAGACCAAGAAATGACCACATTCACTTGTCCTTATGGAACTTTCGCATATCGTTGTCTACCCTTTGGGCTATGTAGTGCCCCTTCCACCTTTCAAAGATGCATGATGAGCATTTTTCCTGACATGATTGACAAATTCCTAGAGATTTTCATAGATGATTTTTCCATATTTGGGTCTACATTTCTTGAGTGTCTTCACTACCTCGACTTAGTTCTAAGGAGATGTAAGGACACTAACTTAATCTTAAATTGGGAAAAATGTTATTTCATGGTTAAAAAGGAAATTGTTCTTGATTATATCATATCCGAAAAGGGAATTGAAGTAGATAAAGCAAAAATTGACCTCATTGTCAATCTCCCACCACCTCGGACAGTCAAAGAAATTCGTTCATTCCTATGACATACAGGCTTTTATAAGCGATTCATCAAAGATTTTAATAAGAAATCAAGACCCTTAACCAATCTTCTAAGTAAAGATACAAAATTTGAATTTAATGACAAATGTTTCTAATCATTTGAACAACTTAAAAAGGAGCTGACCTCAGCTCCTATCATCAAATCACCCGATTGGAATCAACCATTTGAATTAATGTGTGATGCATCTGACTATGCAGTTGGTTCTATTCTAGGGCAACGAATTAATAAGATTCCCCATGTCATATACTATGGTAGTAGGACTTTGAATGATGCACAATTGAATTATTCAACTACTGAAAAAGAATTTCTAGCTGTAGTTTTTTCCCTATAAAAGTTTGGATCTTATCTTATTGGGTCTAAAATCATCGGTTACACTGACCATGCATCCCTTAGACACATTTTCTCCAAAGAAGAGTCAAAAGCCTGTTTAATTCGATGGGTCTTATTGCTCCAAGAATTTGACCTAGAAATAAGGGATAAAAAAGGGTCTAAAAATGTGGTAGTTGATCATTTATTTTGTTTTGTTGTGGAGTATAACTCTGAATTACCTTTAAATGATTCTTTCCCAGATGAACGACTTTTCTCTATATCCACTACACCTTGATTTGCTGATATTGTGAACTACTTAGTTACTAGTGACATTCCTTCCCATTGGTCCAAACAAGACCGATCAAAATTTCTTTCATAAGTCAAATATTTTTATTGGGACGACTCCTATTTGTTTAAATATTGTGACGATCCCAAATTCGGGTTCCTTTAACCTTGGATCCGGTTCAACACTAGTACTACATTTTCTTTATTGTTCACGAATTACAACAATATTATAATTGCTAAATAATCATTTATTTATAATTTTATATCATCTCTTTCTATTCCAGAATCGCAATCTTTATACATTCCTAGTCTGTCTTAATATCATACATGATACAACATTCTATTACAATCAATTTAAGTATTTAATACTCATATAACATACCAACTAAGTCTTACACTACACCATCATTTTACCTATCCAATTCGGACTAATATCTACAACAGACATTTAGATCTTCAGTGAAAGTAATATGCTTTCCTGTTCCTTGATCTTTATCGAGAACTTCAAATAATTTGCACTATCTGAAAATGCTAGTTTAGGCAAGAGTGAGCACGACGGCTCAGCAAGTTCAAAAGTTACACATAACACCTTGCATGCTTCACATATCATACATACTCTGCATATTATTCCTACATCTTGCATTTCATGCACTTCATTTTATGAATATTTCATATTTCTTATGCATCACATATAATAATCAACTAACCTCTAGCAAATCATGCTCCATGTTTGTACATATTTCACATGTAATCATACCTCATGCTTATCACATATCACAATTATCATCAATATGTCTTCATGTCAATAATTTGATAACACATTGTAACATATTAATGCACAAAGGAGCAAGTTCTGAAAAACTTGCCTAATTCGCTTATACCATTTACGCTTATTTGCGTCTTTCGTTCAACCTACAATTTATATAGCAAATTGACATAATCATTAGTTATAATGACTCTTAATTAGTCTTAACTTAAGACCTTAACTTTAAATTATTAATTCTTAAGATGTTCGACAAACGAACCTTTAAGTTTCGGACAAAAATACTATACGATCTTCGTATAACTTTTGACTAAGCTAGACGAACCTTTTTAATAACAAACTACAAAGACAAGAGAAGATTTTGTATAAGAGATTGACTTAAAGTCAATTAATGAGATATTAGTTACTCATAACACTATATTTGGACAAATCATAATATATATGATTTTGTGAGTTAAAAAAAGATGTAAAGATTGCGATTCTGAAACGAAGTGATGCTGTAAGTTTTAATTAAACAAAGTTAATAAGCTTTATAGTTAACAAATGTTGTTAATCTTTGAGATAGAGTTATTGTATTCCTATAAAAGTTAATACACTTGATTTATGTAAGGATATTTTGTAATAATTTTGATTAAACTGTTAATTTGGTAGTAACTTTGTCATTGGGATTGATAATGAATATCAAGGTAGCCGTAGTAGTGTAACTATGGTGTGAGATAATAATATCCCTTAGATGTAACTTTTTTGGGATACTTATGCTGTTGTAATATTATTGGTTAGAGACCATGTTATTGTAATAAAAGACGAACCTACGTTAAACGAGTGCTAATGTTATTGGACTCGATCAGATAAGAAAAAGTCAATGTATAATTATAATGACTTATTGTTGCAGTGTGAGTTTTTGTGTACTCACAATTATTGTAATAAATTAGATCATAATATGTATGATCTTGAGATCAAGAAAGTTGATGTAAATATTATAATTCGGGGAATAAAGAATATTATAAAATAAATTTAAAATTATTGAGTTTTAACAACATTTTATTATTCAATGTTGTGAATATTATGAGAATGTTGTACTTAACGACTGGGGGTTGCTCGTAGCCAGTGTGAGGATTCTCGGGGAGTCACATAAATGGGTTGATCACATTCCTTCCTTCTCCATCTTTGGTTAGCTCAAGTTAGATTTTGATTGGTTGATATTAATTAACATGGATCACTAATTCAATAGGTCAATTCTTGTTCACTTAGATTGCTATCTTTGTAATTGATTTCTATTGGTTGATTTAAAAATGCTTAGCTCTTATTGGTCCATTACATTTGTAAAGTTCTGAACTTCTAAGAATCTTGTAGTACGACTTTGGTTTTTGTGTTTTGGTTCATTTATTCAACCTTAACACTTAATAAAATCAAGAAATTATTTTAGGGCTAAAACCTAAAATGAAAAAAAGATAAAACCTAAACCTTAATCATGAAACCCTCAAGGTTAGACCCTAAACCCTAGAAAAATCACTACTTACAAATACAAGAATTATACAAAAATAATAAAAGAATAATACAATAATAATACAAAAATTATACGGTAGAAATACGAAAAGTCAA
This sequence comes from Hedera helix, assembly GCA_947179155.2. Classification (NCBI taxonomy): domain Eukaryota; kingdom Viridiplantae; phylum Streptophyta; class Magnoliopsida; order Apiales; family Araliaceae; genus Hedera; species Hedera helix. The sequence goes on along the minus strand of OX359264.1, from coordinate 31,696,411 downwards.
TCGATAAATAGTAAAAGTTAACTAACCAATATACTTGGAAATGAACTAAGTTGAATGGTATTTAATTGTAAACAAATTAGGTTAGATGTAACTAAGTTAGCATAACCAAACCAGGGAAAACTCACACGATTACACTAACTAGTTTGTAACTAAATCCATGTGAAATGAGATCATTCAATCACAAGTCAAGCTAGCTTAAATTAACTAATCAAACCTAGGTGATTATTAGGACATCAATGTCATTACAAAATATTCTAGGGCAAAATGGTCATCGTATAAAGCATGCCATCATTAAATGTTTACGCTTTTTTACTATATTCATTTAGCTTGCCATATATATTAATTTGACTTGTCATAATCTTAATCACTTTTGGAACTTTTATTTAATTTTTAACGCATGGCTAATAGGTTGGGATTAATTTAATTACCCATAAAATACCTAGCTCATCAGCCAAATTATTATTTTTGGGTATAAATCAAAGTTTAACTTCCATAATTTTAGTTAATAAATAACTTATGCTTTACAGTATAAGATTGCTTACATAATCTCTTTTGTCAAATAATCTTATCAAACTTTAATGCTATTATATTATTGTACTCTTAATATAAAATCAAATATATATATTAGTCATTTCTAGGTTTTCAATTTTCATAACCCATAATATTACACACATTTAATTCTTAACATATAACTTAGGTTAAATGTTTACTCATTCCATACACATCTCGCTTCTTTAAATCTAGGTTTTAAACCTTAACATTTATTTAATCATTAAAGATCTCATCTACGAGTCTCGTAAATATCCGGGGTATTATAAATAACATCCACGGTCTAGTGCACCATTTCGGGTCCTAACAGTCTCCGTTCACCACCTTCATCGCAACACAATGGTGTGTGACATTTTCTCCCATATAATGCTTCGTACAGCGACATGCCAATACTAGCATGATAAATGTTATTGTATGCGAACTCCACCAAAGGCAGATGGTCGTTCCAACTGCCTTTCAAATTCATCATGACAGGCCTAAGCATGTCTTTCAATGTCTGAATCGTTCGTTCATTCTGGCCATCAATTTGAGGATGATACGCTATACTCAACCTCAATTGTGTTCCTAATTTTTCCTATAAGCTTCTCTAGAAATTTGAGGTGACGCACGAATCTCTATCGGACACAATAGCTACTAGCACTCTATGTCATGGCATAATCTATTTCATATATAACTTTACCAACTGCTCTACACTGTACCTTATCTTGATAGGTAAAAAATATGTAGATTTGGTTGAATGATCCACGACCACCCAGATTGCGTTGTAACCGTTTTACGTTGGTGATAGCCCGGTCACAAAATCCATCGTGATGTGCTCCCACTTCCACTCTGAAATCTCCAACGGTTGCAGCAGCCTACCCAATTTTTTATGTTCTGCTTTAACCCTCTGACATATCAAATATCACCAAACTCATTCCATAACCTCCCTCTTCATATTCGACCACCAAAAGTGCTGGAGCAAATCTTGTTACATCTTAGTACTTCTGGGGTGCACTGAGTACCTTGTATTGTGAGCATCTTGTAGAATCTCTTCTCTCAACTTGAGAACCATCGGTACCCAGATCCTCTCTTCAAACCTCAGCAACTATATGCTATCAACCTTGTACTTCAGTTCCTCTTCTTCTAAGATTCCCTTCCTTATGGAAACATATTCTTTATTATTTTCTCAAGCCTCCTTTATCTTGTCTAAAAAAGTCGAACTCGCCTCCATTGCGAACAGTTTCTCATCTGAATCTTTTGGATACTTAACCTCCAACCCCAATCTTTTCATGTCCATAATTAATTCTTCCTAGGCTACCAATATCAGTAATTTTTCTTTACATTTTCTGCCCAGAGCATCTACCACCACATTCGTCTTGCTAGCATGGTATAGAATTTAACAATCATAGTCTTTGATTAATTCCAACTTTCATCTTTGGGTCATGTTCAACTCCTTCTAAGTGAAGATATACTTCAGGCTTTTATGGTCTGTGTATATCTCACACTTCTCCCCGTACAGGCAGTGCCTTTAGATTTTCAATGCGAACACTACAGCTACTAACTCCAGGTCATGAGTTAGATACCCTTTCTCATAATTCTTTAATTGTCGTGAAGCGTACGCAATGACCTTGCTGTGTTGCATCAGAAAGCAGTCGAGCCCCTTATATGACGCATCACTAAATACCACTAACCCTCTCGTATCATCTAGTAGGGACAACACAAGCGCTTCACTATGTCTCTTTTTCAGCTTCAAGAAACTTGCTTCACATTTCTTTGTCCATACGAACTTAACCGTCTTCCTCATCAAATTTGTCAATGGAGTTGCTAATTTCGATAAATCCTCTATAAACCTTCTGTAATAACCTCCCAACCCTAAGAAATTCCTGACTCCTGTCGGTGTCTTCGGCTTTTCCCAATTTATAACTGCTTCAACATTTGTTGGATCTACCAAAAAACCATCTTTGTCAATTACATGCCCAAGAAACAGCACCCTTTGCAACCAAAATTTACACTTGGAAAATATTGCATATAGATTATCCCTTCTTAAAGTTTCCAGTACCAATCTCAGTTGCTTGGAGTGCTCTTCCTTCGTCTTCGAGTAAACCAATATATGTCATTAAGGAATACAACAACAAACTTGTCCAAGTACTGCTTGAACACTCTGTTCCTCTTATCCATGAATGTTGTTGGCGAGTTTGTCAGTCCGAACGACATCACCAGAAACTCAAAGTGACCGTATTGAGTTCTGAATGCTTTCTTCGGTATGTCTTCTTTTCTTACATTCAGTTGGTAATACCCCGTTCTTAAGTCAATCTTTTAAAAGTACTTTGCTCCCTTTAGTTGATCAAATAGATCATCTATCCTAGGCAACTAGTACTTGTTCTTAATCATAACTTTGTTCAACTCCCGGTAGTCGATATAAAGTCTTAATGACTCATCTTTATTCCTTATACAAACAACACTGGTGCTCTCCATGAAGACACGCTCGGTCGAATATACCCTTTCTCTAATAATTCCTGTAATTGTATCATCAATTCCTTCATTTCTATCGGAGCCATCATGTACGGTGCTTTCGATCTTGATGTTGTCCCTGATACTAAGTCAATTACGAATTCCACCTCTCTATCTGACGATAAACCTAACAACTCATCTGAGAATTCCCTTACCATGAGTATCTGACCTACTTCACCCCTACTCTCTGAGTATCGACTACATAAGTCAGATAACCTATGTAACCCTTCCTTAGCATTCTCCTTGCTTGCATTATAGTCAAACAACAATATTATCTCGATGATTGACTTCCATAAAAAACCACCTTCAACTTATTTGAGGTCTTCAGATTTATACTCTTCTTCTGACAGTCAATTACCGCTCTATGATTAGACAACCAATCTATTCCAAGGAGTACGTCTAACTTTCCTAATCGAATCGGGATCAAATTTACACATCGTTTGTATTTTCTTATTTCAACACAGCAATTCCTATAAATGTATTTTACAAGGATAACTTCCTTGTTAACTACTTCCACATTCAAAGGATTTTCAGGTTTTTCACAGGGTAATTTTAACCTTTTAGCAAACTTTTCTAATATAAAAGAACAGGTAGCTCTCGAATCAAATAATACGTATACATTTGTGTTATTGATCAGAAGAATACCTGACACCACATCTTTTGAGTCCATTGCGTCCTACACAGCCATGTTGAAAGTACGTGTCACTGCTCGATTTTACGGTGATAGCCCTCTGATTGTCAGCTTTTTATTGCTTCTCTTGTTTGCACTTCCTGTCTTTCCCTTCCTTTTCGGACAGTCGTTCTTCATATGATCCGGTGTACCACAGTAGAAACTGTTGGTTTGTAAAATTCATAGACGCAATCAAATTGCACAAAATAGCGGAAGCATGGTAAAATCAAATTTAAAAATTTACAAACCATAATCCAGGATCGACCTTTATGCACAATTATTAATTAACAAATAAGAAGTTAGAGATATTCCCTTGTAGAACTCAAAGCTTCAACGGGTACAAGTTCACCTCCAAATCCTTTGCGTTCTCCTTGAATTTCACCGATTGGATTCCAATGATCAATGTAAGCCACGCAAGTGTTTGGCCTCTAGAAGTGATCCACCAAGGAATAATAATAATTCAAGAAGTGGGTTATAGCAAACCCTAGTTTTCTCTCTCTAGAGAATATGTGAGTACTATCCCAAAACTTGTGGAAGTGTATGTGTGTAACCTTAATCCATAATAAGACTTCTCTTATTTATAGATTTAGTAAACCCTCCTAACACCTTTAGGAATAGGGTTTTTAATTAAACTCCTAATCTAATTAGGAACTTAATTGATTTAATATAATAATTATAATTCCTAAACTATTTAGGAACTTAACTATTAATTATGAGAGTACTCTTATTAATTAATTTCTAAACCATTTAGGAACTAAATAATAATTATAATAGTAATAATAATAATAAGACTCCTCTTATTAATTTATAATTAGTATTTTCAAAATACTAAATAATAAATATTAAGCTATTTAATTTATTCTATCCACATAGTATAAATTAAATATACTTAATTCATTATTACAATTATGCCATTTACTTCTTAAATAATTATTTTCCTTTTGCGGTGTGACCCTTTAGGTTCTCCATATTAAACCGGTTATAGAATAAATTAATTAGAACTATTCTAATCTTATTTATATAAATAAATTAAACTATTTAATTCATTTAAATAAATAATATTTATTCCATAATAAGGGTAAGCCCCCTTAGCGATCAACGACTTTTCAGATAATATAGATTTCAACATTTAATCACAAAAGAACCTATTCAGCAAATAGTTACCGTACAATTCAATCATTCTACCTCACAACGTCCCAGTCAAATATAAGACATGGTATAACTGTCAAGTCTTATTTTATTTGATTATATGCATTTCGATCCTTAAATGAATAACTCTAATTAATGTAAATTAGAAACTACTTTCTAATTTCCATTCTGCCTTGGCCAAGGACTACTGAGTTGTCATTTATCGAATCGCATAGGACATTCTCTTCTTTTACTAGAAGTGGTAGATTCTTTGTTGATCATTCACCTATCTCCATGTATGACTTATTATATCCGATCATACCTTTTGATACACCCTAAAGGTTTTAAGGAATATGTCAAAACATAATTCATCATACACAAGACACTATGATGATCTCAAGTCCAAGGATCAGTTGTACTACTATCACAAAAGGAACTCCTATTGACAGGCAAGTAAGACTCCATTAGGTGTTCCTTGAGCGAGTCACGTTCAGTGAACTTATTATCTAATAAGCACCTACATACTTGCTTTAGTGCCTCTACACAAATGATTATGAGATCAATCATCATCTTCATAAGAGCAAGCATAGTATGTACCAATCTATCCGGATCTACTAATCCCCTTTTTAGTGATCCAACGATTAGGAACAATTTTAGTTTTGAGCTATCTTGAATTTAGATCTCATTAGCATGATCCTCATCATGGTTCTAAAAGCATTGCTCAAAAACTATGGGTTTATCTATTTGATTAATTCAAGTAATTAATCATGAACAAAGAAATGCCTTGATTCTTTTATTAATAAACGAACAAGATTACAAAGTATATGCTTATCACATCAAATGTGATTGGCTTGAGGGCATACTACTTTCAATCTCCCACTTGCACTAAAGCCAATCGCCCTTTGGTATCCCTATACCATTCTTCTCTAAGTGGCGTACAAATTGCTTAGTAAATGCTTTAGTTAATGGATCTGTAATGCTGTTCTAAGAGCTTGCCATCTTTATGGTGTCGTCTCCTTTTCAATGATTCATCTAATAATATGAAAGTGCTGCAACATATGTTTGGATTTCAGATGAGACCTAGGTTCTTTGGCAAATTAAACTCCTTTAATACTAAGAACCATTATAAGTTCTGTAATGAACTTGTTGAACCAAACAATCACCTTTGCAGCTTCACTTATGGTTATTTACTATGTCTTTGTCACTAAATCAGCAACTCCTTATTGTTTAGAACTTTTCCAACTAACTACTGCACCGTTCAAGGTAATCATATTACCTGAAACGGATATACTGTTATCTTGATTAGTCTGAACAAACTTAAGTTTGTTAAACCCTCTAGTTTTATATCAAACTTATCATTAGAAACTATTTTCTAATATTCTTCTCCAGAAATGAACTGATATCTGCTTATCATGCATAAGCAATATTAGGTCAAGTACATATCATCCCGTATATGATAGATCTTATTGCTGAGGCATAAGGAGTCTTACTTATACGGTCTCTCTCTCTTCAGGTATCTTTGGGGCCTGCTTCTTTGAGAGATGTATTCCAGGACCCATCGGCATGAGCCCTTTCTTGGAATCTTTTATGCTAAACTTCTTTAGCATATAATCAATGTACGTTCCTTGGGATAAGCCAAGCATCCTTTTAGATCTATCTCTATATATCTTTATCCCCAAAATATAGGATGTTTTTTCCAAGTCCTTCACGAAGAAGTGTTTAGATAACCACATATTTACTGATTGTAGCATCGATATGTTATTCCTTATCAACATTATATCAACATATAATACTTGGAATGTCATAGTGCTCCCACTAACCTTTGTACACACTTGGTTCATTATCGTCTTTGATATAATCAAACACTTTTGATTGTCTCATCAAAACGGATGTTCCATCTTTGAGAAATTTGCTCCAATCCATAATTGGATCGTTGTAACTTACATACTTGATTTACTCCATCTATATGGAGACAAATCCTCTTGGTTGTATCATATATACATCCTTTTGTATAATAAGCTACAACTGCAAGTAAAATCCGAATTGATATATGCATTTTCACTAGTGAAAAGTTTCATTATAGTCAACTCATTGACCTTATTTGAAATCTTTTACCACTAGTCAGGTCTTTTAGGTCTCCACCTTGCCATATGCTTTAGTCTTTCTCTAAAGACCCATTTCGGATTTTATGATCAACAGTCATTTCTCTTGAGTATTTAATACTCATACCTCATCGTTTGTAACTGGATCATCATCTACTATGATGCATACCTCATCATCATCATCTATGATGAATCCATACCATTTAGGTATCTTCGGTACTAAACCAGATTTACGACTTGGTTGTGGTACAATAGGTTTATTTACGTATACAGATTCATTCACTTGATCTGTAGTGTTTTATGGTTCTTGAACTTCTTCAAGATCTATTTTACTCCCACTAACCCTTTAAGGAAAAACTTCTTTTCCTATAAGGCAGCGTGTTTCAACAAACACCTTTTAGTTAGTCGAATTATAGAAGTGATACCCTAAACTTTCTTTAGGATATCCCACAAGTTTACACTTATCAGATCTTGTCCCAAGCTTATCACTGTCAAACCTTTTGACATAAGCTGGACAATCCAAATCTTAACATACTTAAGACTAGGTTTCCTCTCTATCCATGACTCATATGAACTCTTGAGGAGGAAATAAGAAGGTATCTGATTTAGTAGATCTGCGATCGTTTCTAAGGTATAACCCTAGAAGGATACTGGAAGATTGGTATAACTCATCATGGATCATCACCATGTCCATTGTGAGATAATACCATTTCGCTTAAGATGATCTAGAAACTTATTGCTTAAGTGTTCCCTTCTCGATCTAATCGAAGAACTTTAATACTTTTGGCCTTTAGTTTCTATACTTCACTTTTGAATTCTCTGAACGTTTCAAACGATTTGGATTTGTATTTCATCAAATACATTTATCGAAATCTAGAATCTGCAGTGAAAGTAATGAATGAATACCCTCCTCTCGCATTTGTTGTCATAGGTCCCACACACGACTGTGTGTACCATCTCTAACAACTCCATAACTCGCTCTCCATGTCCACTAAATGAAGATTTAGTCATATTTTCCATGATACAAGATTCACAAGTTGTATTTGATTCATAATCAAAAGGCTCTAAAAACCTATCTTTATACAACTTGTTTAGTCTTGTTTCATTAACATGACTGAGTTAACAGTATTGCAAGAAGGTATGATCCATATCATCTCTTTGCCTTTAGTTTGTTCAATTTTGAAATATTTTCATGTAAGTCAAGGTTACAAAATCCATTAAGTAATTAACATAGTAACATCTTACTAACTAAATGGATTTGCCCGTAGGCAACTGTAAGTTCCTGTGATTAATGTAGCAACCTTTTGCTCCATTCCCCACGCACATGATTACTTATCTTTAGTTTAGCCTTCTACTTCTGCCTAGTCTCTGCAACGACTTGCATATTTGAGACCTCCAGCCGGTATCTAATACCTAAGTAGAAACTTGACTTATAGAAAGTTCTATTTCATTATGAACAAATCTATATCTGTAGTTGAAGCTTCACTATGCTTCTTCTGCTTAACTACTACAAGATGCCCCTTGCAGTTCCTCTTCCAGTGTCCCAGCTTATCGCAATGAAAGCAAACTCTTTTGCCCTCGGGATCACTTTTATTTATGTCCTTTGTTTAGCCTTTCTTTTGCCTTATATCCTTTCTGACTCCTCAGAAACACCTTTGGTCATCTTCTACAACTTAGAAGATTCATCTACTAGTAAGACCTGGTCTTTCTTGGAAGGAAAGTGACTCTCAACTTATTCAACATATTTAAGCAAATCAGGTAAACTGACTTCAAGCTTATTAATGTTAAGTTCACAACAATTTGTGAAAGGGAGTCAGCAAGTGACTGCAAGATCGAATCTTGACTCAACTCTCCATCTTTGACAAAACCTAGGTGTCCTAATTGATCAATCGGATTGATCATCTTTAGGACACGTGTCTTTACTGTAGTGCCATTGGTTATTATAGATTGGAAGAGCTCATTAGATATCTTATATCTAGTTGACCTACTTTGCTCACCAAACAACTATTGAATGTGCAACAATATAGTAGGTGCATCCATTTTCTCGTGTTGACGCTGTAACTAAATACTTATGGATGCGAGCATGATGCATTGAGCCATCTTTGCATCATCTTGCTATTTCTTAAAATAACAATATCTTGCTCATAGGCTTAGTTTGCAACATTTGCATGAATAGGCAAATTAAGGACATTTGCTAGCTTTTCAGCATTGAGAACTTTTCTCAAATTTGTTTAATCAATCCGAACAATTCGGTTCGATTAATTGTCAGCATCTAATATGTTATGTAGTGTTAGTGAATTAAACATAGCAATATTCTTTAAATGAATTAATAACAACATTAACATGCATTCATTTTATTAATCACCAAGTTAATTAGGTCTTTATTTAAAATGGTGTCTCCCACTATTTTCATCAAACAATATTACCCTCTTCTTATATAGTTCGACAAATCTAATTAAAAACTTGCTAGTGAGAATAAGGATCCTATCGACATAAGTATAACCTTGTGTGTGCACAACAAATTATAGTTTATTCAATAGGTAGACAACTCCTTGTCAATTACATCAATATGTAACTCCTTGTATTTTGCCTCTTAGATTATTATGATCATGTGTGTGCACATCCAAATCAAAATTATCTAAGTTAAGTCAGACCTAGCACTTCCATATAAGTGAAGAGAAAAATACTGCCCTTGTGTGTGCACAACAAAACAGTAATGTTCAATTCCTTATAAGCATCAAATGTGATAAAACAACATCTCAAATGATCGATATAAGCCTTGTGTGTGCACAACAAACGTATATTGATTATTTGATACTCTATCGTTTTATCATGCTAGAAGGCGACGTTCGATATTCCAAATATCTTTGAACGTTGCAACTTAATATTTTAGTAGTAGAATAAAAAAATTAGAACAATTCTAATTTTATTTAATTGAATTAAACTCCTTTTAATTCATGAATTAAACTTTTAATTCATTTCTAAATAATATTTATTCTACATCATGAGGGGTTTGTTAATATTAATTGTCTCATCTTATTTAGCGCGCATGCACATATATATATATATAAAATACGCGTCATATTATTTAACATGCGAAGCATGTTTGGATAATATATAATATATATATATATATATATATATATATAATTAACATGCACATATAGAATACTATATTCTACTTGGATTGATTATGGACTTTTATTCTAATTTGATTCACTAGAGCCACCAAGTGAACCAAAAGGTCAAACCTAGGGTGCAAGAATAAATTAAATTAAATATAACTATTACATTTAAATTTTGGGCTCCATTACAAATAAGTCTTCATGCGCTCCTTGCTCCTTTGGCTTCTTTGCTCCAATTCTTCAAAATAATTCTAACTAATGCTATTACAAATTATTTATAATAAATAAGAAACCTTGATCAACAGTCAAGGGGGAAGTACATAGGAGGGAGATAGAATTATACATAAGAAAAATTAGAAAGACGAGGTACGCAGACCCCATTTATAAAACCCATTCATTCATGCATTCATTTAAAATTAAATCCAATCACATTGGTCAATAGTCTATAATCAATCCCATTTATTATCATATATATTAACATATATATCAATAAATAATATTCATCACATGAATTAAATAAATCATTTCATATATGTATTGGTAAATGGGCAATTAAAATTGTATGAAATCTAATTTCATGTTTAAAATAAACCTTTTATTTTAATTATAAAATTATTTAAAAATAAACTATTTATTTTTATTATTTTAAAATTACCCAAAATAAACTCTTTTATTTTGAAATTTTAAAATCTGTACAAAATTACCAAACTGTTTGGATAATTAATATTTATTATAAATATATCATATATATTAATAATATATAAACTAATAATTCGGTGTCAATATATATATATATATATATATATATATATATATATATAATCCAAACTTTGAATCTGGCAATAGCTTAACCGAAAAAGTAGCTTACAATTAAGCTATTGAACCATGTGTTTAGTTTATTGGTGACATTCATTTCGGGACATTTATCATATATATTCCAAACCGTGAACTACATACATTAACACTCCTTACATTAACCATTTTTATCAATTTAAGGTTTACATATCCTATTTCTATCATCACACATCAAAATATAGCTTTTCAGACACTAATTTTTTTATAGGAATTATACACTTCACCCCGGCTGCAACTGAATTCGTTGCCAGCGAATTCTTCTCAGCTGACCTCGCCCGACGAGATGTTTAGTGCAAAACATCTCGCGTAGGCGCACTTCTGTAGAATCCAAGAATCTGATTTTTGCACTCATTTTGCTGATTTTTAACTCATTCATCTTACAACTAATTAAGCTCAAATTTGAACCATATCTAGTTATTACTACCTAGTATTTTAAAAAATTCTACTTGTCTCATTTCACTTTTTAAAATTATCGAAGCATTAGCCTGTACAAGAGCGTTTAAACTCATTTTTACACTTAGACTTATTTTCAATATTTTCGTCAACCTTGTGATTTTTGGCCACTCATTCTAAACTTCATTGCAACACTTGATATAGTTTCTATACATCATATTAGACATTCATAGAGCTTTAAAATAACTTAGGTCTTTAAGAGGCGAGATTTGTCCGTAAAAATTCGTTTTAGGACGAAAATATCGTTTTTGATCGCTCAGAACGCATTTTCATTCTAACTTTCAGCCGTTGACTACCAAATCAACATAGACACATGTAATAACATAAAACTAAGCCATTTAACTTGATTTCACCATTAATTATTCAAAATTGTCAACAATAACCTTTAAGTTAGGTTTTTATCCACTTTACATAACTTTTCATAAAATTCATTTTTCAATTCTTAGACTCCACTTTCTATACACTCATTAAAGAGTTCATTTTCAATCTTTGTATTCTTATACTACACATATATGAATTGTTACAAATTCATTTACTTTAAAATATGTTTATATGAACATATTCCCATCCTATGTCATTTTAACTTCCAAAATCATGTTTTCTATACTTTTAAGTATTTATCATGCTATCTTTCATGCAATTACATTTTCTATACCTATGTTCAACCTTATAGTTCAAGGTTTCACTATAATCCTCCAACTTTAGACACATAATCTTCCATTATTCATACTTTTAACCATAATTACAAGCTTAAACATACTGAAATCAAGGTTTTAAGTTAAGAAAACTTTTAAACCTTCATGGATAATCAATCTTCTTATATAAAAAGCTTTTCCATGATGGGGCCGTCAACTTTTCTTCTTGCACCATGGCCCTCAACTTTTCTTCTTGCACCATGACCATGCAAGCCTTTTAGCTTCCTTGATCAAGCGTTCTCTCTCTATTTTCATGGCTTCTCTCTCTCTTTCTCTCTTAGGCCTGAATTTTCAGTAAAATGAAGAAGAAAATATGCTTTCCTTGATATAATAAGACTTAACCCAAGTTGGGTTAAGTTAACTTAACCATAATTAATTCCAACCAAGGGTATTTTGGTCATTTCACATATTTAGACAATGACATTTTTGTCATTTCACCTGTTGGGACACAACGGTCATTTCTTAATTTGTCAAGGGTATTTTGGTCATTTCACCCCCTTAGGACACAAAGGTCATTAATCAATTTGTTAAGGGTAATTTGCTCAAAAGCCCTTTATGCTAGACTTTCCTTTTTGGGAAAGTTTCCAATTAAGGAAACTTTCCTTTTTGGAAATTTCCTAACTTTTTCAATTAAGGAAAGTTTCGTACTTCTCCTTTCATAAATCCATTTCATGCTCCTTTAAATTGATTTTTCTTTTAATCTCAAACCGACTTAATAACTTTTCGTATCTAAAATTACGTTTTTAGTTTCCTATGAACCTTCTTGGTACCACATTTAATAATTTTCAATTTTTGACATTTCAACTAGTCAAAATGCTCACTTTTTTCATTAAACCGCTTTCTCGAAAAGCGTATCCTGATCAAATTACAAAAACCCATAATCTTTTATCATTTTTTACACTTATATTACCATTTTACGAATTTTAAGTCATTACATTTATTTACATTATACACACATGACATTTTGCATCATACATACATTCTTCATTCCTTCTACTCATTTTCGGGAGTATTACTGTAATGTCCTAGAATTTTCACGTCATTATTAATTAAAATATTAATTTAATTTCTAACGAGTTAATTTTACGAGATTAATTAAATTTTTTTGTGTGATTAATTAATTATGTGATTAAATGATTACACGATTAATTGCTAAAATTAATTAAAGGGGCTCACTAATATGTTATTTAAATTAGTGAACAAACCCTAAAGTTTTAATATCAAAATAATTGATAAGTTACCATTAATTGAATATTCAATTAAATTGAATATAATGAGTGAATTAAATTTTATAAATTAATTAATATGATAATTAATTAATGTGAACAATGTGAAATATTAATAATAATATTTATTAGTCCATTTAGTAATTTAACATTAGTGGGCTAGAGTATTTAATTAATTAATCAATTCAATTATTACTTAAATATGGATTGGATAATTAATGTGTAACAAAATTAATAACTAATCTTTTGGGTTATATTAATTAGTCCAATGTTAAATTAAATGGAATTGACTAAATAATAGTCCAAGTCATTTAATAGGAGTCCAATTGGTATTTTAAATAAAGCCCAAAGCATGAACCCACTTGGAATTTATTTTGTAACTATTATTTATTAAAAAAGTGAGCATGTGACAACCTTTTTTGGGACAAAGAAATTGTCAACAGTAGTGTATGTACATGTGACAACCTTTTTTGGGACAAAGAAATTGTCATCAGTCGTGTATCTACATGAGAGAGGGAGTGAAATATATATATATATATATATATATATATATATATATATATATATATATATATATATATATATATATTTAATTGGTTGCTTGTATTGCTTTTCTATAGTACATGAACCATCCCTCTTTTCACCCACTTAAGTCTTTAGCTAGTTGTCTTGTGTAAGCTTCCATCTAGGTGCATGATGACTTAGAGATATAATATTTGTATCTAAAATATTATACATGTATACTTGCTTTTGTAGAACATTTGTATTTCATTTTTTCAAGTCCAAAAGAGAGAGTTTGAGAGAAAGCTATATTGAGAGTAAAGTATTTTGAAAGAGAGCAAGAGAGCAAGAGAAGGATGAGGAGTTCTAAGCTAGTTTATGTCATCTTCTTGAATATGATTTAAGTATAATGAAACAAGTTTGGATCAAAAAGGGTTTGAAATGGTTTGGAAATAAGCAATTTATGAATATAAGGAATTTAAAATTTCCTAGAGTTTGTGGATAAATACAATGATGTCCTTGACAAATTGAAGAATAACTTTGGTGTCCTAGAAGGGTATAATGACCATTATATCCTTAGTTAGTTATGTAGAATTACATGCATGCCCCTAACCATGCATGGTTAAGGTTAACAATGGTGAGTTAAGTGTTTGAGATTTACACAACACTTATATATATATATATATATATATATATATATATATATATATATATATATATATATATATATTAGTCATTTTCAGCATTTCAAGTTGTTAGGCAAGGGTTCGAAAGAGAGAAAAGAGAATAAAAAGTTAGGGCTTAAGGAAGAACTAAAAGAATCCAAGAAAAAGTTGCAAGTGAAGCATATCTAACCATCAAAAGTGAAGAATTCAACCTTATTAAGGTTCAAAGCTAGAAGGAAAAGAAGCCACAAGAAGGTATAATCATGTTCTTGTTTTAAAGTTTAAAGTTTATGTTTGTAAATGTAAGAACAAGAGTAGCCATGCATGAATCCTTGAATTATAAGGGTTCATTGTGATGCTTTTGGGGAGTTTATGTGTGTTTTGTTTGAAATTTGATGGAACCCTAGGCTTGGAAGTTGTGTTACAAAGTTGATGGACTATTCATGTATGTTTTGAAGCTAGAACTCATGATTTAAGGAAGAATGTGTGTTAAATGTTGTTGGTTTTGATGAAAACCTAGATGAAGAGGATGAACATGTTTAAAGTATATGAAATTTCTAACTAGATAGCATCATGACTTTATTAATGGTCCAAAAGTGTGACTTGTTTAAGAATTAATACAATACTAGGCTATAATTTGTATATAAATCAAATCATAATCTATAAAGTGCGTTAGTAGGTGCGTATGGAAGTTGTATGATTGCACAAAATTGTTAATTTTGTATGTGATAGCCTATGTGGTGCATGGAGTCAAGGATTGAAGTTGAGTCCAAGAAAGTGAAAATGAGAAGTTTGGAAATTTTAATGAAAAACCAACTAAAGAGTGATTTTTGGCAATTTTAAATAATTGAAGGTGAAATGAAGGCAAATAACTTAATTTTATGTTATTACACGTGTTTAGGTTAATTTGGAAATCAACGGATAGAAATTGGAATAAAAAGGCGATTCGAACAATCGAAATCGATCGTTTCGACTCAAAACGGATTTTTACGGACAATTATCGCCTCGTGCGAAGTGTAATGGTTTTAAAGGTTAAGACATATCACATATGAGTTATATGAACTTTATTGAGTGTTGGAATGAAGTTTTAAGCTTATGGCCAAAAATCACAAAGTTGGAAATTGAGTTTGAAAGTTAGGAAAAAAAATTCCAAGTCTGGAAAATGTGTTGAACAACTCTCCTATGTGCTAATGTATCACTGATTGTAAGAAGCCAAATTAGGCAAGTATAAATTTTGTAAAATACTAAGTAGTAAGACCTAGTTATGTTCCAAATTTGGAGTTCATTGGATGTATAATGAAAGAGTTAAAAATCACCAAAGTAGCTGCAAAAAAATTAGAAGTTCAGAAACAGCAGGACTGCGCAGGGGCGCAGTGTTTAACACTGAACACTATGCTGGGGCTCAGTGTCACTATTCACGGCTGCAAGGATTGTGCGGCCAACGAGATTGAGAAGAAGAAACATTGTGCCGGGGCGCAGTGTTCTGAAACCTGGAAAAAAAAAATTAAGGGTCCAAAATGTGACGTTTTGACAAGGAATGATAAAAATGAGTTATGTAAACTCTAGAGAGATAGAGAATGGCCAATTAAAGGGTGTTAAGGTATAATGATATATGAAATGGCATAATGTAACATGCCTAAAGCTAAGCCAAATCATATTAAAGGTTATGAAAAAGGTTGAGAACAAGCTAGGATGTATTATTAACCTATATAAGGTATAATACACCAAACATGATATGATTGGAGATGAATGGTCGGGTATTTATGAGTTAAGTTTGACTAAGATTTATAAAGTTTTATGATCCTATATTGATGTATAGGTTATGTATTAACAGATAAAGCTCGGCTAGCAACTGGAGGCAAGGAAGAATAAAAAGGCCAAGAAAGGCAATACAGGTTATGTAAATAAAGGCGTACATGCAAGTTTTTCATACTTAAATGCGATAACTGTTTTACATGAACTATATGACATTAAATGTTTTCAGATGTGCACTACGTGCAACTATGTGTTTTAATTGTTAAATGCAATATGTGATATTATGCATAACATAGTAAAGTAAAGAAAGCATGACGTATATTATGAACTGCGAGCATGAAAGTGTTAGCTGATTTATTTGATGAGCCTTTGTGCTCACTCTGAAAGTAGTATGCACACAAGCCAATCATATTTAATATGATGTAGCATGTACTTTGTAATCTTATTCAATTATTAATAAAAGTTTATTTATACAAAGGCATTTTCTTTATCCATATTTAATAAGATAATATTAATTGTGATAAACTCATAGTTGTTGAGCAATGCTTTTAGAATCATGATGATGATCATGCTAATGAGATCTAAATTCAATATAGCTCAAAACTAAAATTGTTCCTAATCGTGGGATCACTAAAATGGGGATTAGTGAATCCGGATAGATTAGTACATACTATGCTTGCTCTTATGAAGAGGATGATTGATCTCATAATCATTTGTGTAGAGACACTAAAGCAAGTATGTAGGTGCTTATTAGAGAATAAGTTCACTGAACGTGACTCGCTCAAGGAACACCTAATGGAGTCTTACTTGCATGTCAATAGGAGTTCCTTTTGTGATAGTAGTACAAGTGATCCTTGGACTTGAGATCATCATAGTATCTTATGTATGATGAATTATATTTTGACATATTCCTTAAAACCTTTAGGGTGTATCAAAGGGTATGATTGGATATAATAAGTCATACATGGAGATAGGTGAGTGATCAACAAAGAATCTACCACTTCTAGTAAAAGAAGAGAATATCCTATGCGATTCGATAAATGACAACTCAGTAGTCCTTGGCCAAGGCAGAAGGAAAATTAGGAAGTAGTTTCTAATTTACATTAATTAGAGTTATTCATTTAAGGATCGAAATGCATATAATCAAATAAAATAAGACTTGACAGTTATACCATGTCTTATATTTGATTAGGACGTTGTGAGGTAGAAGGATTGAATTGTACGGTAACTATTCGCTGGATAGGTTCTTTTGTGATTAAATGTTGAAATCTATATTATCTGGAAAGTCGTTGATCGCTAAGGGGGCTTACCCTTATTATGGAATAAATATTATTTATTTAAATGAATTAAATAGTTTAATTTATTTATATAAATAAGATTAGAATAGTTCTAATTAATTTATTCTATAACCGGTTTAATATGGAGAACCTAAAGGGTCACACCGCAAAAGGAAAATAATTATTTAAGAAGTAAATGGCATAATTGTAATAATGAATTAAGTATATTTAATTTATACTATGTGGATAGAATAAATTAAATAGCTTAATATTTATTATTTAGTATTTTGGAAATACTAATTATAAATTAATAAGAGGAGTCTTATTATTATTATTACTATTATTATTATTATTATTATTTAGTTCCTAAATGGTTTAGGAATTAATTAATAAGAGTACTCTCATAATTAATAATTAAGTTCCTAAATAGTTTAGGAATTATAATTATTATATTAAATCAATTAAGTTCCTAATTAGATTATGAGTTTAATTAAAAACCATATTCCTAAAGGTGTTAGGAGGATTTACTAAATCTATAAATAAGAGAAGTCTTATTATGGATTAGGGTTACACACATACACTTCTACAAGTTTTAGGAGAGTACTCACATATTCTCTAGAGAGAGAAAACTAGGGTTTGCCATCACCCACTTCTTGAATTATTGTTATTCCTTGGTGGATCACCTCTAGAGGCCAAACACTTGGGTGGCTAACATTGATCGTAGGAATCCAATCGGTGAAATTCAAGGAGATCGTGAAGGATTTGGAGGTGAACTTGTACCCGTTGAAGCTTTGAGTTCTACAAGGGTATATCTCTAACTTCTTCTTTATTAATTAATAATTGCGCATAAAGGTCGATCCTGGATTATGGTTTGTAAAATTTTAAATTTGATTTTACCATACTTCCGCTAATTTTATGCAATTTGATTGCGTCTATGAATATTACAAACCAACAGTGGTATCAGAGCCAAACTTTATGCGAATTATTAATTGTTTTGATTCCATATATGTATGGGTATGTATTTAAAATAATTTATTGGGCATAATTTTTGTTGTATAAAATTATATTTTTTATTAATCTATTGTGACACAATTTCGGTAATAGAAAAACTGCACTGTTTCGGTAATTGGCTGTTTTCGGTAATTGGCTGTTTCGGTGGTTGGTGTATATATATATATATTAATACTATAACCGAAAGCAAGACATGATTTTGGGACAAGACTGAAAGCAGCCCACGGTTTAACCAAAAACCGAAACTGCTGTTGCTTATATATATATATATGAAATATCAGGCAGTCTCGGTTTTGAAAAATCAAAGCAACACTGTTTTCGGTAATTGATAAAAAGTAACCAAAGCTCACGGTTTTGGAAATTAAAAAAAAAAAAAAACAACCTGCTCGGTTTTGGTATGTGCGTGTCCCATTTTTTGTGTCACTTCCGGGTTATTATATATATTATATATATATTGCCGAAAGAAAAGGAAGAAGCTGCCGGCTGCTTGTTTTACATATACTACCGAAAGGTTAGTATATATGTGTATATTATGAATATATATATATGATATATTTATAATATATATATTAATTATCCAAACAGTTTGGTAATTTTGTGCAGATTTTAAAATTTTAAAATAAAAGAGTTTATTTTGGGTAATTTTAAAATAATAAAAATAAATAGTTTATTTTTAAATAATTTTATAATTAAAATAAAATGTTTATTTTAAACATGAAATTGGATTTCATGCAACTTTAATTGCCCATTAAATGATACCAATACATATATGAAATGTTTTATTTAATTCATGCGATGAATATTATTTATTGATATATATGTTGATATATATGATAATAAATGGGATTGATTATGGACTATTGACCAATGCGATTGGATTTAATTTTAAATGGATGCATGAATGAATGAGTTTTATAAATGGGGTCTGCGTACCTCGTCTTTCTAATTTTTCTTATGTATAATTCTATCTCCCTCCTATGTACTTCCCCTTGACTGTTGATCAAGGTTTCTTATTTATTATAAATAATTTGTAATAGGATTAGTTAGAATTATTTCGAAGAATTGGAGCCAAGGAGCAAGGAGCGCATGAAGACCCGTTTGTAATGGAGCCCGAATTTAAATGTAATAGTTATATTTAATTTAATTTATTTTTGCACCCTAGGTTTGACCTTTTGGTTCACTTGGTGGCTCTAGTGAACCAAACTAGAATAAAAGTCCATAATCAATCCAAGTAGAATATAGTATTCTATATGTGCATGCTAATTATATATTATATTATATATTATCCAAACATGCTTGGCATGTTAAATAATATGACGCATATTTTATATATATATGTGCATGCGCGTTAAATAAGATGAGACAATTAATAATTAACAAACCCCTCAAGATGTAGAATAAATATTATTTATAAAATGAATTAAAATGTTTAATTCATGAATTAAAGGAGTTTAATTCAATTAAATAAAATTAGAATGGTTCTAATTTATTTATTTTACTATTAAAATATTAAGTTGTAACGTTCAAAGATATTTGGAATATCGAACGTCGCCTTCTAGCATGATAAAACGATAGAGTATCAAATAATCATTATAAGTTTGTTGTGTCACACAAGACTTATATTAATTTTTTGAGATGTTGTTTTATCACATTTGATGTCTATAAAAGAATTGAACATTACTGTTTTGTTGTGTCACACAAGGACTGTCTTTTTCTCTTCTAAATATAAGAAAATGCTAGGTTGGACTTAACTTAGATAATTTTGATTTGGATGTGTCACACATGATCATAATAATCTAAGAGGCAAAATACAAGGAGTTACATGTTGATGTGATTGACAAGAAGTTGTCTACCTATTTATTTGTATATCGTTTGTTGTGTCACACAAGGCTATATACATTTGAAATATGATCCTTATTCTCACTAGCAAATCTTTAACTAGATTTACCGAACTATATAAGGAGGGTAATATAGTTTGATTAAAAATAGTGGGAGATACCAATTTAAATAAAGACCTAATTTATTTTGGTAATTAATAAAATGAATGTATGCTAAAATGTTGTCTATTTTTCACATGCAGAATTTTACAAATGTCAAACTCACTATCACTGCGTAGCATACTTGATGCTAACAAACTGACCGGACCGAATTACACGGACTGGTTAAGGAATTTGAGAATTGTTCTCACTGCTGAAAAGCTATCCTATGTCCTAAATTCGCCTGTCCCTGCAACTGTTGCAGTAAATGCCTCTGAGGAAGAAGTTGCTACTTTTAAGAAGTGGCAAGATGATGCAGTTGTGGCTCAATGCATCATGCTCGCATCCATGACTAACGAGCTTCAGCGTCAGCACAAAAAAATGGATGCTCCTACTATACTGCTGCACCTTAAAGATCTTTATGGTGAGCAAAGTAGGACTGCCAGATATCAGATATCTAAGGAGCTCTTCCGATCTCGGATGACCGAGGGCACTGCCGTTGAGACTCATGTCCTCAAGATGATCAATCTGATTGAACAACTTGGACAGTTAGGTTTTGTGATGGATGGGGAGTTGAGCCAAGATTTGATCTTGCAGTCACTCCCGCACACATTCTCACAATTTTTTGTGAATTTTCACCTGAATAAGTTGGACATCAGCTTGCCTGAGTTACTAAACATGTTGAAAAATGTGGAGGGTCACTTCTCATCTAAAAAGAACCAAGTCTTGTTAGTAGATGATCCTTCCAAGAAAAGGAAGAGGCCCAAGGGAACTTCCCAAAAGAAGAAATCCAAGAAGGCTAAGGGCAAGGCGAAAGTAAAGGATAATAAGAAGGCAGATCCAGATAGCAAAGGAATATGCTTCCATTGCAATAAGCCGGGTCACTGGAAAAGAAACTACAAAGAGTATATTGCAAGTTTAAAGCAGAAGAAGCTTGGAGAAGCTTCAACCGCAGATCAAGGTTTGTTCATGACTGAAATAAATCTTTTCTGTAAGTCAATATTCTACTTGGGTATTAGATACTGGCTGTGGTTCTCACATATGTAATACTATGCAGGGACTAAGCAGAAGTAGAAAGCTAAATAAAGATGAAGTCATCCTGCGCGTGGGCAATGGAGCAAAAGTTGCTGCATTAGTCGTAGGAACTTATTGTTTAGTGTTGCCTACGGGCAAATCCATTAGTTTAAATAATTGTTATTATGTTCCAGTACTTATTAGAAACATTATTTCTATTCCTATGTTGGACAAGGATGGTTTTGAAATTATAATAAAGAACAACAGTTGTTCTATTTATAAAAATAATGTTTTATATGGTATTGGCAATTTACTAAATGGACTTTACTTGCTTGACTTACAAGAAAATATATTGCAAATTGAATAAACTAAGAAAAGGAAAAGAGATAATGTAAATTATACTTTTTTGTGGCACTGTAGACTTGGTCATATTAATGAAACAAGATTAAACAAGTTGCATAAAGATGGGCTTTTAGAGCTATCTGATTATGAATCATATTCAACTTGTGAATCTTGTCTCATGG
Organism: Hedera helix; assembly: GCA_947179155.2. Classification (NCBI taxonomy): domain Eukaryota; kingdom Viridiplantae; phylum Streptophyta; class Magnoliopsida; order Apiales; family Araliaceae; genus Hedera; species Hedera helix. The sequence goes on along the minus strand of OX359264.1, from coordinate 31,674,395 downwards.
GTAAAATGACTAAATCTCCTTTTAGTGGAAAAGGAGAAAGAATTACAGAGTTGTTAGAGTTGGTACACACAGATGTATGTGGACCTATGACAACGCATGCACGAGGAGGGTCTTCATATTTTATTACTTTCACTGATGATCATTCAAGATTTGGATACGTGTATTTAATGAAATACAAGTCTGAATCATTTGAAAAGTTCAAAGAATTCAGAAGTGAAGTAGAGAAACAAACTGGCAAGAGTATTAAGATTCTTCGATCGGATCGAGGTGGTGAATACTTAAGCAATGTGTTTCTAAATTATCTCAAAGAAAATGGTATAATCTCACAATGGACTCCACCAGGTACTCCACAAATGAATGGTGTATCTGAAAGGAGAAATCGAACATTGTTGGATATGGTTCGTTCCATGATGAGTTTTACCGATCTTCCAGTTTCATTCTGGGGTTATGCCCTAGAAACGGCTGCATGCTTACTTAACAAAGTACCTTCTAAATCTGTTCCAAAGACTCCATATGAAGTATGGACAGGAAGGAAACCGAATCTTAAGTATGTTAAGATTTGGGGTTGTCCAGCTTATGTCAAAAGGTTTGAACATGATAAGCTAGAGACAAGATCTGATAAGTGTAAATTTGTGGGATACCCTAAAGAAACTGCAGGGTATTATTTCTATCATCCTATTGAGCAAAAGGTGTTTGTCACAAAACATGCTACCTTCTTGGAAAATGAGTTTATTCTCGAAGGGGTCAGTGGGAGTAAGATAGACCTTGAAGAAATTCAAGAACCACAAAACACTGTAGATCAAAGTGAGGTACCTAATGAAGTAACACAACCTAATGTACCACAACCTATTCATAAATCTGGAAGAGTACCGAAGATACCTGAAAGGTATAGATTCATCATAGAAGATGATGATGAGGTACGCATCATAGATAATGATGATCCATGGACTTACGAAGAGGCAATGAATTGTAAAGACTCAGAGAAATGGCTAACAGCCATGAAATCCGAGATGGAATCCATGTATGAGAACCAAGTATGGACTTTGGTTACTCCACCTGAGGGCATTAAGCCTATTGGGTGCAAATGGGTCTTTAAGAGAAAGACTGGAGCAGACGGCAAGGTAGAGACCTATAAGGCCCGATTGGTTGCAAAAGGTTTCAGACAAAGACAAGGTGTTGACTATAATGAAACCTTCTCACCAGTAGCAATGCTCAAGTCCATTCGGATTTTGCTTGCAATTGCAGCTTATCATGACTATGAGATCTGGCAAATGGACGTGAAAACCCTCAATGGGAAACTAGAAGAGGATGTATATATGATACAGCCAGAGGGATTTATTTCAAAGGTTGGAACAAATCAAGTCTGTAAGCTACAACGATCCATCTATGGATTGAAGCAAGCTTCTCGAAGATGGAACATCCGTTTTGATGAGACAATCAAAAAGTTTGATTTTATCAAAAACGAGGATGAACCATGTGTGTACAAGAAGGTTAGTGGGAGCGCTGTCACATTCCTAGTATTATATGTTGATGATATATTACTAATAGGGAATGATGTTCAAATGCTACAGTCGATCAAGATTTTGTTATCTAAACACTTCTCCATGAAAGACTTGGGAGAAGCATCCTATATTTTGGGGATAAAGATCTATAGAGATAGATCTAAAAGGATGCTTGGCTTGTCCCAAGGAACGTACATTGATTCTATGCTAAAAAGGTTTAGCATGGAAGATTCCAAGAAAGGGCTCATGCCGATGGGTTCTGGAATACATCTCTCAAAGAAACAGGCCCCAAAGACACTTGAAGAGAGAGACCGTATGAGTAAAATACCTTATGCCTTGGCAATAGGATCTATCATGTACGGCATGATATGTACAAGACCTGATGTTGCTCATGCACTTAGTGTAACAAGTAGATATCAGTCTAATCCTGGAGAAGAACACTGGAAGGTAGTGAAAAATATCCTAAAGTACTTAAGAAGGACTAAAGATACATTTCTTATCTACGGTGGGTCTGATTTGAAACTAGAGGGCTATACAGACTCAAGTTTTCAAACTGACCGAGATGATAGTAAATCTGTTTCGGGTTATGTGTTTACCCTAAACGGTGGTGCAGTGAGTTGGAAAAGTTCCAAACAGCAAACAATTGCTGATTCAGTGACAAAGGCAGAGTACATAGCTGCAAGTGAAGCTGCAAATGAAGCTGTTTGGATGAAGAAGTTCATTACAGAACTTGGAGTGGTTCCTAGCATTCAAGGACCAGTGCCTTTATTTTGTGACAACATGGGAGCTGTTGCACAAGCCAAGGAACCCAGGTCTCATCAGAAATCCAAACACGTATTGCGGCGATTTCATTTGATTAGAGAAATCATTGAAAGAGGAGATGTCACCTTGGAGCGTGTCGACTCTCTTGACAACATAGCAGATCCATTTACTAAAGTTTTAACTCAAAAGCAGTTTGATCGTCACTTAGAGAAGATGGGTATTAGATACCATGGCGATTGGCTTTAGTGCAAGTGGGAGATTGAAAGTAGTATGCACACAAGTCAATCATATTTAATATGATGTAACATGTACTTTGTAATCTTATTCAATTATTAATAAAAGTTTATTTATACAAAGGCATTTTCTTTATCCATATTTAATAAGATAATATTAATTGTGATAAACTCATAGTTGTTGAGCAATGCTTTTAGAATCATGATGATGATCATGCTAATGAGATCTAAATTCAATATAGCTCAAAACTAAAATTGTTCCTAATCGTGGGATCACTAAAATGGGGATTAGTGAATCCGAATAGATTAGTACATATTATGCTTGCTCTTATGAAGAGGATGATTGATCTCATAATCATTTGTGTAGAGACACTAAAGCAAGTATGTAGGTGCTTATTAGAGAATAAGTTCACTGAACGTGACTCGCTCAAGGAACACCTAATGGAGTCTTACTTGCCTGTCAATAGGAGTTCCTTTTGTAATAGTAGTACAAGTGATCCTTGGACTTGAGATCATCATAGTATCTTATGTATGATGAATTATATTTTGACATATTCCTTAAAACCTTTAGGGTGTATCAAAGGGTATGATTGGATATAATAAGTCATACATGGAGATAGGTGAGTGATCAACAAAGAATCTACCACTTCTAGTAAAAGAAGAGAATGTCCTATGCGATTCGATAAATGACAACTCAGTAGTCCTTGGCCAAGGCAGAAGGAAAATTAGAAAGTAGTTTCTAATTTACATTAATTAGAGTTATTCATTTAAGGATCGAAATGCATATAATCAAATAAAATAAGACTTGACAGTTATACCATGTCTTATATTTGATTGGGACGTTGTGAGGTAGAAGGATTGAATTGTACGGTAACTATTCGCTGGATAGGTTCTTTTGTGATTAAATGTTGAAATCTATATTATCTGGAAAGTCGTTCATCGCTAAGGGGGCTTACCCTTATTATGGAATAAATATTATTTATTTAAATGAAATAAATAGTTTAATTTATTTATATAAATAAGATTAGAATAGTTCTAATTAATTTATTCTATAACCGGTTTAAGATGGAGAACCTAAAGGGTCACACTGCAAAAGGAAAATAATTATTTAAGAAGTAAATGGCATAATTGTGATAATGAATTAAGTATATTTAATTTATACTATGTGGATAGAATAAATTAAATAGCTTAATATTTATTATTTAGTATTTTGGAAATACTAATTATAAATTAATAAGAGGAGTCTTATTATTATTATTACTATTATTATTATTATTATTATTATTATTTAGTTCCTAAATGGTTTAGGAATTAATTAATAAGAGTACTCTCATAATTAATAATTAAGTTCCTAAATAGTTTAAGAATTATAATTATTATATTAAATCAATTAAGTTCCTAATTAGATTATGAGTTTAATTAAAAACCATATTCCTAAAGGTGTTAGGAGGATTTACTAAATCTATAAATAAGAGAAGTCTTATTATGGATTAGGGTTACACACATACACTTCTACAAGTTTTAGGAGAGTACTCACATATTCTCTAGAGAGAGAAAACTAGGGTTTGCCATCACCCACTTCTTGAATTATTGCTATTCCTTGGTGGATCACCTCTAGAGGCCAAACACTTGGGTGGCTAACATTGATCGTAGGAATCCAATCGGTGAAATTCAAGGAGATCGTGAAGGATTTGGAGGTGAACTTGTACCCGTTGAAGCTTTGAGTTCTACAAGGGTATATCTCTAACTTCGTCTTTATTAATTAATAATTGCACATAAAGGTCGATCCTGGATTATGGTTTGTAAAATTTTAAATTTGATTTTACCATACTTCCGCTAATTTTATGCAATTTGATTGCGTCTATGAATATTACAAACCAACACACTCTTGCTTTGAACTAACATTTTAAAGCAATGTATGAGAGGTTGGAGGTTCTGGTAAAGCTAAAGGTAAATAATGGTGAATGCATAGATATGCGGGAAGGAATTTGTTATATATATTTGTTCAATGTTCATGTAAAGCCGATAAATGTAAATTTATGAATGCATAAGTTAAACTAACGTCTAAGCTTTTTAACTATGAACTTGGTCGTTAATAAAGAAATGAATGTTTTGTAAATCCGTAGGGATTATTTTGTATGTATGTATTATCCAGAGAAATGAGGTAAAGATAGTGTATTGCATTATTGTTAGTCGAGTTCTATATGTAATGAAACTCGCATGTATCGCAAAAATGTGGTGTACGCATGATATACATGATGGGTGATTGTATTCGCTGAATAAGTTAAGTTAAATCATAATGATAGACACATAATTATGCACTTTAATATTCCCATTTTTATTATTTAATTTAATTAATACATTTTATTTTGTTTTGCAAGAAATAGATAAATAATTGAAGTTGAGTTGGAAAAGGAGATCTAGAAGCTTGCAAGTTGATTTTTATTTGGACTCCAATAAAGAGTTGGATACCATGTAAAAGTTGAAGTCAAAAAGGAAAGAAGAGTCCAAGTTATTCTAAATTAGATTATAGTTCAATTTATTTTCTTTATAAATAAGAGTTTTGTTTTAGAGAAAATGGTGTGTCATATTTTATTTTCTTTTTCTCTTTACTTTTGGTAGGAGCAAAGCAAGGAGTTCTTTTAATTTTTTCTTTTTTCCGTTCCTTCCATGTTCTGTAGCAATTGGTAAAGGACGTTGCTAGGGAGGTTGTCACCTTTATGTAGCAATTGTTCATTAGTTTAAATATAAGTTTTTTTCATTATTATTCTATTAGTTTTTATGCAATTTATATTAGTAATTTTAATTTATTTTTCTTCATTATGAATTCCATGAATAGCTAAATTTTAATATCTAGGATGATGATGAAGCTATATATTACATATTAATATATTTTTTCCGTTTCAATATTAATGTCTAATTGTTTATTCCTTTAATTTACCTTCGTGCATAATTCGTTTTGATTCTATGTTAAATACGAGGTTTTGATAGGTTATTGTTAAGATATGAGTTTTTCAAATTTCATGCTTGCTCAATGAAGTTTTGATGAATTATAGTTAATCCTTAAATTTTCATAATCTATGATTGCCCATATTAATTATATGAATCACTATTTTTAAAGGGAATGAAAAATAATTAGAAATTAATTAAGAAAAGAAAGAATTTAATTATTATATTAGTATTTAATGGATTCAGATTCCTAGGTAGTTTTTCTCATTATTAGTGTTCGTTATTAATTTTTAATTTGCATTATTTAGTTAATTAAATATGTCCACCATATTTTATTTCAAATTTGTTTGGAATATAAATTAAGGGAACATTGAAATTAATTTACTCTCTGTGGTTCGACATGTGCTTGTCCGTTCTTCAATTTGACGTTGTGCACTTGCAGTTACTTTTTTTTATCACATCAAGTTTTTGGCGTTGTTGTCGGGGACTAGATTTTTTTTTAATTCCTTAATTTTTATTTATTCAAATTAGTTTTTTTCCATAATATTTTTACTTTTATTTTTCATGATTATCGAAGCGGAACGAAGGAGCAAAAACACAGATATTTTGTTGATGCGCTTTCTTGGTACTTTGTATCTCCCTATTTATTAATTTTTTTTTTATAAAATAGAAAAAAAAAAAAAAAAATAGTAGTTTAGTTTATTATTTTTAGTTTAAAAATTAATTGCCGCATTCATGCATTCACTCACATAGAGCACATCCTGCTTAGGTTCTTATTTTATTTTATTTTTGTTAAATATAAACTGTAGTGATTGCTGGAGGATTAAGGTACGTCAAATTTCTCATTATTTCGTAATTCATATAGTTTTAAGACATTTCATTTGTTTACAGTTTTTTTTTTTAATTTGTGCATTTGTATTTTTAATTTAACATTAAGGTTAAAACCCCTAACAAGATAAGGTGAGAATTTCATCACCCTTCCTTGGCCCACACACAATCACACTTTGTATAACCGCCTAAATAAAATGAAGTAGACGTTGGCCCCTAGGACTCTCGAGCTCAATTAGGACAAGGGACTCTAAGAGGAGTCTGAATTTTAAATTAATCAAACTACTAGTGTCTAGAAAAGTGGTTCAAGAGGTAAACGCCTAAAGAACGCGTGGTTACTTAATTAGTCACCGTACCTACGGAGAGACTCCCCCGTTCTTACACTTATCTGGCTAGTGGTGTGATTAATTTCGAATTTGGTGGACCTTAAACACTAACTTGAAACAGTTAGGAGCTGTCTAGATTTTTTTTAAGTTGACCTTAGAAGTAGTTTTTATTTTTATTTTTATTTTTGTTTTCTCTTATTTGTTTTTGTTTTCTTAATTTGCTTATTTGTTAGTAGTGCATGCAAAAAGTGTGGGTTAGGGACAAAACATCCTGATTAGTGTCGGAATTCACTTTAAAAGATCTCACTTTAAAAATGGAGGTAACACAAATCGTTTCTTTAAGGGATCGATGCTATCCTTCTCGCTCTGCCCAACCGTCATGCATCGGTCTACCACTGGTAACTTGTAATAATTTTGAACTTAAACCGCATTTTATAAACATGTTACCTAAGTTCACTAGGGTAGAAGATCCATATTTATTTCTTCAAGAATTTAAAGAAGTTTGTGCTTTAATGAAAATTCAACAAATGTCGACAGACTCGATTAGGTTAAGATTGATCACATTCGCTTTAAAAGATAATGCTAAAAAGTGGTTATATAGCCTAGCAAATAATTCCATAACAACCTGGGATGGATTTATTGTTACCTTTCTAAAAAAATATTTTCCAAATCACAAAACTTCCAAAATTAGGACTACAATTTATCAATTTTGCCAACTTGAAAATGAGTCATTTTGGAAATATTTTTAGATTTAAAAGTTTGTTATCCCAGTGCCCACACCATGGATTTGAGAAATGGAGATTGTGTCAAATTGCCTACAAAGGTTTATACTTTTCCACTAAAACAATTGTAGAATCAATGTGTCAAGGGAATTTTTTTAAAAATGATGAGGAAAGGGCTTGGGAGTTTTTAGAAGACTTAGCAGAAAAAACCATGCAATGGGAAACCACCCGAGAGACCGATAAACCTATCTCATCTAGGGGTATTCATACAATTGACAATTCAATTGCCACCGAAGCTAAGTTGGCTGGTGTACTTAAAAGACTTGAGGCTTTAGAAACAAGGGAGCCATCACATGTAAACCAACTTGAAGATTTTGATCAAGGCAATGCAGTGTTTCAAAGACCTAGGAATGACCCATTTGCACCCACTTATAATCCAAGTTGGAGAAATCATCCTAATTTTGCATGGAACCAAGGACCCTACCCGAATAACTCTTCAAATCAGGTCAACCAGTCGCTAAATCAATCTTTTCAACCATTCCAAAAGTCAAATCCTGGTCTGTAACAAAATTCGAATTCAGCAACTCAATATCCACCAGTGTTTTCTAATGAAAGTGAGAAGAGATTTAACACGTTAGAGAAAAATATAAAAACTTTAATGAAATCTCATATCCAAACTAACCAATCTATATCTCGTTTCAAGATCCAAATGAGTCAATTGACTACTTTAGTTTGTGAAAGAGAGAAGGGTAAGTTCCCTAGCTAGCCCGAGACCAATACGAAATTGTTGGTTTGCAAAAATATGGCATACATATAATCAAATTATATAAGCGCAACGGAAGCAATAAAAATCAGATTTTAAAACTTTTGTACAAACCAATAACCCAGATCTTTCTCATGCGACTATTATTAATTGATGAAGGATAAAAGAATTTATACCTTTGTAGAACCAAGCTTTCACGGGTACAAGTTCATATCCCTTTAATCCTTCACGTTCTTCTTCAAATTCACCGATTAGATTCCACGGATCAATGTTAGCTCCCCAAATGTTGAGCCTCTAGAGGTGATCCACCAAGAGATCTATGAATTAAAGAAGTGGATCTTGGTTTCTCCAAAGCATGGGTGGCTAGCCCTAATTCTTTCTTTCTCTCTCTAACTCTTAGATCTAGAGAATTATGGAGTACTCTCCCTATCTTATGAAAGAGTGTGTAACCTTGATCTATGATAAGACTCCTCTTATTTATAGATCTAGTCAACCCTCCTAAACTATTTAGGATTAGGGTTTTAATTTAATTTCCAATTTAATTAGGAACTAAATTAATTAATTACAATTCCTAAACCATTTAGGAACTTAATTATTTAATAATGAGAGTACTTCTTATTAAATAATTACTAAACCATTTAGTAACTTAATTAATTATTATTATAATTATAATTCCAAAATTATTTAGGAACTTAATTATTTAATAATAATATTACTACTTATTAATTAATTCCTAAACTATTTAGGAACTAAATAATAATACTAGTAGTAATAATAATAATAGTAATAATAATAATAATAAGACTCCTCTTATTAATTTATAATTAGTATTTCTAAAATACTAAATTATAAATATCAAGCTATTTAATTTATTCTATTACCATAGTATAAATTAAATATACTTAATTTATTATTACGATTATGCCATCCACTTCTAAAATAAATATTACTCTTTTGCGGTGTGACCCTTTAGGTTCTCCATATTAAACCGGTTGTATAATAAATAAATTAGAACAATTCTAATTCATTTATTACGAATTAACTTTTTAATTCAGAATAAATAATTATTCCACAATAAGGGTAAGCCCCCTTAGCGATTAGTCGACTTTCCAGATAATATAGATTTCAACATTTAATCGTAAAAGAACCTTTCAGCAAATAATTACCGTACAATTCAATATTACCTTCAGAAATTTCTAGTCCCTAATCAAAAACCTTATCATGCCAATTCAGTTGAAAATAATCATGTTGAAAACAACCAAATCAACCATGTGAATTCTGTAATCTCTTTAAGGTCTAGAAATTATTTTAACAATCATGCTGGTATTGATAATGAAGAAGAGAAAAATTTAATTGATGAATCCAATAATCCATCTTCAAAATTAGCCCAGCCTAAAAAGCCCACAAAGCCTGAGTCAATATGTCCATCTACCAATCAATTATCAAAGAATGAACAAACTACATCTTCTGAGTCAAATGAAAAAGTCTTTAAACCAAAGGCCCTATTCCCCCAAAGACTAATTTCAAACAAGCAGTCAGCCCAATTAGACAAAATTCTAGAAGTGTTCAAACAAGTTAAAATTAATATTCCTCTTCTAGATCCCATTTAACAAGTTCCCTCATATGCTAAATGCCTAAAAGATTTGTGCTCACACAAAAGAACCACTCATGTTCCTAAGAAAGCTTTTCTAACAGCTCATGTTAGTTCTGTCTTGTCATGTTAAGTCCTTGTGAAGTATAAAGACCCCGGTTGCCCTACTATTTCATGCATCATAGGAGACACCTTAATTGAGAAAACTTTGCTTGATTTAGGAGTGAGTGTTAACCTGTTACCATTTTCTGTGTACCAAACCTTGGGCTTAGGGAGTTAAAAAAGACAAGAGTCACACTCCAACTAGTTGACCATTCCATCAAAGTACCAAAGGGAATAGTTGAAGATTTACTCATTAAAGTGGGAAATTTTGTGTTCCTTGTTGATTTTGTTGTTCTTGAAACCCACCATGTTGTCAATCCGAACGGTCAAATTCCTGTTATTTTAGGTAGACCATTTCTAGCAACCTCTAATGCGTTAATCAATTGTAGAAATGGACTAATGAAATTGAAATTTGGGAACATGACAATTGACTTAAATGTGTTTAATGTGGGAAAACAACCTAGTCATTTTTCTTACCAACCCGTTGAAACAAATATGATTCAAGAAATGTCTGAAAATGAACTTAATGGGGAAGATGAAATTCTTAACTTTTGTTTAAATCATTTTGGTCAAAATTGGGATGATACAGAATATGTACATGAGGTAAATGAAATGTTAGAGCCCCTACATCAATGTATTCAAAATGGGAACTCGTGACCGAGCCAATCTTAAAATCTTCAGAACCTATTAAAAAGAGTCCACCAGTGTTAGAACTCAAGCCTCTTCCTAATTATCTTAAATATGCCTATTTAGGCCTTTCCAAAACTCTTCATATGATCATTGCTTCCGATTTAACAAACCGATAAGAGGAAGAGTTATTAACCATCCTTAGAAAGAACAAAGAAGCCATAGGATGGAGCATAACAGATATTAAGGGGATCAGTCCTGCCATTGTCCAACATAGGATCCATTTAATAGATGGTGCTAAACCCGTGAGAGACCAATAGAGGCGGTTGAATCCCGTTTTAAAAGAGGTTGTTAGGAAGAAAATTCTTAAATGTCTAAATAATGGGATCATCTATCCCATTTTTGATAGCTCTTGGGTAAGTCCTGTTCAGGTGGTGCCTAAAATGTCTGGCCTAACTGTGGTTCAAAATGAAGATAATGAGTTAGTTTCCACTCGTGTCCAATCTGGTTGGAGGGTTTGCATAGACTATAGAAAACTCAACGAGGCCACAAGGAAGGATCATATTCCTTTACCCTTCATAGGCCAAATCCTAGAAAGGTTAGCTGGTCATGCTTACTATTGTTTCCTTGATGGATACTCAGGTTACTTTCAAATTCTCATAGTCCCAGAAGACCAAGAAATGACCACATTCACTTGTCCTTATGGAACTTTCGCATATCGTTGTCTACCCTTTGGGCTATGTAGTGCTCCTTCCACCTTTCAAAGATGCATGATGAGCATTTTTCCTGACATGATTGACAAATTCCTAGAGATTTTCATAGATGATTTTTCCATATTTGGGTCTACATTTCTTGAGTGTCTTCACTACCTCGACTTAGTTCTAAGGAGATGTAAGGACACTAACTTAATCTTAAATTGGGAAAAATGTTATTTCATGGTTAAAAAGGAAATTGTTCTTGATTATATCATATCCGAAAAGGGAATTGAAGTAGATAAAGCAAAAATTGACCTCATTGTCAATCTCCCACCACCTCGGACAGTCAAAGAAATTCGTTCATTCCTATGACATACAGGCTTTTATAAGCGATTCATCAAAGATTTTAATAAGAAATCAAGACCCTTAACCAATCTTCTAAGTAAAGATACAAAATTTGAATTTAATGACAAATGTTTCTAATCATTTGAACAACTTAAAAAGGAGCTGACCTCAGCTCCTATCATCAAATCACCCGATTGGAATCAACCATTTGAATTAATGTGTGATGCATCTGACTATGCAGTTGGTTCTATTCTAGGGCAACGAATTAATAAGATTCCCCATGTCATATACTATGGTAGTAGGACTTTGAATGATGCACAATTGAATTATTCAACTACTGAAAAAGAATTTCTAGCTGTAGTTTTTTCCCTATAAAAGTTTGGATCTTATCTTATTGGGTCTAAAATCATCGGTTACACTGACCATGCATCCCTTAGACACATTTTCTCCAAAGAAGAGTCAAAAGCCTGTTTAATTCGATGGGTCTTATTGCTCCAAGAATTTGACCTAGAAATAAGGGATAAAAAAGGGTCTAAAAATGTGGTAGTTGATCATTTATTTTGTTTTGTTGTGGAGTATAACTCTGAATTACCTTTAAATGATTCTTTCCCAGATGAACGACTTTTCTCTATATCCACTACACCTTGATTTGCTGATATTGTGAACTACTTAGTTACTAGTGACATTCCTTCCCATTGGTCCAAACAAGACCGATCAAAATTTCTTTCATAAGTCAAATATTTTTATTGGGACGACTCCTATTTGTTTAAATATTGTGACGATCCCAAATTCGGGTTCCTTTAACCTTGGATCCGGTTCAACACTAGTACTACATTTTCTTTATTGTTCACGAATTACAACAATATTATAATTGCTAAATAATCATTTATTTATAATTTTATATCATCTCTTTCTATTCCAGAATCGCAATCTTTATACATTCCTAGTCTGTCTTAATATCATACATGATACAACATTCTATTACAATCAATTTGAGTATTTAATACTCATATAACATACCAACTAAGTCTTACACTACACCATCATTTTACCTATCCAATTCGGACTAATATCTACAACAGACATTTAGATCTTCAGTGAAAGTAATATGCTTTCCTGTTCCTTGATCTTTATCGAGAACTTCAAATAATTTGCACTATCTGAAAATGCTAGTTTAGGCAAGAGTGAGCACGACGGCTCAGCAAGTTCAAAAGTTACACATAACACCTTGCATGCTTCACATATCATACATACTCTGCATATTATTCCTACATCTTGCATTTCATGCACTTCATTTTATGAATATTTCATATTTCTTATGCATCACATATAATAATCAACTAACCTCTAGCAAATCATGCTCCATGTTTGTACATATTTCACATGTAATCATACCTCATGCTTATCACATATCACAATTATCATCAATATGTCTTCATGTCAATAATTTGATAACACATTGTAACATATTAATGCACAAAGGAGCAAGTTCTGAAAAACTTGCCTAATTCGTTTCTACCATTTACGCTTATTTGCGTCTTTCGTTCAACCTACAATTTATATAGCAAATTGACATAATCATTAGTTATAATGACTCTTAATTAGTCTTAACTTAAGACCTTAACTTTAAATTATTAATTCTTAAGATGTTCGACAAACGAACCTTTAAGTTTCGGACAAAAATACTATACGATCTTCGTATAACTTTTGACTAAGCTAGACGAACCTTTTTAATAACAAACTACAAAGACAAGAGAAGATTTTGTATAAGAGATTGACTTAAAGTCAATTAATGAGATATTAGTTACTCATAACACTATATTTGGACAAATCATAATATATATGATTTTGTGAGTTAAAAAAAGATGTAAAGATTGCGATTCTGAAACGAAGTGATGCTGTAAGTTTTAATTAAACAAAGTTAATAAGCTTTATAGTTAACAAATGTTGTTAATCTTTGAGATAGAGTTATTGTATTCCTATAAAAGTTAATACACTTGATTTATGTAAGGATATTTTGTAATAATTTTGATTAAACTGTTAATTTGGTAGTAACTTTGTCATTGGGATTGATAATGAATATCAAGGTAGCTGTAGTAGTGTAACTATGGTGTGAGATAATAATATCCCTTAGATGTAACTTTTTTGGGATACTTATGCTGTTGTAATATTATTGGTTAGAGACCATGTTATTGTAATAAAAGACGAACCTACGTTAAACGAGTGCTAAAGTTATTGGACTCGATCAGATAAGAAAAAGTCAATGTATAATTATAATGACTTATTGTTGCAGTGTGAGTTTTTGTGTACTCACAATTATTGTAATAAATTAGATCATAATATGTATGATCTTGAGATCAAGAAAGTTGATGTAAATATTATAATTCGAGGAATAAAGAATATTATAAAATAAATTTAAAATTATTGAGTTTTAACAACATTTTATTATTCAATGTTGTGAATATTATGAGAATGTTGTACTTAACGACTGGGGGTTGCCCGTAGCCAGTGTGAGGATTCTCGGGGAGTCACATAAATGGGTTGATCACATTCCTTCCTTCTCCATCTTTGGTTAGCTCAAGTTAGATTTTGATTGGTTGATATTAATTAACATGGATCACTAATTCAATAGGTCAATTCTTGTTCACTTAGATTGCTATCTTTGTAATTGATTTCTATTGGTTGATTTAAAAATGCTTAGCTCTTATTGGTCCATTACATTTGTAAAGTTCTGAACTTCTAAGAATCTTGTAGTACGACTTTGGTTTTTGTGTTTTGGTTCATTTATTCAACCTTAACACTTAATAAAATCAAGAAATTATTTTAGGGCTAAAACCTAAAATGAAAAAAAGATAAAACCTAAACCTTAATCATGAAACCCTCAAGGTTAGACCCTAAACCCTAGAAAAATCACTATTTACAAATACAAGAATTATACAAAAATAATAAAAGAATAATACAATAATAATACAAAAATTATACGGTAGAAATACGAAAAGTCAATCGATAAATAGTAAAAGTTAACTAACCAATATACTTGGAAATGAACTAAGTTGAATGGTATTTAATTGTAAACAAATTAGGTTAGATGTAACTAAGTTAGCATAACCAAACCAGGGAAAACTCACACGATTACACTAACTAGTTTGTAACTAAATCCATGTGAAATGAGATCATTCAATCACAAGTCAAGCTAGCTTAAATTAACTAATCAAACCTAGGTGATTATTAGGACATCAATGTCATTACAAAATATTCTAGGGCAAAATGGTCATCTTATAAAGCATGCCATCATTAAATGTTTACGCTTTTTTACTATATTCATTTAGCTTGCCATATATATTAATTTGACTTGTCATAATCTTAATCACTTTTTGAACTTTTATTTAATTTTTAACGCATGGCTAATAGGTTGGGATTAATTTAATTACCCATAAAATACCTAGCTCATCAGCCAAATTATTATTTTTGGGTATAAATCAAAGTTTAACTTCCATAATTTTAGTTAATAAATAACTTATGCTTTACAGTATAAGATTGCTTACATAATCTCTTTTGTCAAATAATCTTATCAAACTTTAATGCTATTATATTATTGTACTCTTAATATAAAATCAAATATATATATTAGTCATTTCTAGGTTTTCAATTTTCATAACCCATAATATTACACACATTTAATTCTTAACATATAACTTAGGTTAAATGTTTACTCATTCCATACACATCTCGCTTCTTTAAATCTAGGTTTTAAACCTTAACATTTATTTAATCATTAAAGATCTCATCTACGAGTCTCGTAAATATCCGGGGTATTATAAATAACATCCACGGTCTAGTGCACCATTTCGGGTCCTAACAGTCTCCGTTCACCACCTTCATCGCAACACAATGGTGTGTGACATTTTCTCCCATATAATGCTTCGTACAGCGACATGCCAATACTAGCATGATAAATGTTATTGTATGCGAACTCCACCAAAGGCAGATGGTCGTTCCAACTGCCTTTCAAATTCATCATGACAGGCCTAAGCATGTCTTTCAATGTCTGAATCGTTCGTTCATTCTGGCCATCAATTTGAGGATGATACGCTATACTCAACCTCAATTGTGTTCCTAATTTTTCCTATAAGCTTCTCTAGAAATTTGAGGTGACGCACGAATCTCTATCGGACACAATAGCTACTAGCACTCTATGTCATGGCATAATCTATTTCATATATAACTTTACCAACTGCTCTACACTGTACCTTATCTTGATAGGTAAAAAATATGTAGATTTGGTTGAATGATCCACGACCACCCAGATTGTGTTGTAACCATTTTACGTTGGTGATAGCCCGGTCACAAAATCCATCGTGATGTGCTCCCACTTCCACTCTGAAATCTCCAACGGTTGCAGCAGCCTACCCAATTTTTTATGTTCTGCTTTAACCCTCTGACATATCAAATATCACCAAACTCATTCCATAACCTCCCTCTTCATATTCGACCACCAAAAGTGCTGGCGCAAATCTTGTTACATCTTAGTACTTCTGGGGTGCACTGAGTACCTTGTATTGTGAGCATCTTGTAGAATCTCTTCTCTCAACTTGAGAACCATCGGTACCCATATCCTCTCTTCAAACCTCAGCAACTATATGCTATCAACCTTGTACTTCAGTTCCTCTTCTTCTAAGATTCCCTTCCTTATGGAAACATATTCTTTATTATTTTCTCAAGCCTCCTTTATCTTGTCTAAAAAAGTCGAACTCGCCTCCATTGCGAATAGTTTCTCATCTGAATCTTTTGGATACTTAACCTCCAACCCCAATCTTTTCATGTCCATAATTAATTCTTCCTAGGCTACCAATATCAGTAATTTTTCTTTACATTTTTTGCCCAGAGCATCTACCACCACATTCGTCTTGCTAGCATGGTATAGAATTTAACAATCATAGTCTTTGATTAATTCCAACTTTCATCTTTGGGTCATGTTCAACTCCTTCTAAGTGAAGATATACTTCAGGCTTTTATGGTCTGTGTATATCTCACACTTCTCCCCGTACAGGTAGTGCCTTTAGATTTTCAATGCGAACACTACAGCTACTAACTCCAGGTCATGAGTTAGATACCCTTTCTCATAATTCTTTAATTGTCGTGAAGCGTACGCAATGACCTTGCTGTGTTGCATCAGAAAGCAGTCGAGCCCCTTATATGACGCATCACTAAATACCACTAACCCTCTCGTATCATCTAGTAGGGACAACACAAGCGCTTCACTATGTCTCTTTTTCAGCTTCAAGAAACTTGCTTCACATTTCTTTGTCCATACGAACTTAACCGTCTTCCTCATCAAATTTGTCAATGGAGTTGCTAATTTCGATAAATCCTCTATAAACCTTCTGTAATAACCTCCCAACCCTAAGAAACTCCTGACTCCTGTCGGTGTCTTCGGCTTTTCCCAATTTATAACTGCTTCAACATTTGTTGGATCTACCAAAAAACCATCTTTGTCAATTACATGCCCAAGAAACAGCACCCTTTGCAACCAAAATTTACACTTGGAAAATATTGCATATAGATTATCCCTTCTTAAAGTTTCCAGTACCAATCTCAGTTGCTTGGAGTGCTCTTCCTTCGTCTTCGAGTAAACCAATATATGTCATTAAGGAATACAACAACAAACTTGTCCAAGTACTGCTTGAACACTCTGTTCCTCTTATCCATGAATGTTGTTGGCGAGTTTGTCAGTCCGAACGACATCACCAGAAACTCAAAGTGACCGTATTGAGTTCTGAATGCTTTCTTCGGTATGTCTTCTTTTCTTACATTCAGTTGGTAATACCCCGTTCTTAAGTCAATCTTTTAAAAGTACTTTGCTCCCTTTAGTTGATCAAATAGATCATCTATCCTAGGCAACTAGTACTTGTTCTTAATCATAACTTTGTTCAACTCCCGGTAGTCGATATAAAGTCTTAATGACTCATCTTTATTCCTTATACAAACAACACTGGTGCTCTCCATGAAGACACGCTCGGTCGACTATACCCTTTCTCTAATAATTCCTGTAATTGTATCATCAATTCCTTCATTTCTATCGGAGCCATCATGTACGGTGCTTTCGATCTTGATGTTGTCCCTGATACTAAGTCAATTACGAATTCCACCTCTCTATCTGACGATAAACCTAACAACTCATCTGAGAATTCCCTTACCACGAGTATCTGACCTACTTCACCCCTACTCTCTGAGTATCGACTACATAAGTCAGATAACCTATGTAACCCTTCCTTAGCATTCTCCTTGCTTGCATTATAGTCAAACAACAATATTATCTCGATGATTGACTTCCATAAAAAACCACCTTCAACTTATTTGAGGTCTTCAGATTTATACTCTTCTTCTGACAGTCAATTACCGCTCTATGATTAGACAACCAATCTATTCCAAGGAGTACGTCTAACTTTCCTAATCGAATCGGGATCAAATTTACACATCGTTTGT
Source organism: Hedera helix (assembly GCA_947179155.2). NCBI lineage: Eukaryota > Viridiplantae > Streptophyta > Magnoliopsida > Apiales > Araliaceae > Hedera > Hedera helix. Next base: position 31,656,464 of record OX359264.1, on the reverse strand, counting down.
ATTTTCTTATTTCAACACAGCAATTCCTATAAATGTATTTTACAAGGATAACTTCCTTGTTAACTACTTCCACATTCAAAGGATTTTCAGGTTTTTCACAGGGTAATTTTAACCTTTTAGCAAACTTTTCTAATATAAAAGAACAGGTAGCTCTCGAATCAAATAATACGTATACATTTGTGTTATTGATCAGAAGAATACCTGACACCACATCTTTTGAGTCCATTGCGTCCTACACAGCCATGTTGAAAGTACGTGTCACTGCTCGATTTTACGGTGATAGCCCTCTGATTGTCAGCTTTTTATTGCTTCTCTTGTTTGCACTTCCTGTCTTTCCCTTCCTTTTCGGACAGTCGTTCTTCATATGATCCGGTGTACCACGGTAGAAACTGTTGGTTTGTAAAATTCATAGACGCAATCAAATTGCACAAAATAGCGGAAGCATGGTAAAATCAAATTTAAAAATTTACAAACCATAATCCAGGATCGACCTTTATGCGCAATTATTAATTAACAAATAAGAAGTTAGAGATATTCCCTTGTAGAACTCAAAGCTTCAACGGGTACAAGTTCACCTCCAAATCCTTTGCGTTCTCCTTGAATTTCACCGATTGGATTCCAATGATCAATGTAAGCCACCCAAGTGTTTGGCCTCTAGAAGTGATCCACCAAGGAATAATAATAATTCAAGAAGTGGGTTATAGCAAACCCTAGTTTTCTCTCTCTAGAGAATATGTGAGTACTATCCCAAAACTTGTGGAAGTGTATGTGTGTAACCTTAATCCATAATAAGACTTCTCTTATTTATAGATTTAGTAAACCCTCCTAACACCTTTAGGAATAGGGTTTTTAATTAAACTCCTAATCTAATTAGGAACTTAATTGATTTAATATAATAATTATAATTCCTAAACTATTTAGGAACTTAACTATTAATTATGAGAGTACTCTTATTAATTAATTCCTAAACCATTTAGGAACTAAATAATAATTATAATAGTAATAATAATAATAAGACTCCTCTTATTAATTTATAATTAGTATTTTCAAAATACTAAATAATAAATATTAAGCTATTTAATTTATTCTATCCACATAGTATAAATTAAATATACTTAATTCATTATTACAATTATGTCATTTACTTCTTAAATAATTATTTTCCTTTTGCGGTGTGACCCTTTAGGTTCTCCATATTAAACCGGTTATAGAATAAATTAATTAGAACTATTCTAATCTTATTTATATAAATAAATTAAACTATTTAATTCATTTAAATAAATAATATTTATTCCATAATAAGGGTAAGCCCCCTTAGCGATCAACGACTTTTCAGATAATATAGATTTCAACATTTAATCACAAAAGAACCTATTCAGCAAATAGTTACCGTACAATTCAATCATTCTACCTCACAACGTCCCAGTCAAATATAAGACATGGTATAACTGTCAAGTCTTATTTTATTTGATTATATGCATTTCGATCCTTAAATGAATAACTCTAATTAATGTAAATTAGAAACTACTTTCTAATTTCCATTCTGCCTTGGCCAAGGACTACTGAGTTGTCATTTATCGAATCGCATAGGACATTCTCTTCTTTTACTAGAAGTGGTAGATTCTTTGTTGATCATTCACCTATCTCCATGTATGACTTATTATATCCGATCATACCCTTTGATACACCCTAAAGGTTTTAAGGAATGTGTCAAAACATAATTCATCATACACAAGACACTATGATGATCTCAAGTCCAAGGATCAGTTGTACTACTATCACAAAAGGAACTCCTATTGACAGGCAAGTAAGACTCCATTAGGTGTTCCTTGAGCGAGTCACGTTCAGTGAACTTATTATCTAATAAGCACCTACATACTTGCTTTAGTGCCTCTACACAAATGATTATGAGATCAATCATTATCTTCATAAGAGCAAGCATAGTATGTACCAATCTATCCGGATCTACTAATCCCCTTTTTAGTGATCCAACGATTAGGAACAGTTTTAGTTTTGAGCTATCTTGAATTTAGATCTCATTAGCATGATCCTCATCATGGTTCTAAAAGCATTGCTCAAAAACTATGGGTTTATCTATTTGATTAATTCAAGTAATTAATCATGAACAAAGAAATGCCTTGATTCTTTTATTAATAAACGAACAAGATTACAAAGTATATGCTTATCACATCAAATGTGATTGGCTTGAGGGCATACTACTTTCAATCTCCCACTTGCACTAAAGCCAATCGCCCTTTGGTATCCCTATACCATTCTTCTCTAAGTGGCGTACAAATTGCTTAGTAAATGCTTTAGTTAATGGATCTGTAATGCTGTTCTAAGAGCTTGCCATCTTTATGGTGTCGTCTCCTTTTCAATGATTCATCTAATAATATGAAAGTGCTGCAACATATGTTTGGATTTCAGATGAGACCTAGGTTCTTTGGCAAATTAAACTCCTTTAATACTAAGAACCATTATAAGTTCTGTAATGAACTTGTTGAACCAAACAATCACCTTTGCAGCTTCACTTATGGTTATTTACTATGTCTTTGTCACTAAATCAGCAACTCCTTATTGTTTAGAACTTTTCCAACTAACTACTGCACCGTTCAAGGTAATCATATTACCTGAAACGGATATACTGTTATCTTGATTAGTCTGAACAAACTTAAGTTTGTTAAACCCTCTAGTTTTATATCAAACTTATCATTAGAAATTATTTTCTAATATTCTTCTCCAGAAATGAACTGATATCTGCTTATCATGCATAAGCAATATTAGGTCAAGTACATATCATCCCGTATATGATAGATCTTATTGCTGAGGCATAAGGAGTCTTACTTAGATGGTCTCTCTCTCTTCAGGTATCTTTGGGGCCTGCTTCTTTGAGAGATGTATTCCAGGACCCATCGGCATGAGCCCTTTCTTGGAATCTTTTATGCTAAACTTCTTTAGCATATAATCAATGTACGTTCCTTGGGATAAGCCAATCATCCTTTTAGATCTATCTCTATATATCTTTATCCCCAAAATATAGGATGTTTCTCCCAAGTCCTTCACGAAGAAGTGTTTAGACAACCACATATTTACTGATTCTAGCATCGATATGTTATTCCTTATCAACATTATATCAACATATAATACTTGGAATGTCATAGTGCTCCCACTAACCTTTGTACACACTTGGTTCATTATCGTCTTTGATATAATCAAACACTTTTGATTGTCTCATCAAAACGGATGTTCCATCTTTGAGAAATTTGCTCCAATCCATAATTGGATCGTTGTAACTTACATACTTGATTTACTCCATCTATATGGAGACAAATCCTCTTGGTTGTATCATATATACATCCTTTTGTATAATAAGCTACAACTGCAAGTAAAATCCGAATTGATATATGCATTTTCACTAGTGAAAAGTTTCATTATAGTCAACTCATTGACCTTATTTGAAATCTTTTACCACTAGTCAGGTCTTTTAGGTCTCCACCTTGCCATATGCTTTAGTCTTTCTCTAAAGACCCATTTCGGATTTTATGATCAACAGTCATTTCTCTTGAGTATTTAATACTCATACCTCATCGTTTGTAACTGGATCATCATCTACTATGATGCATACATCATCATCATCATCTATGATGAATCCATACCATTTAGGTATCTTCGGTACTAAACCAGATTTATGACTTGGTTGTGGTACAATATGTTTATTTACGTATACAGATTCATTCACTTGATCTGTAGTGTTTTGTGGTTCTTGAACTTCTTCAAGATCTATTTTACTCCCACTAACCCTTTAAGGAAAAACTTCTTTTCCTATAAGGCAGCGTGTTTCAACAAACACCTTTTAGTTAGTCGAATTATAGAAGTGATACCCTAAACTTTCTTTAGGATATCCCACAAGTTTACACTTATCAGATCTTGTCCCAAGCTTATCACTGTCAAACCTTTTGACATAAGCTGGACAATCCAAATCTTAACATACTTAAGACTAGGTTTCCTCTCTATCCATGACTCATATGAAGTCTTGAGGAGGAAATAAGAAGGTATCTGATTTAGTAGATCTGCGATCGTTTCTAAGGTATAACCCTAGAAGGATACTGGAAGATTGGTATAACTCATCATGGATCATCACCATGTCCATTGTGAGATAATACCATTTCGCTTAAGATGATCTAGAAACTTATTGCTTAAGTGTTCCCTTCTCGATCTAATCGAAGAACTTTAATACTTTTGGCCTTTAGTTTCTATACTTCACTTTTGAATTCTCTGAACGTTTCAAACGATTTGGATTTGTATTTCATCAAATACATTTATCGAAATCTAGAATCTGCAGTGAAAGTAATGAATGAATACCCTCCTCTCGCATTTGTTGTCATAGGTCCCACACACGACTGTGTGTACCATCTCTAACAACTCCATAACTCGCTCTCCATGTCCACTAAATGAAGATTTAGTCATATTTTCCATGATACAAGATTCACAAGTTGTATTTGATTCATAATCAAAAGGCTCTAAAAACCTATCTTTATACAACTTGTTTAGTCTTGTTTCATTAACATGACTGAGTTAACAGTATTACAAGAAGGTATGATCCATATCATCTCTTTGCCTTTAGTTTGTTCAATTTTGAAATATTTTCATGTAAGTCAAGGTTACAAAATCCATTAAGTAATTAACATAGTAACATCTTACTAACTAAATGGATTTGCCCGTAGGCAATGCTAAACTGTAAGTTCCTGTGATTAATGTAGCAACCTTTTGCTCCATTCCCCACGCACATGATTACTTATCTTTAGTTTAGCCTTCTACTTCTGCCTAGTCTCTGCAACGACTTGCATATTTGAGACCTCCAGCCGGTATCTAATACCTAAGTAGAAACTTGACTTATAGAAAGTTCTATTTCATTATGAACAAATCTATATCTGTAGTTGAAGCTTCACTATGCTTCTTCTGCTTAACTACTACAAGATGCCCCTTGCAGTTCCTCTTCCAGTGTCCCAGCTTATCGCAATGAAAGCAAACTCTTTTGCCCTCGGGATCACTTTTATTTATGTCCTTTGTTTAGCCTTTCTTTTGCCTTATATCCTTTCTGACTCCTCAGAAACACCTTTGGTCATCTTCTACAACTTAGAAGATTCATCTACTAGTAAGACCTGGTCTTTCTTGGAAGGAAAGTGACTCTCAACTTATTCAACATATTTAAGCAAATCAGGTAAACTGACTTCAAGCTTATTAATGTTAAGTTCACAACAATTTGTGAAAGGGAGTCAGCAAGTGACTGCAAGATCGAATCTTGACTCAACTCTCCATCTTTGACAAAACCTAGGTGTCCTAATTGATCAATCGGATTGATCATCTTTAGGACACGTGTCTTTACTGTAGTGCCATTGGTTATTATAGATTGGAAGAGCTCATTAGATATCTTATATCTAGTTGACCTACTTTGCTCACCAAACAACTATTGAATGTGCAACAATATAGTAGGTGCATCCATTTTCTCGTGTTGACGCTGTAACTAAATACTTATGGATGCGAGCATGATGCATTGAGCCATCTTTGCATCATCTTGCTATTTCTTAAAATAACAATATCTTGCTCATAGGCTTAGTTTGCAACATTTGCATGAATAGGCAAATTAAGGACATTTGCTAGCTTTTCAGCATTGAGAACTTTTCTCAAATTTGTTTAATCAATCCGAACAATTCGGTTCGATTAATTGTCAGCATCTAATATGTTATGTGGTGTTAGTGAATTAAACATAGCAATATTCTTTAAATGAATTAATAACAACATTAACATGCATTCATTTTATTAATCACCAAGTTAATTAGGTCTTTATTTAAAATGGTGTCTCCCACTATTTTCATCAAACAATATTACCCTCTTCTTATATAGTTCGGCAAATCTAATTAAAAACTTGCTAGTGAGAATAAGGATCTTATCGACATAAGTATAACCTTGTGTGTGCACAACAAATTATAGTTTATTCAATAGGTAGACAACTCCTTGTCAATTACATCAATATGTAACTCCTTGTATTTTGTCTCTTAGATTATTATGATCATGTGTGTGCACATCCAAATCAAAATTATCTAAGTTAAGTCAGACCTAGCACTTCCATATAAGTGAAGAGAAAAATACTGCCCTTGTGTGTGCACAACAACACAGTAATGTTCAATTCCTTATAAGCATCAAATGTGATAAAACAACATCTCAAATGATCGATATAAGCCTTGTGTGTGCACAACAAACGTATATTGATTATTTGATACTCTATCGTTTTATCATGCTAGAAGGCGACGTTCGATATTCCAAATATCTTTGAACGTTGCAACTTAATATTTTAGTAGTAGAATAAAAAAATTAGAACAATTCTAATTTTATTTAATTGAATTAAACTCCTTTTAATTCATGAATTAAACTTTTAATTCATTTCTAAATAATATTTATTCTACATCATGAGGGGTTTGTTAATATTAATTGTCTCATCTTATTTAGCGCGCATGCACATATATATATATAAAATACGCGTCATATTATTTAACATGCGAAGCATATTTGGATAATATATAATATATATATATATATATATATATATATATATATATATATATATATATATATATATATATATATATAATTAACATGCACATATAGAATACTATATTCTACTTGGATTGATTATGGACTTTTATTCTAATTTGATTCACTAGAGCCACCAAGTGAACCAAAAGGTCAAACCTAGGGTGCAAGAATAAATTAAATTAAATATAACTATTACATTTAAATTTTGGGCTCCATTACAAATAAGTCTTCATGCGCTCCTTGCTCCTTTGGCTTCTTTGCTCCAATTCTTCAAAATAATTCTAACTAATCCTATTACAAATTATTTATAATAAATAAGAAACCTTGATCAACAGTCAAGGGGAAAGTACATAGGAAGGAGATAGAATTATACATAAGAAAAATTAGAAAGACGAGGTACGCAGACCCCATTTATAAAACCCATTCATTCATGCATTCATTTAAAATTAAATCCAATCACATTGGTCAATAGTCCATAATCAATCCCATTTATTATCATATATATTAACATATATATCAATAAATAATATTCATCACATGAATTAAATAAATTATTTCATATATGTATTGGTAAATGGGCAATTAAAGTTGCATGAAATCTAATTTCATGTTTAAAATAAACCTTTTATTTTAATTATAAAATTATTTAAAAATAAACTATTTATTTTTATTATTTTAAAATTACCCAAAATAAACTCTTTTATTTTGAAATTTTAAAATCTGTACAAAATTACAAAACTGTTTGGATAATTAATATATATTATAAATATATCATATATATTAATAATATATAAACTAATAATTCGGTGTCAATATATATATATATATATATATATATATATATATATATAATCCAAACTTTGAATCTGGCAATAGCTTAACCGAAAAAGTAGCTTACAATTAAGCTATTGAACCATGTGTTTAGTTTATTGGTGACATTCATTTCGGGACATTTATCATATATATTCCAAACCGTGAACTACTTCTTTCAATTTGGTAATCTAATCGAAAGTGCTGCTGCTGCTTTATTTGCTAAATTTGGTGACACTTATTCCGGGACAATCCACTATTAGCATCACCAAATCCGGTTAACCGAAAATCCGGAAAAAAAAAAAAAAAAAACTGCTGCTTTTCTTTGCTCATTACTTGCCGGAAAAAAAAATGGCTTTATATATATAATATATATATAATTCCAAAACCGGAAGCTTTATCGATTCACTGTATATATATATATATATATTAAACCAAAAACCGAACAGGCGCTGCTTTTTTTTTTTTTTTTTTTTTTTTGCTAAATAACAGGCGCTGCTTTTACCAATCCATATTACCGAAAACATGTTGCTATGATTTTTCCAGCTTTTCATATATATATAACATATCCGGAAACTGGGGACAATTTCTTACCGAAACTGTATGCTAAAAACAGCCCACTAAATCCGAAAATTAGCTTTGTTACTTTAACTTTACCGAGAATTTAATTTCGGTATAATAAAATTAATAATTTTATACAACAAATTATGCCCAATAAATTGTTTTAAACACATACCCATACATATATGAAATCAAAACAATTAATAATTCGCATAAAGTTTGGCTCTTGATGCCACTGTTGGTTTGTAAAATTCATAAATGCAATCAAATTGTACAAAATAGCGGAAGCATGGTAAAATCAAATTTAAAAATTTACAAACCATAATCCAGGATCGACCTTTATGCGCAATTATTAATTAACAAATAAGAAGTTAGAGATATACCCTTGTAGAACTCAAAGCTTCAACGGGTACAAGTTCACCTCCAAATCCTTTGCGTTCTCCTTGAATTTCACCGATTGGATTCCAATAATCAATGTAAGCCACCCAAGTGTTTGACCTCTAGAGGTGATCCACCAAGGAATAATAATAATTCAAGAAGTGGGTTATAGCAAACCCTAGTTTTCTCTATATAGAGAATACGTGAGTACTCTCCCAAAACTTGTGGAAGTGTATGTGTGTAACCTTAATCCATAATAAGACTTCTCTTATTTATAGATTTAGTAAACCCTCCTAACACCTTTAGGAATAGGGTTTTTAATTAAACTCCTAATCTAATTAGGAACTTAATTGATTTAATATAATAATTATAATTCCTAAACTACTTAGGAACTTAACTATTAATTATGAGAGTACTCTTATTAATTAATTCCTAAATCATTTAGGAACTAAATAATAATTATAATAGTAATAATAATAATAAGACTCCTCTTATTAATTTATAATTAGTATTTTCAAAATACTAAATAATAAATATTAAGCTATTTAATTTATTCTATCCACATAGTATAAATTAAATATACTTAATTCATTATGCCATTTACTTCTTAAATAATTATTTTCCTTTTGCGGTGTGACCCTTTAGGTTCTCCATATTAAACCGGTTATAGAATAAATTAATTAGAACTATTCTAATCTTATTTATATAAATAAATTAAACTATTTAATTCATTTAAATAAATAATATTTATTCCATAATAAGGGTAAGCCCCCTTAGCGATCAACGACTTTCCAGATAATATAGATTTCAACATTTAATCACAAAAGAACCTATTCAGCAAATAGTTACCGTACAATTCAATCCTTCTACCTCACAACGTCCCAGTCAAATATAAGACATGGTATAACTGTCAAGTCTTATTTTATTTGATTATATGCATTTCGATCCTTAAATGAATAACTCTAATTAATGTAAATTAAAAACTACTTTCTAATTTCCATTCTACCTTGGCCAAGGACTACTGAGTTGTCATTTATCGAATCGCATAGGACATTCTCTTCTTTTACTAGAAGTGGTAGATTCTTTGTTGATCATTCACCTATCTCCATGTATGACTTATTATATCCGATCATACCCTTTGATACACCCTAAAGGTTTTAAGGAATATGTCAAAACATAATTCATCATACACAAGACACTATGATGATCTCAAGTCCAAGGATCACTTGTACTACTATCACAAAAGGAACTCCTATTGACAGGCAAGTAAGACTCCATTAGGTGTTCCTTGAGCGAGTCACGTTCAGTGAACTTATTATCTAATAAGCACCTACATACTTGTTTTAGTGTCTCTACACAAATGGTTATAAGATCAATCATCCTCTTCATAAGAGCAAGCATAGTATGTACCAATTTATCCGGATCTACTAATCCCCTTTTTAGTGATCCAACGATTAGGAACAATTTTAGTTTTGAGCTATCTTGAATTTAGATCTCATTAGCATGATCCTCATCATGGTTCTAAAAGCATTGCTCAAAAACTATGGGTTTATCCATTTGATTAATTCAAGTAATTAATCATGAACAAAGAAATGCCTTGATTCTTTTATTAATAAACGAACAAGATTACAAAGTATATGCTTATCACATCAAATGTGATTGGCTTGAGGGCATACTATTTTCAGAAACATCCTCCACTCTTCCCTTTTGGTCATTGTAGAGAAAAGTTATAGGTGTCCACAATTAAAACAGACCCCCTTACACTTCATGCACTCTCCCGTGTGATTCTTACCACAAGTCTCACATTTATTCGCTCTCTTTGTCTCTCCTCCAGACTTACTTTCTCCTGACAATTGTCTATCATTCCATTTCCTTTTGTTCAGATTACTTCCCCCATTGCTTCCTACTCGGTGTCCTTCTTGACTCTTCATACCCATCTGATCCTGTTGGTACTTTGATAATGCTTCACTTCCCCCTTCGGCGATGATAGCCTTCTCTAGCAGAGTTGAAAAAATAATGATCTGTAGAATTGCTACCTTATTATACACCCAGGGCTTCAACCATTGTTCAAATCTTCTCTCCCTTCTCATTTCAGTGTCCACCTAATGTGGAGCAAACCTTATCATTTTTTTGAATTTCACAACATAATATGCAACAAACATATTCCCCTGTTTCAAATCCAAGAACTTCATTTCCATCCTCGTATGCATATTTTATGGGAAATAATTCTCAAAAAATAGTTCCTTGAATTGAGTCAATGCTATCACAACTTCTTCGACTCTTTTTTTTTTTTTTTGGCCTTCCACTAGTAGTTTACTTCACATTTCAGCATAAATGTAGTAAATGAAGTATTTTGTTATTCGGCCACTCATGTGATCTCGAACACTTTTTCCATCTCCTCTACACATGTATGGGCTTATATCGAATCAGTAGTCCCACGAAACTCTAGTGGTCCCACCAATTTCAAATCTTTAAAATTTACCAGATGACTAACTGGTTGCTCTATCCCCACGGTTGGTCTACTCTGTAGTGCTTCTGCTAACATATTTGTAAAAGCCCACATCGGGTCAGCCTGACCTTTTGCATTATTTATGGATTCTTTTACCCTTGGGTTTCGTGCTTGTCTACGCGGCGGCATTGTCTGCTAAAAACAAAACCTTACGTTATGATTTTTGTGTTTTAAAACATTTTACTAATGTTAATATGTACAATTATGAATGTAATTTTCAAACACAAGACAAACGTAATATAACCACATTTATATTCATATCCACTGTTTTAACACATCAAGTAACAACCTGTGGCATACTGTTATAAATGCTCACCAATCGATAGTTATCCCCTAAAGAATAGAAAGTGGGGATTTAAACTATCCTACTGCTATAACAAAACAAAAGTCATGGACTAACATTATCCTAAGTCAAAACAAAAGTATTAGAATTTACAATATATACCCATCCCTACTATAAAAAAAAGTGGGAACTAACTCTATCTATATACAAACTAAAAATAGTAAAATAGCTAGTGGTGGTGCATCCCACGATACACAACATCTTCGTGCTCCGCCGGGCAATCTTGTCGACTACCCTACAGCTCTCGGTGTGGTAACTCAAGTCCTCCTCTTAGGGATACCTCTTAATCCGGCTCCTTGGCCTACCAAAGGTTGTATCCACCACAAAGCCCAGGGAATCAACCCTGGATGTCCTAGCTTAGACCTCTCACACCAGCTCATCCACTCTCCTAGCAACTTTAATTCATGCATTAGATATGCAGATCTTGTCCGCAATCTCAATATCAAATTCGGCTTTCACGGCCTCATGTTCCACTATAACTCTACCCGACTCAACTTGGACTGCTCTAGCTCCTACCTCAACTATGTATTACGGGCCACCATCTGATGTACTGGTGGTCCCATCTACTGTGCAGAGTGCTCATATCCCTGCAGTTGCGCCTTCAACCCCATCACCTCATCTCTTGGCTAATATGCCACATCCTTATAATGGTTCTCTATCTCTTAGTGAACCTGATTCTGTTCCTCCAACTCTTTGACTATGTCTTCTAACTTCATATTCTGATCTGTCGACTGATCTAGTAGACGATCATCGGCTGACAGCTCCTCTGGCATAGCATAATACTCCACCTCTACTATGGCCTCAGAAATGAATTCCTCTACACCAAATGGCTCTTATTCCTCTTTAGTCTTCGTAGCTTCATCAGCCTCCTCGGCCTCATCTTCCTTATCATCATCATCCTCGTTGTACGACCTCATCACTCAGCCTACGATGGGCTCTCCATCAGAATTTGTCTTAAACTCCCTCGGTAGTACTGGCGTAACTGGCTCAGTCGGCTCTACATAGATAATACTCTTGTCTACAGCTCAGCTAGACTCACCAATCTTGAACATCCTACAACCACAACAAGGAAACAATAAAAGGCAATTGTGACACCACTAAATCCGGGTTCCTTTAACCACGACTTCGGTGCTCACGATACTATTATACTCTGTCGTCACATCTATTCAATATGGATAATAATAAAACTTAATTTACGTTCATCCATAACTATCCCAGGTTCTACATACCTTTATACATACACACATCTATACCTGATATATTACAAAAAGATAACGTTTACATATACATGACTCTATCACTGTACATCTACTGTTTGCCAACTTTTCCTTTTCCATTGTGTATACCCGACCCCTCGGTCTGCTCAGGTTTAGCTGAAATATCATGTTTAAAAGCAAGAGTGAGCATAAATAGCTCAGCAAGTATGTAAGCAAATGATGACATGATATTTCAAAATGATGAATAAAATTCATTTAAGATGAATATAAATCGTTTACAGTAAACTGAATCATTTACGATAAGCTGAGTCAAACAATGAAATGAATCATTTCCAATAATCTGACCAATATTAGTTCAAAGTATGAACATGAGAGACATGAATAACTTTACATAATTATCTGAAAGCATGAAACTTGTTTATTGTACGGTCACAAGACCAAGAACTCGTTAAGAATAATACCATTCATAAAGACTGATATTGCCCAGGGTAGTCATAAGACTGTTGTTCAATTTAGATGTGTATTCTAGGTGATCAGCCCATCGTATTTTCATATTGTGCACAAGATAAACATCTAGCGACGTAAGCACGCCATAAAATCATGTTTACTTTATACTTTACTCCCCTTTTTATCAGGGTTATTCTGTTACAGCATATCATAGAGTCTGCACCACAGTAATGTGGATTGGGGCACATAAAAATAAATATTTGATTACAACATGTATCATCATATGTGTCTAGCTGGAATCAAGATTGGCATCGACATTTTTCAAAGTAGTTCAATGGTGTATGAACTTTACATGATCACATCAAATCATAACATGAATATCTGTTCAATGAACTACAAATAAGAGTTCAAATAAAACACTTGTTTATATCCTCGTCTACCACAACTGGTCAAATATTATCCCGTTTATAACCTACATGACCATAATATGGGTCCATGCATTAGTTACATATACATGCATGCTATAACTTGCTATACAAACTACCGTTTGTCTTTACATTACCCTTAACGTATAACATATTGTTCATTTACCCTTAGAATCTACCAAATTGATCATTTTTATCAATCTATCGCTTATAACACATATATCTATTATTTAATATCAAAACATTTTATTTGGGATTTTAAAAAAAAAATCTTGGTTGGAACAGTGCATCTCGCCCCGGCGAGATGTTTTGGCCTGAAGATCTCGCTGGCCGCGAGATCTTTTCGGTTACACCTGGCTGCGAAATTCAAAAATTCTTGCTATTTTTGGCCCCTTTTTGTAAAACTTGATTCCAGCACTTTACCTAGCACACATAACATATATTTGACTTGCATGGGCTTTCAAAATATCTAAAAATCATAAAATGGCCTTACTTTTTCCAATGTTTTCATTTTAGTCGTCGACGAACGTTTTAAAATGTTTAAAACTCGCATTTATTGCCACCAACATCAAATGAGTTCCAAATCGACTCTAGCACGTACATTCACATAAAACTTAGATGTTTATCCTTATTTCACCATTAATTATCCAAAATGGCCAAAAATCATACATTGGTAGGATTTTGCCAACTATTTAAAACTCAATCCTTGAATACCATTTGAATTCTTGTGCATCATGCACATATAGCTTAACACATGCTCAATCCTTGTATAACTTCTATATGCACTTTCTAAAATACTTTACAGATTATGATTTGATTAATACACAAATTATAGCCTAATATTGTAACTTTTCTACACAAATAATGTTCTTGAACCAATAATGATCTTTTAATGCTATCTAACATAATATTAAGCATGTTTCCAACACATTCAACCTTTCTAACTAGGTTTTCATCACTTCTAGCAACATATAAAACATAACTATTCATGAAGCATGCTTCCTAGCTCTCAATATACACATTAATAGTGCACCACCTTTGTTCTAGCAATTTGGAGCTTAGGTTTTCATTCAATAACAAACATGAAGCACACAAACTCACAAAAATGCACATAATAAAAACACATAGGCAAGGATACAAGCATGGCTTCTTTTATTTTTACATTTAAGCTCATAAATACTAACTCACAAAGCTTGATCATCTTGTTACCTTCTTGTGGCTCTCTTTCTTCTTGAAATAAAACTTCCTAGTGATAGGTTTTCCACTTTGGATGGCCTTATATGCTTCACTTACAACTATTTCTTGAAATCCTTCAAGTTTTCTAGCAACCCTAGCTTCTTCTCTTGTTCTCTCTCTCTTTGAGCTCTCTTATTAGCAACTTACGAAATGGTTATGTGTAAAATGCTGAAAACACATAACCCTTACCAATATATGTATACTTAAGTTGTAACCAAAGCTCCAACCACTAACCATCCTAGTCAACTTAACTCATGCATGGTTAGGGCTATCCAAGGTATTTCACAGTGCTAGGTAAGGCTAACTTAGTCATTATATACTTCTAGGATACCCAAAGTCATTATTTGAATTATCAAGGTTATCATGGTCTTTTGGCAAAATTCCTAGATAATTAATTTCCATGTAATTTCCTTAAAAAAATCCTTCCTTGCTCATTTTTTTTAATCCAATTCAAGTCCGCTTTGATCCAAATTTGTTTCATTAGTCTTGAATTTAATTCCTCAATTATATAATCCATAATTAGCTTGTCCCAAAACACTTGTCATACATCACAAATTTAATTTCATTAATTATTAATAATAATTATAATATTCCAAATTACATATCATTACATTTTTCCCTCCTTACAAGGATTATATCCCTAGAATCACTATTACAATATTATACGAACAAACTTGGATAATCTCTCTTCTAATTCCCACGTTGCTTCCTTAGCATTGTGGTTCCTCCACATTACCTTCACGGAAGGTATCACCTTGTTCCTCAAAATTTGCTCCTTCCTGTCTATGATTTGAACAGGGGTTTCCTCGTACGTTAGGTCCTTTTCAATCTGAATAGGCTCATACACAATCACATGCTTATACTCCGGTTTGTACAGCCTTAACACTGATACATGGAATATATTGTGGACATGTTCCAACTCTAGAGGTAATGTTATGGCATAGGCTACTTCTCATATTCTTCCTAGCACTTCAAAAGGTCCAATGAATCTTGGACTCAACTTTCCCTTCTTTCTAAATCTTTTTTTCCCTTTATAGGGAGATACATTCAAAAACACACGGGACCCTACTTCAAATTTTCTTTTATGCCGATGCAAATTTGTGTATCTCTTCTGCCTGTCTTGTGCTACTATGAGCCTTGACCTTATAACTTTGACAATCTTTGCAGTCTGTTGTACAACTTCTGGTCCCAATAACTTACGTTCTCCTACCTCATCCCAATAGAGAGGTGTTCTGCACTTTCTTCCACACAACGCCTCATAGGGAGGCATACCAATACTTGCATGATAACTGTTATTATACACAAATTCAACCAACGGTAAATGGTCGTCCCAATTACCCTTAAAGTCCATTACACATGCCCTCAACATATCTTCCAACGTTTGAATCGTCCGTTCACTTTGACCATCTATTTGAGGGTGATACGTTGTGCTCAACCTCAATTGCGTACCCATACACTCCTGAAAACGCTTCCAAAAGTTAGATGTGAATCGCGGATCTCGATCTAAAACAATCGATACCGAAACTCCATGCCTCGACACTATTTCTTTCACATACATCTTTGCCAACTGATCGAAATTAAACTTGATCTTGATCGACAGGAAGTGTGCAGACTTCGTTAGCCAATTCACTACCACCCATATGGCATCATAGCCTTTCTGTGTTATCGGAAGTCCCACGATAAAATCCATTGTGCCGTGCTCCCACTTCCATCCGAAATTTCTAAAGGTTGCAGTAATCCACTAGGCCTCTGATGTTCTACCTTAACTCTTTGACAAGTTAGGCATTTACTTACACATTCTGCCACATCTCTTTTCATGTTGGGCCACCAAAAGTGCTGACAAAGATCTTGATACATCTTCATACTCCCCGAATGAACTGAATACCGTGAACTGAGCGCTTCCTGCAGAATCTCATCTTTTAACTCGGATACCAATGGCACCCATACTCTTTCCTCAAATCTTAGCCTTCCGCTGTTATCTATCTTGAACTTTGTCTCTTGTCCATTGGATATGCGTTTCCTGATTTGATCACAATCTTGATCTTGCAACTGAGCTTCTTTCACCTTATCTAATAACATTGGATATGCTTCTACCACAAATAACTTTTCTTCCGATTCTATTAGATATTTCACTTCTAGCTCCAACTTTTCCATTTCTTTGATTAGCTCTTCTTGAGCAATCATCATTTCCAATCTTTCTCGACCCTTTCTACTTAAGGCGTCAGCTACAGCATTAGCTTTATTTAGATGGCATAGAATCTCGTAATCATAATCCTTGATTAGTTCTAACCATCTCCATTGCCTCATATTCAAAACCTTATGGGTGAAAATATACTTCAGACTTTTGTGGTCTGTGTATATTTCACATTTCTCTCTGTATAGATATTGTCTCCATATCTTCAATGCAAACACAATTGCTGCCAATTCCAAATCATTGGTTGGATAACCTTTCTCATAGTATTTCAACTATCTTAACGCATATGCTATGACTTTGTCGTGCTGCATCAATACACACCCAAGTCCTTTGTGAGATGCGTCACTATACACATCAAATCCTCCCGTATTGTTAGGTAATGACAATACATGTGCTTCACTTAACCTTTTCTTAAGTTCTAGAAAACTTTCTTCACATTTGTCTGTCCATATAAACTTCACAATTTTTCTCATCAAATTAGTTAGAGGTCCTGATAACTTTGAAAAATCTTTAATAAATTGTCTGTAATATCCTGCTAAACCAAGAAAACTTCGCACCTCCGTTGGTGTCTTTAGTTGTTCCCAATTTATTACTGCTTCCACTTTGGCTGGATCTACTGATATCCCTTCTTGATCGATTACGTGCCCCAAAAACTTCATCCTTTCCAACCAAAATTCACATTTCGAGAATTTTGCATACAGCTTTGCTTCCCTCAACTTATCCAATAATATTCTCAAGTGTTCCGCATGCTCCTCCTGAGTCTTTGAATAAATTAAGATGTCATCTATGAATACCACTACTGTGACACCCCGACATCCCACCTTACCTTAATTAAATTCGATTATCTCTGGATGACGAAATCATTAACTTTAAAATCATTTTATATCATCGTGTACCCTTTCACGGCGATCTCGTGCATTAAAACTTAACCTTTAACTTTTAAAACTAAACTGTTGACCATAAATGTGGTCCATATTATTTATTTATTTATTTATTTATTATCTTAATCTTATAATCCTTACCTGCCTCAGGATCGTAACGTCCACTTTACTATTCATTAAACTTAGGTCAAACATTAATAATTGGTGACCTATTATAATCATATATAACTTTTATGATTTAGCATAACCTGTAAATAAAATTTCGCCATGAACTAATCATACATGGCCCTATTTAATTTTACCTGTATACATACATCTGCATCATACCTATACTCATATACCTTATTTCATTCCTCAGTACTATACATACAAGTTTATCACATGTATAATTTAAATAAGAATACTATCTCAGTACAATAACCTTACACCTTTCTGCAAAATATTATATCATACACATTCATTCTTTCAATAAATAATACATTACATACGATTCTATCTCTTATAAATTTACAACATCTACTTTATATATACATTTCACGTATAATAATTTTATTCAAGCTTATCAATGTATTCATTATTCTTTACGTTAGTTGCACCGGAACCTCCAACCTTCTTGTATTTTACCTGAAATGTTAGTTCATAGCAAGAGTGAGCACATAGGCTCAGCAAGTAATTCAGATAACACCTTTCATGCTTACAATTAATAATATGCGTCATGCATTCTTTAACTTAACATGCTATGCTTAATGTCACGTAATTCATTTAACAATTAATTCACATAATTGCACATAGGTACATTTCAAACTTCTTTACTACCACATAGTTCACTTAGAACAAAAGTACATTTAGTCTGAAAACTTGCCTAGAACGCTTTAATTACTTAATCTTTGTTGCCTCGCTTGGCCCTGCTATCCTTCCTTGACTCAGGTTGCTTGTTTGAACCTTATCTGAAAACATATCATCTATATTTATCATTATAGAGTCATAACTTAATATAAATTAACAAACTTAACTCATAATTACACGACCATTCATCTATAATCATTTCCCATTAGATGTATTAAACCTTAAATAGGTTCATAATACATTTTAACTCATTATTGACATTTTCCATAACCCATAACTCACTTTGGCTTAGCTTTAGGCATGCTATATTATGTCATTTCTTATTTCACTGTACCTTGACATCCTTTATATAGTCCATTCTTATCTATTAAAGGTTTACATAACCCATTCTTATCATTCTGTATCAAATTATCTCATTTCGGAAAATTTTGCTCTCAGTGAACAGTACACTGCGCCCCAGCGCAGTGTTTCTTCTTCAACATCTCGCTGGCCACAAAAAGCCCTCGGCCGATGAACAGTGACACTACGCCCCGGCGCAGTGTCTAGTGCAAATGACTGCGCACCGGGGCAGTCCCTGAACCATCAAAGTTTGATTTTTGCTACTGCTTTGGTGATTTTTAATTCCTTAACCACAAATCCAATTCACACCAAATTTGGCACAGTACTAAACCTCGCTACATAGTATTTTATAAAATTTTCTCTTGCCTCATATGGCTTCTTGAAATCAGTGCAAAACTAGCATGTAGGAGGGCTGTTCAACTCAAACCAACACTTAGAAAAATTTCAGAACTTTAGAATCCAACTTTTGCAACTTTGTGATTTTTGGCCATTTGCTTCAAAACTCAATTTTAACACTTGACATAGTTCACTTAGGTTATAAATAACATATCTAAACTTTCAAAACGATAAAACTTCGCATGAGGCGATATTTGTCCGTAAAAATCCATTTCGAATCGAAACGATCGATTTTGATCGTTTGAATCGCCCATCCAATCAAATTTCAATCCGTTGATTAACATGAAAATGACTCATTTGTCTTCATTTCATCTTTAATTTCTCGAAATTGCCAAAAATCACACTTTGGTTGGATTTTTCAATAACTTTTCCAAGACTTTCATTTTCCAAAACTTAACTCCACTTGACATCTTAACTCAACACACCACATAGGCTATTACAAACACATTTAACAACTTTATAAGTCCATATAACTTTTATACGCACGTTCTAATGCACTTTACACATTATGATTTGATTTACATAAGAAATATAGCCTAATATTCAATATCTTCATACCAAAATATGTTTCTCAACCATGAAAGCATTTTATATGCTATCTAACAAAATAAATTACATGAATCCAACATGTTTAACTCTTCAAACTAAGTTTTCATCAAACTAATAACTTATTACACATAATCATCTATCCACCATGATTTCTATACATGATCATACACATGCTTGTTCATAAAATTTATAACCTCAACTCCAACCCTTAGGATTTCACATGAATCACTTCCTTAACATATAATCTCACATAACTTACACATACTCCATACTTCTAACCATGTAATTCAAAAATACATGCATGACCATCCTTAAACTCTCACTTAAACACAAAATCTTCAAGTTTTAAATCAAGAACATAATTATACCTTCTTGTATGGCCAACTTCTTTATATATAAAGCTTCCTCATGACGAGCTCTTCCTCTTTTCTTCTTGCTCCATGATCAATCGAGTACCATAGCTTCTTACTATTATTTTCCAACCAAAAATGATGGAAGAGTTTGCATTACTTGATTAATATAAGAGAATAAACTAAATTTGAGTTAATTTAGCTTAACCATGATTAAACCAACCCAAGGGCATTTTGGTCATTTCACACTTTAAGTCAAGGGCATTCTTGCTATTCCACCACTTGGGACACATAAGTCATTTTTCTAATTTGTCAAGGGTATTTTAGTCTTTTTACCATTTAGGACATAATGGTCATTATCCAATTTGTTGAGGGCATTTTTGGTCTTGTGTCATTTTTGTTAGATTTTGCATTTTCATACCATTTTCCCTTTTGAGCACATTTTCTAACTCTCTTTCATTACTTCATTCCATACTCATTTCAATAAATTCTTCTTTCAATCGACCGACTAGGTCATCCATTTTTCGTAGTGTTACGTCCACGTAGTCTCATTTTACAGCTTCGTTTGCTAATTAATCGTAATTTGACTACACAACCTCCTTTTAACCATAAAATGTATTTCGTGTTTCCTTCGAACCTTTTTGGTTCCATATTTCGTAAATTTCTAATTTTTGACATTTCAAATAGTCAAAACTCTCACTTTTTCCATAAACCGCTTCCTCGAGATGCGAACCTCAACTAGATTATCAAAATCCATCGTCCTTTATTCCTTTATGCTCATATTGACGATTTACTACTTTTACGTCCTTTTACTTATTTTCATCACACACATACTGTCAATTCGCAACATGCTTGCATATTACATTCTTTCTTCACACTCTCGGATATTACATTCTGCATCTATGAATCGTATACTTACTCATCTCATTTCTCTCAATAATAAACAATCTCTTCATAAATTCCACATATTCACATATCATACGCTTAATCTTCTATAAATCCTTAATAACCGATTTGATCATACGGTTCCTTCTTCACTGCACATACATACTTACCTTAACTTGTCATTCTCATACTCTCGCCTCTCTAGTCCTATTCATTAAGCTTGCTATCAACATTCATAACTCATACTCAATTCACTTATACATTCCTATTTCCTTTACTCTTCTTTCTATATTCGATTACATATATATACATATACACATATTTTTATCTTCGATCCATTACCTGTTGACACCTAGTATCATGTCTTACAATAATTTCTTCAAATTACTCTATTGCGGGCATTACAGCTAATCATTCATCTCTAATACATTATATCACTATTTATGATAGGATTAAATTATACGATATTTTTATTCCCCAATACTTAGTTTTTATATTTATTGTGTGCTTAAATGTTTAATTATTTAGCTTATTTTGGGTTTTAATAGGTTTTATACATTTTAGTTAATTTATGTTAATTTAGGTAATTTTATAGTATTTTTATATTTCTTTTTATTTATGTGTTTTTATTTATTTTTAGTATTTCAGGTGTTTTATTAATTATTATGTGTTTTTCTTATTTTTTTTTATTTTGATATTATTTTTAATTATTTTATATTTTATTTTGTAGGAAAAACAAGCTTGGGGGGCAAATCTGTAAATTCTGCAAAGATCTAGTGACAAAATGGTAATTAATGCTGCTGATGGCACTTTCGTAATTAAGTTGAAGTTGGAACCGGTGGCATTTCGGTAATTTCTGAAAAAAGTGGCGAACGCGCAATGTGCGCGGATGGATTAGCTGACAGCTGAAACGACGCCGTTTCATTAGAGTGACCGCGCAATGCGCGCGGTTATGTGAATAGTCGCAAGAATAGGAACAAAACGACGTTGTTTGGAGCTCAGGGCGCACAATGCGCAGAGGCTGGCGACCGACACTGTAGCGAATGGCGTGTTTGGCTTGCGCGTTAATTGTCCAAATCAGATTATTCGCTAATTTTTGCTACTTTTTGATTCCAAATTGGATTTTAATTCCAATTAGGGTTAGGATATTAATTATTTTACTTTACTTTTATTTTTATTTGTATTTTAAATCCTATTAGGGTTTGGAAAGAGTACTTCCTACTAGGGTTAGGAGGATTTTGGAGCCTATAAATAGAGGACTTAAGACACAATGTAAAACACAACTCTCATTAGAATAAAATTCTCTCTTCTATTATTTAGTATTCTTTACAATTATGAGTAGTTAATTTATTATTCTTGGTTTAAGTGATTGAAGCCATCAAGATTTATACACTGTGAGATCTAATTTATTTTAATTGTTCAATTTATATTTTGATTATTGAATATTCTTATATGCTCAATTTTATGATTAATTTTTTTAATTGCTAGGAGCGCTACTAGTTTATTATTCGTATTGATCTACTGCTATTTGTGAAGCAACTAAGTTTAATAATTGTTTTGCAGATCAAAAGATTATTTTATCTTAGGAAGAATGTTTATTTAAATTAAATGCAAACACGTGGCTTGTGTTGTTTAGTTCAATGATCTCTCTAATTCTTAAAGTTGCTATTAAATTAAATCTTTAGCACGTGCCGGAGGTTGTTTAATAGTAAAGATAATTTAGAACGCGTGTGTCTACTTATCTAAAATTAAGGAGAGAGGAGAAAAATTATTCCACCTGCGAGTAGTTCTTTCTACGGTGAATCTTCAAAATATTAATTAATTTATTTTTGCATCAGTGATCAGTTGTAAATTCTTGATGGTGGATATTAACTTAAACCAAGGCTTTTTCTTCTCATTTATTTCATTAAATTACTTGCTTAATTATTTTAGTTAATTTTATTTAAACTATTTCTTTGATTCAAAAACCCCCCAATTTTTGTTTGCAAAAACATAAAATTAAATAATCATTATTTGTGGGATCGACTCTTACTTACACTACTACATATTTATTTTTCCAAAGTAAGATTTTATTTTTAGGTGCTTTCAATATCACACCAAATTTTTGTGCCGTTGCCGGGGAATGATTTTAATTTAATTTTGTGCTTTTGTAAATATTTATTTAATTTAGTAATTATTCTTTGTTTTCTTTATTTTTCTAGTTTTTATATTTTATTTGAGTTGCGCAGGTTAAAGATGGAAATCGTGGCTAGAAATCGAACTTTGAAAGAGCTTGCAGCCCCTGATTTGAATCAACAACCTTTAAGCATAACTTTTCCTAATTTAGATGCTAATACTTCCTTTGAATTAAAATATGGTCTAATCCATCTATTGCCCAATTTTCATGGCCTTGTAGGTGAAGATCCTCACAAATATTTAAAGGAATTTCATATGGTGTGCACAAGTCTGAAACTTTCTGGAGTGACTGAAGAGCAAATCAACCTAAAAGCTTTTCCATTCTCTTTGAAAGATTTTGCTAAAGATTGGCTCTACTACCTACCCTTCGGAAGCATCACCACATAGGAAGAGATGACAAGACTATTCCTAGAGAAATATTTTCTTGCTTCACGGACAGCCAATATCAAAAAAGACATTTGTGGTGTGAGACAGAATCATGGAGAATCCCAGTACGAGTATTGGGAACGTTTCAAGAAACTATGTGCAAGCTGCCCCCACCATCAAATCAGCGAGCAACTCCTCATCCAATACTTCTATGAAGGACTCATGTATACCGATAGGAGCATGATTGATGCTGCCGGTGGAGGAGCTTTAGTGGACAAAACGCCTGAAGCTGCAAGGAACTTGATTGTAAACATGGCGGCTAACTCCCAATAATTCGGCACTACGCTTAATTTTATATCCCAGAATGTCAATGAGGTAGAAATTTCTTCACTTAAAGAACAAATTGCTAGTCTAACTTATCTTGTTCGTCAAATGGCTGTAGGTAATATACAACAAGTCAAAGCCTGTGGAATTTGTGCGGTTGTAGGACATCCGACGGATATGTGCCCTGTAATATCCTAGAATTTTCACGTCTTTATTAATTAAATTATTAATTTAATTTTCAACGAGTTAGTTTTACGAGATTATTTAAATCTTTTTATGTGATTAATTAATTATGTGATTAAATAATTATGTAATTAATTACTAAAATTAATTAAAGGGGGTCACTAATATGTTATTAAATTAGTGAACAAACCCTAAAGTTTTAATATCAAAATAATTGATAAGTTTCCTATTAATTAAATATTCAATTAAATTGAATATAATGAGTGAATTAAATATAATAAATTAATTAATATGATTATTAATTAATGTAAATAATGTGAAATATTAATAATAATATTTATTAGTCCATTTAGTAATTTAATACTTATGGGTTAGAATATTTAATTATTTATTCAATCTAATTACTTATTTAATCATGGATTGAATAATTAATGTGTAAATTATTAAATTAGCCCAACATGGGTCAATTAGTAGCCCAAGTGGAGAATAATAAAATTTGACAAATTAGTAGCCCAAACAATTTAATAGAAGCCCAATTGGTATTTTAAATAAAGCCCAATAATTGGCCCACTTGGAAAAACAATTATATAACTTATTAATTATTAAAAAGTGAGCTTGTGACACTCATTTTGGGACAAGAATGATGTCCATCAGCCGACCAAGTTGGGAGGAGAGAGAGAAAAAAATTGATTTTTGTTTTATTTTAGTTTATTTTTCAATTATTTAATTAAATGATTGCTTGTATTGATTTTTTTGGTACATGGGCACCATGCTTCTTTTCACCTAATGTGGTTAACTTGTGTAAGTATCCAATAGCTAGCATATGATGGTCTAGAGTTTTAGATATAATTTTTGTATCTATTATTTTCAAGTATACTTGCATTAGTAAGACATTTCACTTCATTTAATTTTTTCTAAGTCCAAAAGAGAGAGTTTGAGAAAAGCTTTAGTGAGAGCATAATATTTGAGAGACTAAGGAGGAAGAAGGAGAAGTTAGTTTTGTTCATGCCATTCCCCACCTATTTTGGAAGAAAAAGGAAGATAGTCATTAAATCAAGGTAATGATTATTCTAAATCTAAGTTTTGTTTTTAAATTAAATAAATCATCATGTTAGTATAAACATGTTAATATAGTTATTAATGTGTAGTTGTAATATTTATGTCATGCTTGAGTTTAATATGTTTGGTTTGTATTTTGGTATATTTTATATGCTAAAATATGTGTTTAATAGTGTGCAAACAAGTTTTAGAATTTATGTCCAAAAATATTTTTATAAAACTTAGGTTTGATATTCTAATATTATAGAACATTAAATCATGAGAAAAACAAAGTTTGAATCACTCAAAATGGAGTTATACACAAAAAGTTATGATCTGTGGTAGTTTATGTGATGTAAAATTTTTTATAAAAAAAGAATGATATTAAATCATGAAAAATTAAATTTTTATGTTATAAATGATATTAAGTGATTGATAATTTTTTTGGATTTTTATTGAGGATTTAAAGCTTACTTGATGGTATATTTTTAATTAAAATGGGTACTGTTCACATTCTGCCGGAAGAAGAAAAAAAAAGGGGTTTTCCGTGCAATGCGCGGAAGGTTATTTGGCTAAAGGACGCGGCGCCAAACGACGTCGTTTGGCGTCTGTAAGAATTTACCCCGCGCAATGCGCGGAAGCCGTTTCCGGCTTCTCAAAACAGCACCGTTTTGGGCAGTAAAATCTGTAACGCGCGCAATGCGCGGGAGTAAGTTTCCGGAGAAATTACCAAACTGCCTCTCCGTGTTTTTTTTGACGTAATTACTATTTTGCCCTCGAATCAGTTTTCAACTTAATTACAGAATTGACATCGGTCCGGTTTTTCAACTTATTTACAAGTTTGCCATTCTGCATATTTTTTAATTAATTTAAATATTTGAAAATTAATTTAAAATTATAATAAAATTAATAATAATACAAAAATAATATTGGGAGGATATTTTTCATTAAGTTTAATATTTAAATATTTTAAATATTAATCTAGTTAGCTAAATCATGGTTAAATGAAATAAATTTATTATTTATTATTTAAAATACTAATAATAAATAAAGTTAATAAATTAGCAAATTATTATTTAATTCCTATTAAATAATAATTAAAGAGAGATAAAATTTATAAATTAATTATTTATTACTTAAATATTATTAAATAATAAATAAGGATAATTAAGTAATTAATTATTATTTAATTAGCATTAAATAAAGATTAATGGAAATTAAGTTATTAGATTAATAATTTATTATTTAATTTAAATAATAAATAAGAATGATTTGATTATTATTTAACCTTAAATAATAATTAAAATTAATTAAATAATTAATTATTATTTAATTGACATTAAATAATAATTAAAGAAGATTAAAATTAGTAAACTATTATTTAATTTCCTTAAATTAAATAATAAGTAAGGTTAATTACTTAGTTAATTATTGGTTGATTAATGTTAAATTAAAGAAGGTTAAAATTAAGTCAATAATTATTTATTATCTAATTATTATTAAATAATAAGTAAGTACAATTAGTTATTATTTATTTTAAATAATAACTAGAGTTAATTAATTAATTTCTATTTAATCAAGATTAAATAGTAATTAACTAGAGATTGAGTTAATAAAATAAATTGAATTTAATTATGATTTAATTAAACAATTGTAATAAGTTGTTTAAGGGTTTAATAAGTGTCTAACGCTTAAGAAAAATATTTTCTAACTTATTAAATTATTAACCTAAAATGATTAAGGGTCTATAAGGTTAATAATATTGTTTTGACTAATGTAAATTATGTGTTAGTACTTATGTGTGGTAAATAAGTTCATTAGTGAGCATATAGCTATGCAAATACGCCGTACTAATTATTAGACCAACTTTATTAATGTTAGGTCTTTCAAAGCAAGTTAGTTAAAGCTAGACATTTATTGTAGATGAGCAGACAGGCAAGTTCTCTAACCCTACTCGTTTATTGTTAAACAAGTTTCTATACTTGTATTTATTGTCAAAGCTTGAAGTGGTTTAATTATTTCAAATTATCCCACATCCATATTGTTTATAAAATCGCACTTAGTACACTTGAAGCTTATTAGTTCTTGATTCATGAACTGTATTAAAAATGTCAAAAGCTAATAGTTCAGCTAGGCATTACGTTTATAAATTCAATACTTGAATACTTTTAAAAGCTTATCCAAACCATTGTTGGGTGCGGATTTCTTATATTAAGTCTGAGAATTGAACAACCCTAAATTAGGGGATTTTGTGTCGGGAAACCGACTTTGGGCGCCAGTGACTAAATGTAATGCATATGCAGTGGGTTGAATAGGCTGATCCTCTTGAAAACCAAACAACTCAAAGGGTTAGAGGAAACTCTATTATACCCTCGTTAGTTCAGGGTCCTTAGTGACCACTTAGCATTTTAAGATTCAAATCTTCTGTTTATTAAAAATTTGAATCCTGTTTCATTCACAATTGTCATATCTATTGTTGAATCATTGATGATATTTCCCATTCATTCATCATATATTAAATCTCTATGATTGTTCTAAACTTGCTGAGCAAACTAGTTGCTCATTCTTGCTATATCATGAACCATTTTTCAGATAAACCTGATTGCACAAAGAAGGATAAGGGAAAAGGAGAAGCCAGAGATTAAGTTAGCTTATGCATGCTAATTAGCTATTTAAATGTGTATTTACTGTTGAAGAACCTTTTGTAATTCCTTATGATAGGAACTGTTTTTATGTTAAGGTTGATAGACCCTGGTATTGTAACCTTTTGAAGGGAACCAATATGTATTATTCCGCGATATTTAAATGCAATGTATGTATTTAATTGTTGGTAATGTGTTGAATAGTGAGAACCAAACTCGAGGTTATGGAACCCGGATTTGGGGTCGTCACATGCCCCACTCTTCAAGAGGAGTTCCATGAACAAGTGCATGCAGTAGGTGGTTTCCCTGATCCTCAACAAAGGAGATATGATCCTTATGCGAACACGTACAACTCAGGTTGGAGAGATCATCCGAATTTTGGCTATGGAAATCCACAAGGGAATCCGTTTGCGACTCAAAATTTCTCAAGCTACCAACAATACAAGCAGCCATATCCTAACAAACAACAGGCCAATCATCTGATTCTCATAGGTCTTTAGAGGATATAGTTACACAACTTAGCACTAACACTTTGCAATTTCAACAGAAAACGAACGCAAATATACAGAATTTCAATACCCAAATGGGACAAATGACAATTGCCATCAGTAGATTGGAGGTGCAAATTTCTGAAAAAGTACCCTCGCAAACAATGGCGAATCCAAAAGCAAATATTAGTGCAATCACGTTGAGAAGCGGTAAAGAGATCGAAACTCCAGCAAAGATAGAGTCTGCATCAAAAGAGCAAAGCAAAGTTGAAGTGGACAACAAGGAGACAGACAACAGTCAAGAGGACGACAGTGTTCTAGGAAAAAATGGTACTCTGAAGCATAAATTTCCACCTCTCTCTGAGTATAAACCGGTACCCCCTTTCCCTCTTGCTTTAACAGAAAAAATGATGTACGGGAAAAATTCAGATTTATATGAGACTTTTCATAATTGCGAGGTCAAAATTTCATTGTTAAATGTTATTAAACAAGTACATCGCTTTGCTGGATTTCTGAAAGAATTGTGTACACACAATAAAAAACAAGCACTTAAAAGATATGAAAAGGTACAAGTAGGAAAGAATGTGTCTGCCGTAATTCAAAGAAAACTCCCTACAAAGTGCCAAGATCCAGGAATGTTTACTATCCCTTGGAAGATAGGAGACACGAGATTTGAAAAGGCTATGTTAGATCTAGGAGCATCTATTAATGTCATGCCATATTCTATATATGCTTCTTTAAAACTTAAACCTTTAAATAGAATTGGTACTGTGATTCAGTTGGCTGATAGGTCTAACACTTATCCTAAGGGTATAGTAGAGGATGTTCTTGTGCAAGTAGATAATTTTGTTAGTTCCTGTGGACACAATAATGATCTAGAAGGGGGGGTGAATGGATCATTAAAACTTTTTCCATTTATAACGAAAGCATATTTGTTATAAATGATGGGATCAATTCAAGCACAACGGATTATACTTTTAAAAACCCCTTAAAGATATATGAGTAATTTCAATTAAGTGTGTTAATCTACAGTATGGGTGATAGCAGATTTAGCAGTTATTGTGAAAAAATATAAAAGACATAAAGTAAATGACACAAGAGATTTAAGTGGTTCGGAGACTGAACAACTCCTACTCCACTATTCTACTTTGACAAGTAGGAAATCCAATAAGGTTTAGTCCTCCGGACTAGGACACTCTTGCCCTCATCAAATCCAACAGACTTGGTTCCTTCAGTCACATTAAGACTATGACACTCTTGCCCTCATCAAAGCCAGCAACTTTGGGACTGTAGACTAAGCCAAGCAGACTTTGAATCTCTTGTACCCTTCGGTACTCAACAAGTCCAGCAGACTTGATTTCTTTAGTTCTCCATGCTGAGACACTATGACCCTCATTAAGTCCAGCAGACTTGAGTTGTTTGTTTGTTGAGTTATGCTGCTAAGTAAAACATTTGCTCTTCTTCATCTTTAAGTACTTAGCAGCTGCTTGTGATCAACCTTTGAATGCTGCTGATGTTTGTCAATGATGTTCTTCTTCTTTCTGTATTCAGCAACTACCCATGATCACACGAAATGTACTGTTGAGTTCTTTCAATAAGCTTTTTGCTCAGTAGTTGTGTTGAACACTTAGCTTGTATTTCACACAGAATCCCATTCTGTACTCCTCTTTGCTCAAAGTGTTCTTGGCTTCTTTGATCCTTCGATTCTTAGCTCATATGTCAGCCCTTCGGCATTTTTCGTTTTTCTTGGTGAAAAACTATTCAACAGATTAGGTCGTGTATGTATATGTTGCTTATTCACACCTCTTTCCTTTTTCCCGATTTGCTCTTTTTGTAGATCTTTGAATTATCTTTCCGTTGCAGCTCTCCCTGTTACAAATCTTTCTGTAGCAAATCTCTCTGTAGCAAATCCTTCCGTTGAAGCATGTTTAGTTTCAGACTTCTTTATGAATACTTTATTCATTAAGTCAGAGTGTTAGTGCTCTGCAGACTCTGACTTGTTGACTTGTCTTCTTTATCCCTGGAGAGAGAGAGAGAGAGAGAGAGATGTCAGTCTTGGGTTCTTCCCAGTCTTTATAGAGTGGACAGGTCTTTTAGAGAATATGATCGTTGGGACACAGTCTTCTAATTTCTTGAGCCTGATGCATGATACAAGAAGTCTTTGCTCTGACACTCAGCACGCATAAGTCTGTATTCTTACATTACTGACTTCTTCTATAGCAGATTCCTTAGAAGTGTTGACGTGGATGTTTCTGAAGTAATTAACAACTCATTTTGAGACTATTGACTTAAGTGCTTAGATGTTTTCAATCCTTGTTAGCACTTAAGTACTCGACGATCAATCCAGTTGTAGCTTCTTGCTTCTGATCGTTGAGTCATCTGCTGGTCCTGCTATGTAGCTCTACGATCTTGTTTGTCGTAGGCTTCTTTGTAGATCAGAGAGTGATTGACTTTACTAACTCTACGATTTTATCCGAGCCTTGCTGTCCTGATGATATGCTTCTCATGCTTCGTGATCTTCATTGTGCTTTATGTATATAGAGCATAAGTCTATGATCTAGTTTAAGGTGTAACAGATGATTTCTTATCATAGAGGATTGCTCTATGAACTTCAGGCTTGCTCGAACTGCTTGGTTCTATATGTCATGGAGGACTGCTCTATGAACCTTCAGGTGCCAGGTCTTTATTGTAGAGGGCTGCTTTACGAACTTCAATTGCATTCTCTGCTGTATAATCAAAGGTTGTTTATGACAGGTAGCATTTGAATATCTTCAGCTCGATTGCTTGAACGTTGTACTTCTGAGCGTGCTTTTTCATTCTACGACTTAGCTTTTGCAATTTTACGATATGACTTGTGGTGTAGGTCGTAGTGCAATCGTAGAGTTATGATTTGAACTGCTCTACGATCTCATTTAAGGCTAGATGCTATAGATGTACGAGATCTTCGTTCAGTTTGTTTGACAGCTCAAGGACAGCCTTCTGAATAATCCTTATAAGGATTGTTGTCATGATTCTGAATACTTACGTAGAGGTTGCTCTTTGACTCTGCTTGGTTCGTAGACAAGATTAAGAGAATCGTAGAGTGACTGTCTATATGGACTCTACGATCCCGAGAGTTAGCCCTACGATGCTGAGACAACCCTACGATCTGCCGAGATGACTCTTTAATTTTCCGAGCCTTATTCTGCGTTTACCTGACAGACTCTACGATCTTCCTAGAAGACTCTACGATCTTCCTTTGAGTGATTTCATAAGACTTCTATCTGAATGACTCTTCACTTCTCAATCAGTCTTTGCTGATGGAGTTGGTGCTTGGATCTTCTGTTTGCTTGCCGGTCATTCAGGGTCTTCATACTGATGATCTTTAAGTAGACATTTTATGATTCTGCCGAGATGACTCTTTAATTTTTTTAGCCTTATTCTGTGTTTACCTGACAGACTCTATGATCGTGAGTGTAGTCTACGATTATTGCTTTAACTCTCTTGCCAGACTGTTGTTCTTTTCGGTCGATCAGACCTATCTATTACAATTTAAGATCAACCTAACAAGTTTGATCTTTCTATACATAGTCCTTGTACATAGTGATCTTTTGAAGGACTGTACAATGCTATTAACTCATATGAGATCAACTTAACAAATTTGACCTTGTCAATCTAAGTCCTTAGAACATAATGTCTATTAACTATTAAGGACTTTACATCTTTTATCAATGCAGACATATTTGCATATTGATTCATTTATCTTTTAAAACACATCATCAAATCTTATAATAGAGAAATAACATTCACATGCATATTCCGAATAAATTTAATTTTTCCTGCTGATTTTTATGTGCTTGATATGAAAAACGGTGATCAAAATGCTCCTATTTTGTTAAGAAGACCTTTTTAAAGACTTTCAAGACTAAGATCGATGTTCATAGTGGTACATTGATAATGGAGTTTGATGGCGAAATTATTAAGTTTAATATTTTTGATGCCATGAAATATCATAATCCTGTTTACTCTGTTGATGTGATTGATTCTTTAGTAGCAAAAGTTTCTAAAAATGATAGAAAGGGTGAATTGAAAACGACATGCAGTCATAACAAAACTCGCCTTGGCGAACGTTTTAAAATGTTTAAAACTCGCATTTATCCCCACCAACATCATATGAGTTCCAAATCGACTCTAACACGTATATTCACATAAAACTTTGATGTTTAGCCTCATTTCATCATTAATTATCCAAAATGGCCAAAAATCACACATTGATAGGATTTTGCCAACTATTCAAAACTCAACCCTTGAATACCATTTGAATTCTTGTGCATCATGCACATATAGCTTAACACATGCTCAATTAGCAACTTTGTATCCTTGTACAACTTTTATATGCACTTTCTAAAATACTTTACAGATTACGATTTGATTAATACACAAATTATAACCTAATATTGTAACTTTTCTACACAAATAATGTTCTTGAACTAATAATGATCTTTTAATGCTATCTAGTATAATATTAAGCATGTTTCCAACACATTTAACCTTTCAAACTAGGTTTTCATCACTTCTAGCAACATATAACACATAACTATTCATGAATCATGCTTCCTAGCCCTCAATATACACATGAATAGTGCACCACCTTTGTTCTAGCAATTTTAAGCTTAGGTTTTCATTCAATAACAAACATGAAGCACATAAACTCACAAAAATTCACATAATAAGCACATATAGCCAAGGATACAAGCATTGCTTCATTTATTTTTGTATTTAAGCACATAAATACTAACTCACAAAGCTTGATCATCTTGTTACCTTCTTGTGGCTCTCTTTTTTCTTGAAATAAAACTTGCTAGTGATAGGTTCTCCACTTTTGATGGCCTTATATACTTCACTTACAACTATTTCTTGAAATCCTTCAAGCTGTCTAACAACCCTAGCTTCTTCTCTTGTTCTCTCTCTCTCTTTGAGCTCTTTTGTTAGCAACTTATGAAATGGTTATGTGTAAAATGCTGAAAACACATAACCCTTACAAATATATGCATACTTAAGTTATAACCAAAGCTCCAACCACTAACCATCCTCTAGTCAACTTAACTCATGCATGGTTAGGGCTATCCAAGGTATTTCACATTGCTAGGTAAGGTTAACTTAGGCATTATATACTTATAGGATACTCAAGTCATTATTTGAATTATCAAGGGTATCATGGTCTTTTGGCAAAATTCCTAGATAATGAATTTCCATGTAATTCCCTTAAAAAAATCCTTCCTTGCTCATTTTTCTTAATCCAATTCAAGTCCGCTTTGATCCAAATTTATTTCATTAGTCTTGAATTTAATTCCTCAATTATATAATCCATAATTGGCTTGTCCCAAAACACTTGTCATGCAACAAAAATTTAATTTCATTCATTAATAATAATAATTATAATATTCCAAATTACATATCATTATAGCAATACGTTAGAATCACCATAAAATATATTCATTGGTGAAATGAAATAATTTTTTATTATGCACAAAACGGGTCGATGAATCTCTACAATCCATCTCAAACTTAATTCGACTCAATGGATCTCCTCTGTGACTTGCCCCGAAACCCCATCATTTGCTAATGGCGATCTCGTGCATTAATACTTACATTTCTACCTTACTTAAAATATAATACAGCTCATAAACTTGTTTATTTAACTTACATTCATCACCTGTCTCAAAATCATAACCTACACATTCTGTACATTAGAACTCAGGTCATACATACATAAATCGTGACCTAGTCTATTACATTTCAAAATCAAATATACTATGATTTAACTTAACTTACTATGTTAATACAATCACTATCCATAATTTTCCATACATAATCTTGTTTACATACATATGTACCGTCCATGCGAGTTTTTTACATATAAGACTCGACTTACAATAATACATTAATCATGCCTCATTTTAAGCTTTTCTGAATAAAACTTAAATACATCTTATGCCCAATGGATTTACAAATCATACACTTATTATTTAACGACTAGTTTAATATTCTAAAACCATAACGTCAATTATTTATACCTTTATAGGTTTACATTTATTTGACTTGCTTGTACATTACACAAGTACATATTATAAATTCCTTCATGTTCTTTTATGCATTTACCATATTTTACCTTTTAGCTTTATCAGAATCTCCGGCCTTCTTGTACTTGTCTGAAAATGTCAGTTAAAATAAGAATGAGAACAAAGGCTCAGCAAGTATAACAGATAACACATTTCATGCTTATAGTTCATAAAATGTGTCATGCATTCTTTACTTTATCATGATGTGCATTTTTAAGAATATAAATGTCACATGTTTTAGTTAACAGTTAAAACACAGTTGCACGGAGTGTACATTTCAAAACTTTTGATATCACATAGTCTGTCAATTAGTTCACATAGAACAATTATCACATCTCAACAAGTCTGAAAAACTTATCTGCCAAGCATTAATCAATTTAACCTTTACGTTCCTCGATTGTCTTTTATATTCCATTTCATGTCGGTTTACCAGTCCAAGTTATATATGTCAACATACAACCTATATATCATTATAGGGTCATTATACATTCTATAACTTTTCAAACTTAAATCATAATCACTAGACCACTCGTCTCTATTCATTTCACATTTGATGTATTATACCTTACAAAGGTTAATAATACATTCTAACTCATTACTGACCTTTTACATAAGCATTATGTTATTTTTACTTAGCTTTAGGTATGTTATATTATACCATTTCTTGTCTCATTATACCGTAAAACCCTTTACATTGACCATTTTTTTCAATCTAGGGTTTACATAACCTATCTCTATCATTTCACATCAACATAGCTTTTCTTTTAATAACACAAGCTATCAATCGATGACCATAGGACCCACATTGGTTTAACATGCTTAAGTAATTAGTTTATACATCATTGACTCTTAATCTTTAGAAAAACATGGCCCGAATCCAACCCGACTCGAAGAAATTAAAAACTAAAAACAGAAGGCTTGGGCACAGCTGCGCTCGGTCCCACCGCAGCTGCGGTCACCAGCCCATGTGTGCTCCCCTCCGGCGCAGATGTGGTCAGCTTGTACTTTGAAAACCTAATTTTTGCACATACTTTACTGAATTTTAACTCCTTCATTTTACTTCCAATTAAGTTCAAATTTGAACCATAGCTAGGTCTTACTACCTAGTATTTTATAAAAATAGTACTTGGCTCATTTGGCTACTTAAAATTATCGAAGCAATAGCTCGTAGGAGGGCGTTTAAACTCGTTTTTATACTTTGTGATTTTTGGTCATTTGCTTCCAAAATTCATTCTAACACTTGATAAAGCTCATAAACCTCATATAAGACATGTCTAGACCTTTGAATTAACTTTGTGTTGCTCAAGGCAGGATTTGTCCGTAAAAATCTATTTTAGGTCGAAACGATCGATTTCGATCGTTCGAAACGAATTTCCATTCTAACTTTCATCCGTTGACTACCAAATCAATGAAGACACGTGTAATAACATAAAACTAAGTCATTTAACTTTATTTCACCATTAATTACTCAAAATTGCCAAAAATACATTTTTGCTGGATTTTCACTAACTTTACAAAACTTTCTATGAAAACTTATTTTCAATTCTTATACTCCAATTTCATATACTCATTAAAGAGTTCATTTACCAACTTTGTGGCGTTATACTACACATATATGACTTGTTCCAAATTTCTTTACTTCCAAATATGTTTAGAAGAACATATTTTTAGTTTATGGAATTTTAACTTCGAAATTCATGCTTTCTATACATTTAAACATTTTCCATGCTATTTTTTTTATACAATTACACTTATACCATCAAGCTCAACTTTATATATTAAAGTTTACCATGATCTTTCAATTCTAGACATATATTCTTCCATGATTCTACCTTTTAACAAAAAATACACACTTAAACATACTTGAATCAAAGTTTTAAGTTAAGAAAACTTTTAAACCTTTATGGATGATCATCTTCTTTACATGAAAAGCTTTGCCATGACGAGGCCTTTTCTTTTCTTCTTGCTCCTTGATCATCCAAGCTTCCTAGCTTATGAAATTTCAAGTTTTTGCCCTAAGCTTTTATGGCTTCTTTCTCTCTCTCTCTCACTCTCTCTCTCTTAGGGCTTTAAAATTCAGCAATTACAAATGAAGAATAAGCTTGCTTTGCTAGATTTTTATGAGAGTTAACTCAATTTTAGTTAACTTAGCTTAACCATGGCTAAAACAACCCAAGGGTATTTTGGTCATTTCACATAATTAATGAAGGGCATTTTTTTCATTTCATCGCTTGGGACACAATGGTCATTACCTAATTTGTCAAGGGTATTTTGGTGATTTTGCCCTTTAGGGCACAGTGGTCATTAAATAATTTGTTAAGGGCATTTTGGTCTTTAGCCCTTTTTGCTAGAATTTCATTTTTCATGTTAATTTTTATTTAAGCTAACTTTTCTAATTTTCTTTCATTAATTCATTTCATCCTCTATTAAATCAATTTTTCTTTCAATCGGACGACTACGTCATTCGTTTTTCACTGTGCTACATTCACGTAGTCTCATTTTATAGCTTAATTAGTCATTTAATCACAAACTAACTAAATAACATTCTTTAACTAGAATTACGTTTCTAGTTTTCTACGAACCTTTTCGGTTTCACATTTAATTAATTCAAATTTTCGACATCTTAAATGGTCAAAATGCTCACGTTTTCCATAAATCGGTTCCTTAAAAAGCGAACCTTGATCGGATTACCAAAATTCATTCTCTTTTATCCTTTTACGCTCATATAATCATTTTACGACTTTTACGTCCTTACAGTCGTTTATATACATATGATAATTTGTGTTATACATACATTCTACATTCCTTCTACTTATTTATGGGAGTATTGCCTTCTGTATTTATATGTCGTATAAATACTAAACTTATTTCAATTAATTAATATTAATTCCTTTATCATT
The DNA here is from genome assembly GCA_947179155.2 of Hedera helix. Classification (NCBI taxonomy): domain Eukaryota; kingdom Viridiplantae; phylum Streptophyta; class Magnoliopsida; order Apiales; family Araliaceae; genus Hedera; species Hedera helix. Next base: position 31,619,287 of record OX359264.1, on the reverse strand, counting down.
TTAGAACATTCAAAAATCATTATCCTTATTATTCCTTTAATCCATAATATAAGGTTAAACTGACCCATTCCTTTCAGTATATACTACCATACATTACCTTATCGGTCTCGTAACCTAGTCTCTCACGGCCTATTCATTAAGCTAGTTATTATTATTCATAACCAGAGCTTAATTTATATATTATTTCCTCATTTCTTTTATTCTCTAAGTTATAACTTTTCTTTTATTATTAGATAAAATATATTCATATTCATATATTCAATCTACCATACGCTAACACAACAAAGTGTCTTATAATAATTTCTTTTTTAATTACCAAATTGTAGGTATTACAATCTATATTTCACCTTTAATCCGTTATATTACCATTCAACCATTTAAATTTATATTTATTATAATTTCATCATCTGTCACGTTACTAAGACACTTTAAATTGATAATTGATCTTTATAAGCTCTATAGGCCCTTATTTATACCAAGAGTCCCTCTTTATCAAATCAACTACATAGGTTATTCTTAACACATTGATTAAATAATAAATTATATTTAATCACTTATTAATACCTTATGTCCTTCTAAACTAAGTTTTAACTTCTAACCTTTACTTAATTACTTATTGATACCTTATTAGAATTTTTGTCAAAAATCTGAGATGTCACATCCTCAACCCATCTCCTAGCACACTCTATATAAGTTTAATTCTAAGGTTATAACCTAGTTTTCGCATCCTAAAATTTATAACATATATCTTTGATACCAACCTGTGACGCTCCCAAATTCGGGTTCCAATACCTCGAACTTAGTGCTCATGATAATAAACATCCAACTACCTCTACACAACATATATAAGAACAAATGCGGAATAAAATAAACATAGGTTTTCATCAATACATAGTTCACTAATCCAAGGTCTTAAACCTTAAAATAAAATCATCACAAATTACAAGTAGGGTTCATTTTACATAAGTTAGACATAAATAAACTAACTACACATTAAATCAGCTATGCCTTTGCCTTACCCTTGCCTTTATCCTTCCTGAAAGTTTCTGGCTTAGCTATAATTAGTTCATGATACAGCAAGAGTGAGCAACTACTTTGCTCAGCAAGTTGAAAATGAATAATGAAGATATATCATGAATAAATAAGAATGACCATCGAATAATTCAACGATTTAAAATAATTGAACAATATAATCAAAGTTCTAATGAAAGAATGAATATTGATTATTTATTGCTCAGTGGTCTAGTAGACCATGAACATTTTTAAGGAATCAATCATTTGACTGAACCTTTTATATTTTAATATGTTAGTTTGTATTTGAGGGGGATCAGCCTCTTGTATACCATGTATATGTATAACATTAAACTCAGATGCGTCGAATGACCGACACTTATATTCCCCTTATCAAGGGTTGCTCTCTCAGTCCAAAAATCCATAATAACTACTGGTTTGGATAGCTTTCAAAAGTATTAATCTACATATGTTTAGCCGGAACAAATGGCGTAGACTATTTCTTTAAACAGATCATGAATGAAGAACTTTAAATATATTACAGTTCACTAATAGAATAGTAATTCAAATAATTTACAATAATTAATCCACTAACATTATTTAGAAATAATAATTTGAGTTTCAGTAAAGATAGAGAACTTACCTTGTTCATGATATACTGCTAATTCAGTTTAATTAGACTCTTTTTAAAAGACCTAATATTGATAACGTCGGCCTATGATTTAGTACAACATATAATTGTTCACTTAAACATTTAAGTTTACTATTTACATAGCATTTAAATCACCGATAATCATCACATAGCATATCGCAACTAATTTTATATCATTTACATTTAGTTGTATTTAGGTAAATATTACTTCTCTCTAAATATAAATGATATAAAATATTAGTTATAAATATTTAACCATTAAATATTACTTCTCTCTAAATAATATTGACTTAAGTAAACTTAATTAAATAATAAATAATTAGCTAATTACCTAATTCACTTTTTAATAATTATTTAATATTAATTAAAAAATAATTAATTAGTTAACTAACTTTAATAATAAACCATAAGTTTATTATATTAATATTCTTTAATTATTATTTAATATTAATCAATTAAATAATAATTAATTAATTATCTTTATATATTATTTAACTTTTTTAAATAATAAAAAATTAGTTAAATTATTATTTAGTGTTAAATAATAATTTGTCATTTACTAACATTATTAATTTAAACCATTAATAAATATATATTAATATAATAATTACATAAACTAAATTTTACAATATTATTTAATAAATTAGAAAAATTTTTGCCCAAGAACTCGCCCCGGAACCGGATCTGAACCGCCCGAACCGGCTCAACCCATTTCCAGCAAAAAATCTATGACGACCCCGAATCCGGGTCCCTTAAACCTCGGATCCGATTCAACACGAGTACAACCTTTTCCTTATTGTTCATGAATTACAACAATATTATAATTGCTAAATAATTATTTATTTACAATTTTACAACATCTTTTTATATTCCATAATCGAAATCTTTAAACAGTCCTCTCAATATCATACATGATACGACATTCTATTATAATTAATTTGAGTATTTAACACTCAAATTACATATCAACCAATTCTTATACTACGCAATCATTTTACCTGTCCAATTCGGACTGATATCTACAATGGTCGTGCTAGACCTTCAGTGAATGTAATATGTATTCATGTTTCTTGATCTTTATCAAAAACTTCGAATAACTTGCACTATCTGAAAATGTTGGTTTTAAGCAAGAGTGAGCATGACGGCTCAGCAAGTTTAATAGCTAACATATAACATATATTACACATCTAACATATATCAAGTCATGCTTCTTATTCTGTACATATTTTACATATAATCGTATTTCATGTGTTTCACATACACACAAATATCATCAATAAATTCGTATATCAATAATTTAATAACATATGGTTGCATAGAAATGCACATAGGAGCAAGTTCTGAAAAACTTGTTTGGTTCGCTTCTACCATTTACGCTTATTTTGCGTCTTTCGTTCAACCTATAATTTATATATAAAATTGACATAATCATTAGATACAATAACTATTAATTAGTTTTTATATAAGATTCTAACTTCAAATTATTAACTTTTAAGATGTCCGACAAACGAACCCTTAAGTTCCAGACAAAACCCTAGCTCAAATACAGTTCGGACATATCGGGTACGCTTAACCAACGTACGCCTTCACTACACGTCCTCCGCACGACCCACTTTTAATAAGTTGTCTAAATTAGTCATAAACATACTATTTACACTAGTTTAATTCAATTAAACTTTCTTTATTCACATAACTTAATTATTTTGACATTTAATAATGTACCAAACATCTCAAAATATAATCTACATTGATAATATAAAACTACATTCAAATATTATTAACCATTTAATAATATTTTACTCACTTATTAATATTATTAACCATTTAATAATATTTTAATTGTGAGGATCCGAATTTTTAGGATTTCTTTAATAATATTAAATGAGAATTTAATTGATAAAATTATCAAAGTTGTTTAAATTATTTATGATGTAAGTGATTTAAAGTGTGTGAAGGAATTTAATTGATAAATTAAATATGTACCAAGATGGTGATGAATTGTGTGGATTGAATAAGTAAATAAATTGTTTGGAAATAATTTATGAAGAATAAATTTCATATATAGGTACAATAAATTGTACAATTAAATTATTGTGAAAGTACAAAAAAATTAGTATTTAAATGATGTTATGTATTAATATGGGATATAGAAATTAAATATGTATATATATACGTTTGTATATATATAAATGTGCATGATTAAGTGATAATTATAAATTTTATTAATTATGAAAATTAAGGGATTAATAATTAAATTAATCCAAAAATTTATGAAAAGTTAATGAGGAAGTTAGTAAAATTAGAAATATTGATTATATAATTAATCAATAATTATGGTGGAAGTTTGGAAATTAATAAAGAAGAAAAGTAATTATATAAATTATATAATTTATATAAGAAAATTAAAGTGAAATATGAGGAAAATAATAATTATATAAATTATATAGGAATAATTATATAATTTATATAAGAATATTAAATTGAATAAAGTTGGAAGAATTTTTTTATTAATTGTATTGGTGTAAAATGGAAATTATGTAATGAGGAAGTAATTATATAAATTATATAATAAATTATATAATTTATATAAGAAAAGTTAGTGTAAATTGTAAAGAAATGAAAATAAATGAGAAAAAAGGAATGTTTTAAGTTATTAAAAATTATGGTTATGTATAATGAAATTTTTATGATTTTTATGAGGAATAATATTTCGGAATTGTGAACATGTTAATGTAACATGTTGTCCAAATAATGAAGTGAAAAATTATGAAAAATAATTTTTATATGTTATATGAATTATTTTATGATTTTTGGATGTATAAATTATCTCATATAATTACATGCTTGGCGTTATGCGTGTACAAAATTTGTCAAGTAAAGTACCCAAAAGAGGTATTAAAATTATTTATAAATCATGTTATGATTTTTGGGGAATTAAAATAAATATTTTTTATACATTATATAAAATATCTATTATATAAAACGGAGCAGCTCAAATCCCAAAATTTTAATATCCAACGGCCTCAAATTAATTTAGGCTTCAACATCCAACAGTCTAAAATCATTTAAGGCTTCAACATCCACCGGTCACTAATCTATCACTCATTTCTCCTCCAAATTCAACTTCTTTTTTTCAAAAATCAATCAACCCACATTTTCCTCCCAAATCAAATTCATCACTACACTATAATAATAATAATAATAATAATAATAATAATAATAATAATAATATTAATATTAATATTAATAATAATAATAATGATGATGATGATGATGATAATAAAAATAATAATAATAATAAAATAAATATAATAAAAGTAATAATAATCATAATAATAATAATAATAATAATAATAATAATAATAATAATAATAATAATAATAATAATAATAATAATAATAATAATAATACAAATAATAATTATAATAATATAAAATAATAATTACAATAATTGAAATAATAATAATAATAATAATAATAATAATAAATATAGTAATAGTAATAATAATAATAATAATAATAATAGTAACAACAACAACAATAATAATAATAATAATAATAATAATAATAATAATAATAATAATAATAATAATAATAATAATAATAATAATAATAATAATAATAATAATAATAATGTTATTATTATTAGTATTAGTATTAATATTAATAATAATAATAATAATAATAATAATAATAATAATAATAATAATAATAATAATAATCCTACATTAGTTAATTCTCTACACTTAACAATACTTGAATTTATTCTCCCAACACATTGACCAACATTTGACTTTTAAATTTGGACTCAATATTTGGGCTACTAGTTTATTTTGCATTGGGCTCCCTTATTTAATTATTTGGGTTATCCAACACAACTCACACATCTTTATAATTTGGGCTAGGTAATTAATTTAATTGGACTTATATTAATTACCTCTTGGGCTATTAATCAACATAACACTTGGGTTTATTATTTTATTACTCACCTTCATACAATATTCTCATATTGGGCTAACACATATAACAACTTATTAATTAAGTTAATTACTTAATAATTAATTTCTTAATATTGTCATTCTAGGCAATATTCTAACTTCTCTACTTATTAATTACAACTTTAATTCATGACTCCTATAATTAACTCAATTAATTATATTACATGACTTTCCTTCTTACTTCATATTTAAACTAATTAATTTATTAGCTTAATTGAGTATTAACTTACTGATCCTCTTATTTGGCTAACCATCACACTGTAGGTATATACGCATTAATATAATTACCTTCACTTCTCAATTGAATTTATTTTCTTAATAAATTCAATATATGCATCATTAAAATATTCCCACATTTAATTTCTAACAAATAAATTATGTTAAAAAAAAATGTTCACCCATTTTCTACACATCTTACTTCTCAAATTCTAGGTTTTAAACCTTAACTTTTAATAAAATCAATTAAGATATTATTTAAAATCTTGAAAATATCTGGGATACTACATTCACCCCTTCTTATAAGAATTTCGTCCCCGAAATTATCTCATACTCATTTCTAACAAATTTTCATCTCTGAATATATATCTTCACTCATCACATTCTATGACCACCCTTTTATAGGAAGTTCATATTTTTCACAATTCCAGAACAATGGAATATCTTGCAAAAGAATAAATTGAAAATCAATATCTTACAAAAGAATAAATTGAAAATCAAAATATTCATTAAAACTTTCATACTATTCTGAGGGGTCATAGAGACTGTGAACATACTGCGAGAATGTTTATCAATCACAAAGACTGAAAACATACTACAATGGTTTCGTACGCTAGGTGATCAGCCTATCGTACTCTAGCGCTATGCACAACGACTTCTCTCGGGGTCGAACTCTTTGGATTTACCAACCCATATCAGCATGCCACCACTGTTGGGCGCCCCCTCGCGGGTTCTTTATTAATGGCTCTGACATATCCCCCATTATGGGGTTGTTCACCTCAGACTTATTACAAAATTCCGCTCCAGCATAAGTTGGATTGGAAAATAAAACTTGAGTCATTTCTGACCCAAAAGTATTCAATCAAAAAAAATGACGTAGACTCACATCATTGAACTGTTCGTATATTACGAATCGAAAATTATTTCAGATTAGTTAAAATAACCGAAATACATTTTTAGGACTTCATGCTACCGCACCGTTGCAACAGTGCGTTGAGGATTCTGTCTTTTTCATCTCTGCACCACGGCTTTAATGGCGTGTGATGATTTTATAAATACATTTTGATATTTTCAAATTAATTTGTCTAGCCGAAACAATTATCATAGACTCTTCTTTAAAAGTTTCAAAATACTAAAAATTATTTTATGACTTTGTCATATTACATCGTACCATAGTGGGCTTAAAAATACATCAAACACTAGGTTACTCTGCATTGATGACTCCATCGTTTATCATTTCTGCACTAAGTACATGAATGATCTCTAAAATACATTTGTCTTTTCAAAAGCACAAAAGTGCGAATTTAGCATGATTTTAAGAATTTCAAAATCTAGCATAGCTAGAAGATTTGGAATATCCTAAAACCTCAAAACACCTCAAATTTTTCCTCCACATTCTTTTCCAGCTTAATTCTATCCATACTCACTGTTAATCAAACTTACCACGTATTTGGGCTCAGGAACTTACCACAATCATATGGTTTTAGGAGCTTATCCTAGTCAGGCCAAAGTCGCTCATTCGCTGAGAGGTTCCACCATACAATTATGAGTCACGAACTTACCATACGTGTCGGTTCTCAGAACACGAACTTATCTTAACATCCTCTACCTATCCGTTATACACATGAGAAAAGAATCACCTTCTCAACATACATATAACGAATAGCGCGACACCAGGCTTCAATCGATTATCACTATAGAAAACTAAGTGGTCGTCAAACCAAACACAATCTCCTGCCCCATACAAGAAATTGGTCAACTCGGCCACTAATCAATATAGAAAGTCAAGCGGCCGTTAAACCAAGAACAAATACTTTAGTTTCCCAACTGTTCAACACTGTAAGGAAACACATGCCACCAGTACATATCTTTTTTCTTCGATACACACTGATCGTGTAAGTTTCGTAGCAGCATCTCCCAAATTGGTTCGCTGACATATCATAGCCCCCGCCCATACAAAGGTTCGTTCAACTCAACCACCATATTAATATAGGAACTAAGCGGTTCTAAAACCAAGCACAGATTCCCTGCCCATACAAGGAATCGTACAACTCAGCCACTAATATGAGTACTGAATTAAAAACCCACAAACCACTAATTTTTCTTAACTGTATACGAATTCTCTCCATTCATATTTTAGCACATCTGCCTCATTACGAGTTCATCTCTCTAGATCATTTCATGACCTTATTAGCATTTTCTTTATGCTTCTCAAAATCTTATTATAAGATATCTTCTATCATTTCTTCGAATTAGGTACAATATGACCCTTTTTATTTCTCTTATATCTTCTCAAATCCATCACTGGATAATCTTTTATATATGAATTTTCCAAATTCATCTTTTATTACTTAAACTCTTCCGGAGTTTATTCATTTATCATTTTACTTATCTTCTACTACGGTTATAACCTAAGGTACTCTTACCTAAGGTTTATAACCTATCAGCTCTGATACCAACTTGTGACAAATCCAGGTTCCTTGAACCTCGGATCCGGTTCAACACGAGTACAACCTTTTCCATATTGTTCATGAATTACAACAATATTATAATTGCTAAATAATCATTTATTTACAATTTTATAACATCTCTTTCTATTCCAGAATCGAAATCTTTATACATTCCTAGTATGTCTCAATATCATACACGATACGACATTCTATTACAATCAAATTGAGTATTTAACACTCATATAGTATACCAACTAAGTATTATACTACACAGTCATTTACCTGTCCAATTCGGACTGATATCTACAACAAATATTTAGATCTTCAGTGAAAGTAATATGCTTTCCTGTTCCTTGATCTTTATCGAGAACTTCAAATAATTTGCACTATCTGAAAATGTTGGTTTAGGGAAGAGTGAGCACGACGGCTCAGCAAGTCTAACAGATAGTACATAACACATAGTTCATGTGTATACATGCTTCTCATGCTTCATACATTACATTATATGAATGCGTTATGCTTCTCATGCGTTGCATTTATTCATGCAACATACTGATCATGCATTGGAATGAATACATAACATACAGTTCAACTTATTCAATTAATTCAGGCTTTCTATCATATAGAATCAACACACCTCATATGGTTTCACAAAAACATATTTAATTCAAATTTTCACATGCTTCAAGTGCACACACAACAGTTATACACATAGCAACAATATCTGAAAAACTTGTCTGGTTCGCTTCTACCAGTTATGCTTATTTGCATCTTTCGTTCAACCTACAATTTATATAGTAAATTGACATAATCATTAGATGCAATGACTATTACTTAGCCTTTATATAAAACTCTAACTTTAAATTATTAACTCTTAAGATGTCCGACAAACGAACCCTTAAGTTCTGGACAAAACCCTAGCCCAACCCCAGTTGGACATGTCGGGTATGCTCATCTAACTTATACATTCACTACACGTTCTTCGTACAACCTATTTTTAATAAGTTGTCTAAAATTTAGTCACAAATTGACTATTTACATCGGTTTAATTTAATTAAACATTCTTCTTTTACATAACTTAATGATTTAGACATTTAATAATGTACCAAATACCCCAAGATATTATCTACCTTTGATAATATACAACTACATTCAAATATTATTAATCATTTAATAATATTTTACTCACTTATTAATATTATTAACCTTTTAATAATATTTTAATCACTTATTAATGTTATTAATTATTAACCATTTAATAATATTTTAATCTCTCATTAATATTATTAACCATTTAATAATATTTTAATCTCTCATTAATATTATTAACCATTTAATAATACTTTAATCACTTATTAATATTATTAACCATTTAATAATATTTTAATCACTTATTAATATTATTAATCATTTAATAATATTTTACTATCTTATTAATATTATTAATCATTTAATAATATTTTATTCACTTGCTAATATTATTACTCATTTAATAATATTTTCATTATTTTCTAATATTATTATACTAATAATAATATTTAATTATAATATTAAACATTTGATAATATTTATCCTCTTTTAATTATTAAATCAATTATTTATCATTAAAAATACATTTATTGGTTAAAATAATAATAAAATAATTTATTTTTATTTTTTTTCCAAGCATGGGCGTCTAGACACCGCCCCAAGGCTTTTCTGGGGCGTATTTACGCCCATAGGCAGAAGACCAGGCATACACTTGGGCGTCTAGACGCCGGAGTTTGGCTGTCGGAACCTCTCTTACTAGTTTTGCCATAACTTTGTTATACGGAAATATTTTGAGGTGATTTTTGAGTCTAAATTCATTAAACTTTCATGATCTACAATTTCTCTTTAGATCACAAATCCAAATTCCTAACAAAACTAGACTAAAAATGGCTCACAAGGACAGAGTGAAAACTAAAATCACAAATCTTTGGTTTTAATATTCAAACTTGAATAAAATAAACTCTACAGCTCCAAATGACACCAACTTAGTGTTGTTGTCTTCATAACTTCTTGTTTTACAATATTTTATGAGTCAATCACATTTTTGAAAACGTTTTGACAAGAAATTTAAGATCGAACCGCTTAGGGTTTTAAAATGCCATATTTTGCAATAAAAGTCATAACTTGCTTATTTCTTCAAAATTTTCAATCGATCAAGTTAGGTTATCATCACAATACATAAACCTATCTTTCAAGACTCATAGTGTTGGTTTGCAAAAATATGGCATACATATAATCAAATTATATAAGCGTAACGGAAGCAATAAAAATCAGATTTTAAAATTTTTTGTACAAACCAATAACCCGAATCTTTCTTATGTGACTATTATTAATTGAAGAAGGATAAAAGAATTTATACCTTTGTAGAACCAAGCTTCCACGGGTACAAGTTAATCTCCCTTTAATCCTTCATGTTCTTCTTCAAATTCACCGATTAGATTCCACAGATCAATGTTAGCTCCCCAAGTGTTGAGCCTCTAGAGGTGATCCACCAAGACTTCTATGAATTAAAGAAGTGGATCTTGGTTTCTCCAAACCATGGGTGGCTAGCCCTAATTCTCTCTATCTCTCTAACTCTTAGATCTAGAGAATTATGGAGTACTCTCTCTAATCTAATGAAATAGTGTGTAACCTTGATCTATGATAAGACTCCTCTTATTTATAGATCTAGTCAACCCTCTTAAACTATTTAGGATTAGGATTTTAATTTAATTCTCAATTTAATTAGGAACAAATTAATTAATTACAATTCCTAAACCAATTAGGAACTTAATTATTTAATAATGAGAGTACTTCTTATTAATTAATTACTAAACCATTTAGTAACTTAATTAATTATTATTATAATTATAATTTCAAAACTATTTAGGAACTTAATTATTTAATAATAATATTACTACTTATTAATTAATCCCTAAACCATTTAGGAACTAAATAATAATACTAGTAGTAATAATAATAATAGTAATAATAATAATAAGACTCCTCTTATTAATTTATAATTAGTATTTCTAAAATACTAAATTATAAATATTAAGCTATTTAATTTATTCTATCACCATAGTATAAATTAAATATACTTAATTTATTATTACGATTATGCCATCCACTTCTAAAATAAATATTACTCTTTTGCGGTGTGACCCTTCAGGTTCTCCATATTAAACCGGTTGTATAATAAATAAATTAGAACAATTCTAATTTATTTATTACGAATTAACTCTTTAATTTAGAATAAATAATTATTCCACAATAAGGGTAAGCCCCCTTAGCGATTAGTCGACTTTCCAGATAATATAGATTTCAACATTTAATCGTAAAAGAACCTTTCAGCAAATAGTTACCGTACAATTCAATCCTTCTACCACACAATGTCCCAATCAAATATAAGACACATAATTTCTGTCAAGTCTTATTTATTTGATTATATGCATTTCAATTCACAAATACACAACTCTAGTTAATGTAAATTAGAAACTCCTTTCTAATTCCATTCAACCCTGGCCAGGGATTTCTGAGTTGTCACTTATTGAATCGCATAGGACATTCTCTCCCTTTACTGGAAGTGGTAGATCCTTTGTTGATCATTCATCTATCTCCATGTATACCTTATTATACCCAATCACATCCTTTGATATACCAATAGGTCTTAAGGAATATGTCAAAGTATAACTTAGTACACACAAGATACTAAGATGATCTCAAGTCTAAGGATCACTTGTACGACTATCACATAAGGAACTCCTATTGACAGACGAGTAAAACTCCATTAGGTGTTCCTTGAGCGAGTCACGTTCAGTGAACTTAATCTCTAATAAGCACCTACATACTTGTTTTAGTGTCACTACACAAATGATTATGAGATCAATCATCCTCTTCATAAGAGCAAGCATAGTATGTACCAATCTATCCGGATCTACTAATCCCCTTTTTAATGATCCAACGATTAGGAACAATTTTAGTTTTGAGCTATCTTGAATTTTAGATCTCATTAGCATGATCTTCATCATGGGTCTAAAAGCATTGCTCAAAAACTATGAGTTTATCCATTTCATTAATTCAAGTAATTAATCATGAATAAAGAAATGCCTTGATACTTTTATTAATAAATGAACAAGATTACAAAGTATATGCTTATCACATCAAATGTGATTGGCTTGAGGGCATACTACTTTCAATCTCCCACTTGCACTAAAGTCAATCGCCCTTTGGTATCCACATACCATTCTTCTCTAAGTGGCGTACAAATTGCTTAGTAAATGCTTTAGTTAATGGATCTGTAATGCTGTTCTAAGAGTCTACCATCTTTATGGTGTCGTCTCCTTCTTAATGATTCATCTAATCATATAAAAGTGCCGCAACACATGTTTGGATTTCAGATGAGACCTAGGTTCCTTGGCGAATTAAACTCCTTTAATGTTAGGAACCATTATAAGTTCTGTAAAGAACTTGTTTAACCAAACAATCACCTTTGCAACTTCACTTATAGTTATTTACTATGTCTTTGTCACTAAATCAGCAACTCTTTGCTGTTTGGAACTTTTCCAACTCACTGCAGCACCATTTACGGTAATCATATTACCTGAAGCGGATATGTTGTTATCTTGGTTAGTCTGAACAAACTTGAGTTTGTTAAACCCTTTAGTTTTATATCAGACCCATCATTAGAAACTCTTTTCTAATGTTCTTCTCCATAATTAAACTGATATCTACTTATCATACATAAGCAATATCAAGTCTAGTACATTCGACGAATCAATGTACGTCCCTTGGGTCAAGCCGAGCATCCTTTATGATCTATCTCTATAGACCTTTATCCTAAATAGAATGTTAGGACGCTTCTCCCAAGTCCTTAATGGAGAAGTTTTGGACAACCACATCTTTACTGATTGTAGCATCGGTATGTCATTCCTTATTGATATTATATCAACATATAATACTAGGAATGTCACAGTGCTCCCACTAACCTTTGTACATACTTGGTTCATCCTTGTCTTTGATAAAATCAAACTCTTTTGATTGTCTCATAAAAACGGATGTTCTATCTTCGAGAAACTTGCTTCAATTCATAATTGGATCGTTGTAACTTACATACTTGATTTGCTCCATCTATATGGAGACAAATTCTTTTGGTTGTATCATACATACATCCTTTTGTATAGTAAGCTGCAACTGCAAGTAAAATCCGAATGGATATATGCATTTTCACTAGTGAAAAATTTTGTCATAGTCAACTCATTGACCTTGGTTGAAATCTTTTTACCACTAGTCAGGTCTTATAGGTCTACACCTAGCCATCTGCTTTAGTCTTTCTCCAAAGACCCATTTCAGATTTTATGGTCGTCAACCATTTCTCTTGAGTATCTAACACTCATACCTCATCGTATATATCTGGATCATCATCCACTATGATGCGTACCTTATCATCATCATCTATGATGAATCCATACCATTCAGGTATCTTCGGTACTAAACCAGATTTACGACTTGGTTGTGGTACAATAGGTTTATCTACTTGTACAGATTCCTTCATTTTATCTGTAGTGTTTTGTGGTTCTTGAACTTCTTCAAGATTTATTTTACACCCACTAACCCTTTAAGGAAAAACTCATTTTCCTATAAGACAGCGTGTTTCAAACAAACACATTTTAGTTAGTCGGATTATAGAAGTGATACCCTAAACTTTCTTTAGGATATCCCACAAGTTTACACTTATCAGATCATGTCCCTAGCTTATCTTTGTCAAACCTTTTGACATAAGCTGAACAATTCAAATCTTAACATGCTTAAGACTTGGTTTCCTCCCTATCGATGACTCATATGAAGTCTTAGGGACAGAATTTGAAGGTATCTTATTTAGTAGATATGTGATCGTTTCTAGAGCATAACCCTAGAAGGATACTGGAAGATTGGTAATACTCATTATGGATCATCACCATGTCCATTGTGAGAATACCATTTCGCTTGAGATGATCTAAAAACTTACTGCTTTAAGTATTCCCTTCTCGATCTAATCGAAGAACTTTAATACTTTTGGCATTTAGTTTCTATACTTCACTTTTGAATTCTTTGAACGTTTCAAACGATTTGGATTTGTATTTCATTAAATACATATATCAAAATATAGAATCATCAGTGAAAGTAATGAATGAATACCCTCCTCTTGCATTTGTTGTCATAGGTCCCACACACCACTGTGTGTACCATCTCTAACAACTCCATAACTCGCTCTCCATGTCCACTAAATGGAAATTTAGTCATATTGTCCATGATACAAGATTCACAAGTTGTATTTGATTCATAATCAAAAAAAAAAAAAGGCACAAAAACCTATCTTTATACAACTTGTTTAGTCTTATTTCATTAACGTGACCGAGTTAACAGTGTTGCATGAAGGTATGATTCATATCATTTCTTTGCTTTTAGTTTGTTCAAATTGAAATATTTTTCATGTAAGTCAAGTATACAAAATCTATTAAGTAATTAACCAGTTCTAAATAAAACATTATCATTATAAACAGAACAATGATTGTTCATTATAATGTCAAAAAAACCCTTCCTTGTCATCACATGGAACTGAAATAATGTTTCTAAGAACTAGAACATAGTAACAACTTACTAACTTAATAGGTTTGCCCGTAGGCAGTGCTAAACTATAAGTTCTCATGGCTAATGCAGCAACCTTTGCTTCATTCCCCATCACAGAATTACTTATCATTTGTTTAGCTTTCTACTTCTGCTTAGTCTCTGCAACGACTTGCATATGTGAGACCACCAGCCGGTATCTAATACCTAAGTAGAAACTTGACTTATAGAAGGTTCTATTTCATTATGAACAAATCTATATCTGTAGCTGAAGTTTCACTAAACTTCTTCTACTTAACTACTACAACTCTCTTGCAGTTGTTCTTCCAGTGTCCCAGCTTATCGCAATGAAAGCAAACTCCTTTGCCCTCGGGATCACTTTTATTTATGTCCTTTGTTTAGCCTTTCTTTTGCCTTCTACTCTTTCTGACTCTTCAAAAATACCTTTGGCCATCTTCCTCCGCTTAGAAGATTCATCTACGAGTAAGATTTGGTTTTTCTAGGAAGGAACGTGACTCTTAATAGTTTTCAACATATTTAAGCAAATCAGTTAAACTGACTTCTAGCTTATTAATGTTTGAAGTTCACAACATATTGTGAATTAGAGTCAGTGAGTGACTGCAAGATCGAATCTTGACTCAACTTTCCATCCTTGACAAAATTGGTTGTCCTAATTGATCAATCCAATTGATCATCTTTAGGACATGTGTCTTTTACTGTAGTGCCATTGGTTATTATAGATCGAAAGAGCTCCTTAGATATCTTATATCTAGTTGACCTACTTTGCTCACCATACAACTATTGAATGTGCAGCAATATAGTAGGTGCATCCATTTTCTCGTGTTGACGTTGTAACTCGATACTTATGGATGTGAGCATGATGCATTGAGCCACTTTTGCATCATCTTGCCATTTCATAAAATAGCAATCTCTTCCTCAGAGGCTTAGTCTACAATGTTTGTAGGAATAGACAAATTAAGGACATTTGCTAGCTTTTCAGCATTGAGAATTTTTCTCAAATTTGTTTAATCAATCCGAACAATTCGGTTCGATTAATTGTTAGCATCCAATATGCTATGCAGTGTTAGTGAATTAAACATAGCAATATTCTTTAAGTGAATTAATAACAACATTAACATGCATTCATTTTATTAATTACCAAAATAAATTAGGTCTTTATTTAAAATGGTGTCTCCCACAATTTTCATCAAACTATATTACCCTCCTTATATAGTTCGGCAAATCTAGTTAAAGATTTGCTAGTGAGAATAAGGATCATATTTCAAATGTATATAGCCTTGTGTGACACAACAAACGATATATAAATAAATAGGTAGACAACTCTTGTCAATTACATTAACATGTAACTCCTTTTATTTTGCCTCTTAGATTATTATGATCATGTGTGACACATCCAAATCAAAATTATCCAAGTTAAGTCAAACCTAGCATTTTCTTATATTAGAAGAGAAAAAGACCGTCCTTGTGTGACACAACAAAACATTAATGTTCAATTCTTTTTATAAACATCAAATGTTATAAAACAACATCTCAAAAAATTAATATAAGTCTTGTGTGACACAACAAACTTATAATGATTATTTGATACTCTATCGTTTTACCATGCTAAAAGGCGACGTTCGATATTTTTAATAAATATCTTTGAACGTTACAACTTAATATTATGAGTAGTAGAATAAATAAATTAGAACAATTCTAATTTTATTTAATTGAATTAAACTCCTTTAATTCATGAATTAAACATTTTAATTCATTTTATAAATAATATTTATTCTACATCATGAGGGGTTTATTAATATTAATTGTCTCATCTTGTTTAGCGCATATGCACATATATATATAAAATACGCGTCATATTAATTAACATGCGAAGCATGTTTGATAATATATAATATATATAAATAAGCATGCACATATAGAATATTATATTCTACTTGGATTGATTATGGACTTTTATTCTAGTTTGGTTTATTCGAGCCACCAAATAAACCAATTGGTCAAACCTAGGGTGCAAGAATAAATTAAATTAAATGTAACTATTACATTTAAATTCGGGCTCCATTACAAACGGGTCTTCATGCGCTCCTTGCTTCTTTATTCCAATTCTTCAAAATAATTCTAACAAATCCTATTACAAATTATTTACAATAAATTGAAACCTTGATCAACAGTCAAGGGGAAGTACATAGGAGAGAGATAGAATTTTACATCAGAAAAATTAGAAAGACGAGGTACGCAGACCCCATTTATTAAAACTCATTCATTCATGCATTTAATTTAAAATTAAATCAAATCACATTGGTCAATAGTCCATAAACAATCCCATTTATTATCATATATATCAACATATATATTAATAAATAATATTCATCTCATGAATTAAATAAAACATTCCATATATGTATTGGTATCATTTAATGGGCAATTTAAAATTGCATGAAATCCAATTTCATATTTAAAATAAACCTTTTATTTTAATTATAAAATCATGTAAAAATAAACTATTTATTTTTATTATATTTTTGTAATTTTTGAATTTTTTAAAATTACCCAAAATAAACCTTTTATTTTTTAATTTCAAAAATCTGCTCAAAATATACAAAAACAATTAAAAATCTGAAAGTTGGGTTATTTACGAAACTGCCATTGAAAAATCGAATTTTCGGTATTTACAGAAATGCCACCGCGTCCCTGAAATTACAAAACTGCCACCGCGTACAATGCGCGCTGAGAATGAGTCCGCGCAATGCGCACACGGTTCTTCTCCGCGCAATGCGCGCCTGTTACTTCTCCGCGCAATGCGCGCGTAGACAATCCACGCCATGCGCGCGTAGGGCAGCACTGTAGCAGCCGCGGAAGTTACTGTAGCAGTTCGTGAAATAATTAAAAAAAACTTCTTTTTTTTTTCTTTTCAAAACACGATTTTTGCAATTGATTTTCAATACCCATGATTCTATACAACAAATTATGCCCAATAAATTGTTCTAAACATATACCCATACATATATGAAATTAAAACAATTAATAATTCGCATAAGTTTGGCTCTTGATGCCACTGTTGGTTTGCAAAAATATGGCATACATATAATCAAATTATATAAGCGCAACGGAAGCAATAAAAATCAGATTTTAAATTTTTTTGTACAAACCAATAACCTGGATCTTTCTTATGCGACTATTATTAATTGAAAAAGGATAAAAGAATTTATACCTTTGTAGAACCAAGCTTCCACGGGTACAAGTTCATCTCCATTTAATCCTTCATGTTCTTCTTCAAATTCACCGATTAGATTCCACGGATCAATGTTAGCTCTCCAAGTGTTGAGCCTCTAGAGGTGATCCACCAAGAGATCTATGAATTAAAGAAGTGGATCTTGGTTTATCCAAACCATGGGTGGCTAGCCCTAATTCTTTCTCTCTCTCTAACTCTTAGATCTAGAGAATTATGGAGTACTCTCTCTAATCTAATGAAAGAGTGTGTAACCTTGATCTATGATAAGACTCCTCTTATTTATATATTTAGTCAACCCTCCTAAACTATTTAGGATTAGGGTTTTAATTTAATTCCCAATTTAATTAGGAACTAAATTAATTAATTACAATTCCTAAACCATTTAGGAACTTAATTATTTAATAATGAGAGTACTTCTTATTAATTAATTACTAAACCATTTAGTAACTTAATTAATTATTATTATAATTATAATTTCAAAACTATTTAGGAACTTAATTATTTAATAATAATATTACTACTTATTAATTAATCCCTAAACCATTTAGGAACTAAATAATAATACTAGTAGTAATAATAATAATAAGACTCCTCTTATTAATTTATAATTAGTATTTCTAAAATACTAAATTATAAATATTAAGCTATTTAATTTATTCTATCACCATAGTATAAATTAAATATACTTAATTTATTATTACGATTATGCCATCCACTTCTAAAATAAATATTACTCTTTTGCGGTGTGACCCTTTAGGTTCTCCATATTAAACCGGTTGTATAATAAATAAATTAGAACAATTCTAATTTATTTATTACGAATTAACTCTTTAATTTAGAATAAATAATTATTCCACAATAAGGGTAAGCCCCCTTAGCGATTAGTCGACTTTCCAGATAATATAGATTTCAACATTTAATCGTAAAAGAACCTTTCAGCAAATAGTTACCGTACAATTCAATCCTTCTACCACACAATGTCCATATCAAATATAAGACACGGAATTTCTGTCAAGTCTTATTTATTTGATTATATGCATTTCAATTCACAAATACACAACTCTAGTTAATGTAAATTAGAAACTCCTTTCTAATTCCATTCAACCCTGGCCAGGGATTTCTGAGTTGTCACTTATTGAATCGCATAGGACATTCTCTCCCTTTACTGGAAGTGGTAGATCCTTTTTTGATCATTCATCTATCTCCATGTGTACCTTATTATACCCAATCACATCCTTTGATATACCAATAGGTCTTAAGGAATATGTCAAAGTATAACTTAGTACACACAAGATACTAAGATGATCTCAAGTCTAAGGATCACTTGTACGACTATCACATAAGGAACTCCTATTGACAGACGAGTAAAACTCCATTAGGTGTTCCTTAAGTGAGTCACGTTCAGTGAACTTAATCTCTAATAAGCACCTACATACTTGCTTTAGTGTCTCTACACAAATGATTATGAGATCAATCATCCTCTTCATAAGAGCAAGCATAGTATGTACCAATCTATCCGGATCTACTAATCCCCTTTTTAGTGATCCAACGATTATGAACAATTTTAGTTTTGAGCTATCTTGAATTTTAAATCTCATTAGCATGATCCTCATCATGGTTCTAAAAGCATTGCCCAAAAACTATGGGTTTATCCATTTGATTAATTCAAGTAATTAATCATGAATAAAGAAATGCCTTGATACTTTTATTAATAAATGAACAAGATTACAAAGTATATGCTTATCACATCAAATGTGATTGGCTTGAGGGCATACTACTTTCAATCTCCCACTTGCACTAAAGTCAATCGCCCTTTGGTATTCACATACCATTCTTCTCTAAGTATCGTACAAATTGCTTAGTAAATGCTTTAGTTAATGGATCTGTAATGCTGTTCTAAGAGTCTACCATCTTTATGGTGTCGTCTCCTTCTTAATGATTCATCTAATCATATAAAAGTGTCGCAACACATGTTTGGATTTCAGATGAGACCTAGGTTCCTTGGCGAAATAAACTCCTTTAATGTTAGGAACCATTATAAGTTCTGTAAAGAACTTGTTTAACCAAACAATCACCTTTGCAACTTCACTTATAGTTATTTACTATGTCTTTGTCACTAAATCAGCAACTCTTTGCTGTTTGGAACTTTTCCAACTCACTGCAACACCATTTACGGTAATCATATTACCTGAAGCGGATATGTTGTTATCTTGGTTAGTCTGAACAAACTTGAGTTTGTTAAACCCTTTAGTTTTATATCAGACCCATCATTAGAAACTCTTTTCTAATGTTCTTCTCCATAATTAAACTGATATATGCGTATCATACATAAGCAATATCAAGTCTAGTACATTCGACGAATCAATGTACGTCCCTTGGGTCAAGCCGAGCATCCTTTATGATCTATCTCTATAAACCTTTATCCTAAATAGAATGTTAGGACGCTTCTCCCAAGTCCTTAATGGAGAAGTTTTGGACAACCACATCTTTACTGATTGTAGCATCGGTATGTCATTCCTTATTGATATTATATCAACATATAATACTAGGAATGTCACAGTGCTCCCACTAACCTTTGTACATACTTGGTTCATCCTTGTCTTTGATAAAATCAAACTCTTTTGATTGTCTCATAAAAACGGATGTTCTATCTTCGAGAAACTTGCTTCAATTCATAATTGGATCGTTGTAACTTACATACATGATTTGCTCCATCTATATGGAGACAAATTCTTTTGGTTGTATCATACATACATCCTTTTGTATAGTAAGCTGCAACTGCAAGTAAAATCCGAATGGATATATCAGACCCATCATTAGAAACTCTTTTCTAATGCTTATCTCATTAAAACTTATATAGACTATAAAAATGAAATAGGTGAAGGTTAGATCACTTTTGAACCTCTTGATCTTGGATGTTGTTCATCACTTGACTATGATCTTGGCTTGTGACTCCACCTTGATCATCCTCTAGCAATCTCCAACAATGCTCTCCCTTATCTCTAGAATGCTCTCTCTTTTATCTAAAGTACTTCTCTCTCTATAACTTGGTGAAATGAACAAATAACCAAACTTTTCCAAGCCTTGGTAATGAGTTCTATTTATAGGACTCAACTAACCTCACTTATCATCTACTAATCAACTAACATAGGTGAATTAAATGGTTAATCCATGCTTACTATTTTAGTGAATGACTACTTGATGGACTTGGTGATTGACCAAGTGATTGACCACCATGAATGACAAGTTTGATTGACTAGGGTGGTTGGGTAGTTGGTGAGCAATTCATCCAACACTTAACCCACATGTGGTTAACTCTCATAAGACCTATGGTTAAAGTACTACACTTAACCTTGGTCACTTAAAACTCAACCTTAGTTAGGGCTCATCTTATTTATATATCTCACAACAACTAACCACAATGTAGTTAATTCTCTACATTAAAATGACCTAGGTTGGTTCACTCACCCAACCATGGTCTAAATTCATCAATTAAACATACACACATCTTCCACCAAATAACCCAAGTAGGGTTAATTCTCTACAATCAATTATACATATATATTCAATATACTTATATAATTACTAACACTTAACTCTAGCACTGGTTAATGTTTTATTTTTATTACCACTTAGGGTTAACAAATAACCCAACAATGGTTAGTCCTCTACAACATAAATTCATAAGAATTGACCATCTTCATTGACTAGGGTTGGTGAACCACCCCTTGGTTAATTCATTTAACCAACATTGGTTAACTCTCTACCAATTCATATACTTACAACATATATATATCTCTACATATTCACCAATAACCTTTTATTTAAATTACATCATAGCTTGAATTGACCAATTTAAATTGAATATAAGTAACATATATTTTTACTCAATCTCCAAGTGGGACCCCATGTTTGGTCAACATCCTTTATTTTTATTATATATATATATATATATAATACTTGCAATTTCTACTAACCATTAACCAAGGTATGGTTAATTCTCTACAACATGCAACCCATGATTATCTACCAATTCTACCTTGGTGAATTTTATACATACATAATTGTATTTATAATATTCTTCCTACAACTAACCCATGTATAGTTAAATCTTTAATTTATTTACTACCTAGGGTTACTCTATTAACTCATCCATAGTTAATTCTCATTATCACATTCATTCACATAGAAATTAACCAATGTTTGGTTAATACTCTCTCTTGTCTACCAACTAGGGTTATTCAATTAACCCTACATTAGTTAATTCTCTACACTTAACAATACTTGAATTTATTCTCCCAACATATTGACCAACATTTGACTTTTAAATTTGGACTCAATATTTAGGCTACTAGTTTATTTTACATTGGACTCCCTTATTTAATTATTTGGGTTATCCAACACAACTCACACATCTTTATAACTTGGACTATGTAATTAATTTAATTGGACTTATATTAATTACCTCTTGGGCTATTAATCAACATAACACTTGGGTTTATTATTTTATTACCCACCTTCATGCAATATTCTCATATTGGGCTAACACATATAACAACTTATTAATTAAGTTAATTACTTAATTAATTAACTTCTTAATATTGTCATTATATGCAATATTCTAACTTATCTACTTATTAATTACAACTTTAATTCATGACTCCTATAATTAACTCAATTAATTATATTACATGACTTTCCTTATTACTTCATATTTAAACTAATTAATTTATTAGCTTAATTGAGTATTAACTTACTCATCCTCTTATTTGGCTAACCATCACACTGTAGGTATATACATATTAATATAATTACCTTCACTTCTTAATTGAATTTATTTCCTTAATAAATTCTCTACATGCATCATTAAAATATTCCCACATTTAATTTCTAACAAATAAATTATGTTAAAAAAAAATGTTCACCCATTTTCTACACATCTTACTTCTCAAATTCTAGGTTTTAAACCTTAACCTTTAATAAAATCAATTAAGATATTATTTAAAATCTTGAAAATATCTGGGATATTACAGTCTCCCCCCTTACGCCGGCCAAACGACGTCGTTTGGCCTTGCGTCAGCACAAAACTCATCCGCGCATTGCGCGGCTTCCCTTCCACCCCTCAAAACGACGTCGTTTCATCTGGGGCGGAAGAAAAACTAACCGCGCCATGTGCGGTCGGCCCTTAACATCTTCTTCCTCCTCTTGTTATGAATAGTGCATCAACTTTCCAATAATTCTCCATTTTTGCACATAATTTTCCCAACAAAATAACTCCAAAAATCACATGATTCATACATAAATATCCAAAAATTATTTAGAATAATTATTCTAATTATTTTCTAATTTTCCACAATAATTATTTTACCACAAAAATATAAATTCAACCAACAAAATTAATGGTTTTTACCTTTCTTGAAGCTTTCTCTAACCATGTTGGCACTAATTTCCCTCTTCCTCTTGGTGGCTATGGCAGCTACAGTGGTGGAGGTGGTGACTTTCGGTGGAGAGGAGAAAAAATAGAGAGTTTTGTTTGCTTTTTTTTTTTTCCTCTTTCTTATCCTTTTTCTTGCCTTTTATAACTAACAAAAGTGAATCATTTAGGAATAAAAAAATTTCCACCGCCTTGACCCATCTCTTTCACGCAACACTTAGAAGTTTCGGGAAATTCCCATGCAAATTTAAAATTTTAAAACATTACGTAATTATTTCGTGTAATAATTATTTTATATAATAAATACAAAATATTTATTTTAATTTACCAAAATTCATAATATGATTTATGAATAATATTTAGACCCTTTTTGGGTACTTTACATGACAATTTGTGTACACGCATAATGTCATGCATGTAATTATATGAGGTAATTTATACCTCCAAAAATCTTAAAATAATTCATATAACTTATAAAAATTATTTTTCGTAATTTTTCACTTCGTTACTTGGACAACATGTTACACTAACATGTTCACGTTTCAAAAATATTATCCTTCATAAAAGTCATAATAATTTAATTACGCATAAACATAATTTTTAATGAATTAAAACATTCCTTTTTTCTCATTTAATTTCATTTCTTTACATTTTACACTAATTTTTCTTATATAAATTATATAATTTATATAATTACTTTCTCATTACATAATTTCCATTTTATACCAAAACAATTAATAAAAATTTCTTCCAACCTTATTCAATTTAATCTTCTTATATAATTTTTCCTATATAATTTATATAATTATTATTTTCCTCATATTTCACTTTAATTTCCTTATATAAATTATATAATTTATTATTATATAATTTATATAATTACTTTTCTGCTTTATTAATTTCCAAACCTCCACCATAATTAGTGATTAATTATATAATCAATATTTCTAATTTTACTAACTTTCTCATAAAAATTTTCATAAATTTTCGGATTAATTTAATTATTAATCCCTTAATTCTCATAATTAATGAATTTATAATTATCAATTAAACATTCACATATATAAATATACTTATTTAAATCTTACTTCTCACATTACCCTATAATCTCCTTTAAATCTAAATTTCTGCATTTTCATAACAATTTAATTGTATAATTTATTGTACCTTTATTTAACATTTTTCTTATCCTTCATAAATTGTTTTTAAATAATTTATTTACTTTCCAATTATTTTAAAATAACACAATTCGTCATGATCTCTGTACAGATTTAATTTACTAATTAAATCTTATCTACCTTAAATCACATAAAATAATAATTAATTTAAACAACCTTGATAATTTTATCAATTAATTTCTCATTTAATATTATTAAAGAAATCTTAAAATTCGGGTCCTCACAATTTCTTTAGTGTTTTTGCGGGCTATATCGAGAACAACTTTTTGTAGTAAGCTCTGACTCATGATATAATAATCTTTTTCTTCCTCATTGGATCCTACCAAATGATTTGCAGTACTACCATTTTTTCACATAAAATACTGTTCATGGATCATATTGATCGATTGTTAGAGATACTGGAGGCAAATAAATGCTGTCAAATTTTTCATTCTGTTTTGTCAATAAAGGAAAGGTGTGTGGAATACCCAAAAATACTATATTACATAAATTTGAGTCCGTTATCATCAATCAATTAATTATTAAAATTTGCCAAGAACTAATTTTAAGTTGGGAATGAATAGCACACTAATGTTTGCCTAAAAAAAAACTATGACTGAATTGAGTATCAATCTTTTTGTATTAATGGTTGGACTCTTAGTTCTATTATGAAACTGAGAGTCCACAACAGTTTTAGATTTTTCAATTTAAAAATATTGAATACAGTACTCAACTGTTATATTAATTATATCGTGACTTCAGGCACGGGTTATCCCTAGTTTATTATACGAAATAATTACGTAATGTATTTAAATTAAAATTTTGTATGCTATTTTCTTGAAAAATCCGGAAGTTTCCTGTGGCATGCAAATAAGTCGGTGGAAATTTTTATTCCAAATGGCTAAGTGGTTGTTGGTTATATAAAGGGAAAAAGAAACAAAGCAAACAAAAAGGAAAGGAAAAAGGAACAAAAAGAAATAAAAGAAAACAACTCCCCTTCTCCATTTTTTTGCTTACCACCTGAAGCTACCACCACCTCCATCGGAAACCACCATGGCCACCACAAGAGAAGAATTATTTGGTGCTTTCAAGGAAGGATAATCAAGCTTTGAAGGTATAAATACTAATTTATATGATTTATTATGTATTTTTAGTAATAAATTAATTTTGTGAAAAAAAAATATTGTAAATAATTATAATAATTGTTCCAAATAATTTTTGGATATATATGTGTGAGTTATATGATTTTTAGAGTTATTTTGTGGGAAAATTTTGATCAAAAATGGAATTATTTTGGCTAAGTTGGTGCATTGTTCGTAGAAAAGCTGAAGAAGAAGAAAAAGGGCTGCCGCGTTTCCGGACGCCGAGTAAAAACGGCGTCGTTTTGGGGCCGCACGGAAAAAGCAGTCGTGCCATGCGCGGAGACTTCTGGAAACGGCAAGAAACGACGCCGTTTAGCGTCGACAGTGAGGGGCCGGCGCAATGCCTGGCCAACGGCAACATAGCAAAATTACGGTTTTGCCCCCGATCTTTTTCGAAAATGACCAGCATGTCCTAGACGCGCGAAGATTACGAAAATGCCACTGGACTTTCCGAAAAATGCCGGTTGTGTCCCTAAAGGCACGAAAATTACTAAAATGCCCCTAGAATTAGTTTTTAATTAAATAAATGTTTAAAAATTGTTTAAAAATTATAGAAAAATACTAAAAATACAGAAAGGATGTTTGGGCATTAAATTTAACATTTTTATAAAAATATTAAATATTGGGGATTAATATTTAAATGTTTAAATATTAATCTAATAAGGTTAAAATTTAAGAAAATGGTTAAATAACATTTTTGGACAACCAAATATGCTAAAATTTATCCGATGAGCCAGGTTGTCCGTATTGAAGATGTTTGATATTAAGTTAAATAAATATATTAAGGAATGAGGTTAAAATAATTAACCATACTAGTTAATAATTGACCCAGTACCCTAAAATAAATCGACGGGTAGGGTTAATTATACTATAGATGATATTAATTAAGGAAATTAATATCATAAGGAGATGATTAATTATTATTTGATTATTTTATGATCATAGGTTGTACGAGAAGCATTAGAGAAGGGTATTTATCAATTAATTCCAAATTCCAGGCAAGTTCTTCAGTCCTTAAATGTTAAATGTTGACTGTTATGATATGATAATACTTGTTCAAATACATATAAATTATGTGTTATGTGATCTGTGGATAATATGACAATTATGTATACTTTGTGCAATGATGTGAGATATATTGCTATAGTAGAAGCACAGCACATGATGTATGACACACACCAAGTATGTTAAGGTATGTGCTACGTGAAGCATGAAATGTGTTAACTGTTAAACTTGCTGAGCCGTTGTGCTCATTACTTGCTTAAAATAAACTTTTGCAAGTTAAGAAAAGAATTTCAAGAATATCAGATTATATAGAGACGGATTTTCCAAAAAGGTTGTGAACGTTAGTACAAAATGTTTATATTATGATTCAATATGGATGATTGTCAATGTGACATTAATATTTTGTATACATGCAAATTTGGTACGGATAGGACAAGTAGAATTAAAATATGAATTTTGATTGTTTAATGTAGTTGGTATGAAAGAGACTATTATATGTTTAATTATGAATTATGATACAAAGAACATTTGTATAGATATGAATGATATTAAATTGTTAATGTTGATGGTGTGATGTCGCAAGCACCCAAAAATAAAATCTTACTTTTGAAAAATAAATATGTAGTAGTGTAAGCAATAGTCGATCCCACAGAGAATGATTATTTAATTTTATGTTTTTTTTCAAATAAAAACTAGGGGGTTTTGAATCAAAGAAATAGTTTAAATAAAATTAACTAAAATAATTATGCAAGTAATTTAATGAAATAAATGATGAGAAAAAGCATTGGTTTAAGTTAATATCCACCATCAAGAATTTACAACTGATCACTGATGCAAAAATAAATCAATTAATATTTTGAAGATTCACCGTAGAAAGAACTACTCGCAGGTGGAATAATTTTTCTCCTCTCTCCTTAATTTTAGATAAGTAGAGCCACGTGGTCTAAATACCCTTACTATTAAACAACCTTCGGCACGTGCTAAAGATTTAATTTAATAGCAGCATAAAGAATTAGAGAGATCGTTGAACTAAACAACACAAGCCACGTGTTTGCATTTAATTTAGATGAATATTCTTCCTAAGATAAAATAATCTTTTGATCTGCAAAACAATTATTAAACTTAGTTGCTTCAAAAATAGCAGTAGATTAATATGAATAATAAACTAGTAGCGCTCCTAGCAATTAAACAAATCAATCATAAAATTGAGCATAGAAGAATATTCAATAATCAAAATATAAATTGAACAATTAAAATAAATTAGATCTCACAGTGGATAAATCTTGATGGCTTCAATCACTTAAACCAAGAAAAAGAATTTAGCTACTCATAATTGTAGAGAACACTAAATAATAGAAGAGAGAATTTTTATTCTAAGAAAAGTTGTGTATTACAATGTGTGTCAAGCCCTCTATTTATAGGCTCCATAAACCTCCTAACTTGTCCAAACCCTAATAGGATTTACAATTAAAAATAAAAGAAAAGTAAAATAATTATTATCCTAACCCTAGTTGGAATTAAAATCCAATTTGGAATCAAAAAGTAGTAAATTCGCGAAATAATCCCGTTTTGCAGAATTAACGCTCAGCCAAACAAGCCCTTCGCGCCCCTTGACCGGTCAACTCACGCGCGCCCGCGCATTGCGCGGCACCGGCTTGAAACGACGTCGTATTTTGCTCCTTTCTTGCCACTGTCCGCTCACTGCGCGCATGGCGCTGTCACTGTAATGAAACGGCGTCGTTTTATATGTTCGGCAAATCCATCCGCGCATTGCGCGGTAGCCACTTTTTTGGGAAATTACGGAAATGCCATTCCGCTGCTAATTTACCAATTTGCCACTTGATCTTTGCTGAATTTACGAAATTGCCCCCAAAGTTTATTTTTCCTACAAAATAAAATATAAATTAATTAAAAATAATATAAAAATAATAAAAATAATAAAAATGCATAATGATTAATAAAACACCTAAAATACTAAAAATAAATAAAAACACATAAATAAAAATAAATATAAAAATACTATAAAATTACCTAAATTAACATAAATTAACTAAAATCCTATAAAACCTATTAAAATCAAAATAAGCTAAATAATTAAACATTTAAGCACACAATAAATATAAAAACTAAGTATTAGGGCATAAAAATATCGTATAATTTAGTCCTATCAAATACCCCCACACTTAGTTTTTTGCTCGTCCTCGGGCAAAACAAAAATAAAAACTATAAAATTAAATATAATAACCAAACAACTTACTTGAGCAACAGATCAATATAAATTTCAACATCAGCCTCAAAGATTTTTTAAATGATAACTCAAAGAAAATTTCAAAACCATGCAAAATCTAGAACTTTAACATTTTTATCAATTCTACTTTACTCAAAACCTTTTGTGTGTGTGTGTAAATCCAAATGTATCAAACTAATTAAAACTCAGATAAGTCTAGGTTATTAATTACCTTATAAAAGACATACAACAAAACTCAATACACTTATTTTTCACATCACTTTCAGCTAATACAGACAAATATAAAGCAGAAGATCAAAAGGTTTTTAATCAATGAAACACACTAGGATTATTAATATCACATTTTTTTTTCAAATATTTTTCCACAATTTTTTTCTTTTTAATGGGTGCATTTTATGCTCCATCCCATTTTCTTTCTTTCTTTTTTCACGGTGAGTACATTTTATGCTTCATCTCACCAGCGAGTGCGTTTTACGCTCCATCTCGCTTTTTCATGTGTTTATGAGTGAGTGCGTTTTACGCTCCATCTCAACCCACCACAAGAATTCTTCTCAATTTAACAATCCTAGAAAAGTACCTAAATCATCTCCTCCAAATTATATTTTGTCTTATATTTCACTTTAACTAATGATCAAATAAGATATAGAGTTCAAAAATATCTTTCATAAGCATTTAACCATTTAAACTTTCTCTTAATTAAAACTAGCTCAAACAAATGGATATAAGTGCATAAAAATTTAAAAGATCTCAAATAAAGTAATAATCAATAAAAATTCAAAAATTCTAACTAAGCAAAAATTTATCATTTTTCCAAGAGTTATTAAATAAAAATCAAAATTTTTATCATTGGCTAAAAATTTAAAATTCAATTAACTCATTGCTCAAGTGACACAACCTAAAAAATAAAAAAATACCCCATTTTCGTAGGAAATACGGTTACACTTAGCATGTGCAACAAACCTTTAAACCCCAAGGTTACCCCAGTGGACGAGTTTTGTCTCGTGAGGGTTTGCAGTGAATATACCCACAAAATTCAAATTTTCAATTTTTTTTTTTTTTTAATATTCCCTAAAATTTTCAAAATATGACCTAAAAAATAACAAAAATCCTAAATCCCTTCCCCAACACTTAAAATTTACATTGTCCCCAATGTAAAATAAATGCAAAGAAAAAGACACAAATAACTATAAAAAGAAAAAGGGAAAGAAATGCAAATCTGATTTCTTTGGGTTGCCTCCCAAGTAGCGCCTTTATTTATTGTCCTTGGCTTGACAGCATGCTTCTCTTCTCAAGTAGTATAAATTGGATCCTCAAGGTCGAAATTAGCCTCGTCTTCTTTGTGAAAATTTTCATGAAAATGCTTAAGTCTATGGCCATTCACCTTGATTACTTTAGAAGTTTCCAAACTTTGAATTTCAACTGCACCATGTGGAAAAACATTAGTAACAACAAAAAGGTCCAATCCATCGAGAACGTAACTTACCTGAAAACAACCGAAGTTGAGATTGGTATAAAAGAACTTTCTCGCCAATCTTGAATTCTTTCCTCGAGATCATCTTGTCATGAAAAGCCTTTGTTTTCTCCTTGTAAATTCGCGCACTTTCATACGCATCATTGCGAATTTCTTCTAACTCTTGTAGCTGCAACTTCCTATGTTCTCCACTTTCACTTATCTTCATATTGAAACTCTTAATAGCCCAATAAGCTTTGTGTTCTAGCTCCACAGGTAAGTGACATGGTTTCCCAAATACTAATCTGTACGGTGACATACCAATAGGCGTTTTATAAGCTGTCATATACGCCCATAAAGCATCATCTAATCGTAAACTCCAATCTTTTCTGCTTGGATTTACTGTCTTTTCGAGAATGGACTTGATCTCTCTATTCGACACTTCTGCTTGTCCATTAGTTTGCGGATGGTATGCAGTCGACACCTTATGAGTGACATTGTATTTTTTCAACAAAGCTTCCACAGTTCGATTGCAAAAATGAGTGCCTCGATCACTTATTAGAGCTCTAGGAACTCCAAATCTGCAAAATATGTTAGTACGGAGAAAATCTGCAACCACTTTAGAATCGTTAGTCCTTGTGGCCTTGGCTTCCACTTATTTTGAAACATAATCGACAGCAAGTAAATTATAAACATTACCGAACGACACAGGAAATGGTCCCATAAAGTCAATACCCCAAACATCAAAGATTTCACAAAATAGTATGGGGGTTTGCAACATTGCATTGCGTTGGGATATATTACCCGTCTTTTGACAATTGCAACACGACTTGCAGAACAAATATGAATCTTGGAATAGAGATGTCCAATAAAAACCACTGACAAGCACTTTTCTTGCTGTCCTCTTAGATCCAAAGTGACCTCCACACGCATATGAATGACAAAAAGTGAGAATAGGATCAATTTCAGTTTCAGGGACGCACCTTCTAATTACTTGGTCCGCACAATGTTTCCATAAGTATGGGTCATCCCACACGTAGTACTTTGCTTGACTTTTGAGTTTATCCCTTTGAGCTTTAGACAAATTAGAAGGCAAAATGTTATTAACCAAATAATTGACAATATTTGCATACCAAGGTGATTTTTTATATACAGAGAACAGTTGTTCATCAGGAAACGTCTCTTGTAGAGGAAGCTCATCTTGCACATTCGTCAAACGACTTAAGTGAT
This sequence comes from Hedera helix, assembly GCA_947179155.2. Taxonomy (NCBI): domain Eukaryota; kingdom Viridiplantae; phylum Streptophyta; class Magnoliopsida; order Apiales; family Araliaceae; genus Hedera; species Hedera helix. The sequence continues at coordinate 31,587,426 of OX359264.1, read as the reverse complement.
CTGCAACCCTATTTTCTGTCCCTTTTTTGTCCTTTATCTCCAAATCGAATTCACTTAAGAGAAGTATCCATCTTATTAACCTTGGTTTTGCCTCTTTCTTTGTCATCAAATAACGAAGAGCTGCATGATCAGAATAAATAATAACTTTAGTACTAAGCAGATAAGATCGAAATTTTTCTAAAGCAAAAACGACAGCTAAAAGTTCTTTTTCAGTGGTTGAATAATTTCTCTGCGCATCGTTCAAGGTTCTCGAAGCATAATAAATTGCATGAGATGCTTTCCCAACTTTTTGACCCAAAACAGCTCCTACTGCATAATCACTCGCGTCGCACATAATCTCGAAAGGTATGGCCCAATTTGGAGGTTGAATAACTGGAGTAGAGGTCAACAATTTCTTCAACTTATCAAACGCTGTCTTACACTCCTTGTCAAAATTGAAATCCGCATCCTTTTGTAGCAGTTTGCATAGGGGTGATGCTATCTTGGAAAAGTCCTTTATGAATCTCCGGTAAAAACCTGCATGTCCAAGAAAAGAACGCACTTCTCGCACACTAGTGGGATAAGGTAGAGACTGAATAATATCAATTTTTGCTTTATCTACTTCAATTCCCTTAGATGAAACAACATGACCCAAAACTATACCTTGTTCAACCATGAAATGACATTTTTCAGAATTTAGTACAAGGTTAGTGTCTATGCATCTTTGAAGAACAAGTGTAAGGTTGTGCAAACAATTATCAAAAGAGTCCCCATGAACTGTAAAATCGTCCATAAAAACTTCCATGATATGCTCAATATAATCGGAAAATATACTAACCATACAACTTTGGAAAGTAGCGGGGGCGTTGCAAATTCCAAACGGCATACGACGATATGCAAAAGTTCCAAATGGGCATGTGAACGTCGTCTTTTCTTGATCCTCTGGAGCAATTGCAATTTGAAAATAACCTGAATAACCATCAAGAAAACGATAATAAGAATGACCAGCTAATCGTTCAAGCATTTGATCAATAAAATGTAAAAGAAAGTGGTCTTTTCGGGTTACAGCATTTAATTTTCTATAATCTATACAAACCCGCCACCCATTTTGAATACGGGTGGAAATTAACTCATCATTCTGATTTTTGACCACAGTTATGCCCGTCTTTTTAGGAACTACTTGAACTGGGCTAACCCAACTGCTATCCGAAATAGGGTAAATCATGCCAACTTCAAGAAGCTTTTGAATCTCTTTTTTCACCACATCCATCATGGGTGGATTTAGTCTTCTTTGTGGTTGACGGGTAGGTTTCGCTCCTTCTTCAAGTAAGATACGATGCATGCATGTTGACGGACTTATTCCCTTGATATCAGCAATTGTCCAACCAATGGCCTTCTTATGCTCCTTAAGAACTCGCACGAGTTGTTCTTCTTGGGAGGTACTTAGTTTATTGGAGATGATCACTGGCGATGTCGTTTCTTCTCCAAGGAAAACATATTTGAGATGATCAGGAAGGGGCTTCAATTCTGGAGTAGGTGACTGCAAAGCAGATGGTAAAGATTTTTCGTTAGACACTTGTAGATCAATAATAGGAACGTTACCTGCGTTTGGAGAATCATTTAGTGTGGCAATAACATCCTTCAATTCACTGGTCAAGGCAAACTCTTCTTCCTCCTTTAGATTCTGACTGATTGTCGTTTCTACTTCATCCTTTCCATCAAGTTCAAAAATTTTCTGTGCTAATGAGTCAATCACATCAATAGAATAAACAGGCTTATCATCATTAGGATATTTCATGGCATCATAAATATTAAACTGCACAACATCGCCATCAAATTCCATTGTAAGTGTACCACTATGAACATCTATCTTGGTTTTGGATGTCTTTAAGAATGGTCTTCCTAACAAAATAGGAGCATTTTGATCACCATTATCCATATCAAGCACATAAAAATCAGTAGGAAAAATCAAATTATTTACCTGCACAAGAACATCCTCTATTATACCCTTAGGATAGGCATTAGATCTGTCAGCCAATTGAATCACCGTACCAGTTTTATTTAAAGGTTCAAGTTTCAAAGAAGCATATATAGAATATGGCATGACATTAATAGATGCTCCTAAGTCTAACATGGCCTTTTCAAATCTGGTATCACCTATCTGGCAAGGGATAGTAAACATTCTTGGGTGTTGACACTTAGCGGGGAGTTTTCTTTGAATCATGGCAGATACATTTTTTCCTACTTTAACCTTCTCATACCTTTTGAGTGCTTGTTTTCTTTTGTGCGTACACAATTCTTTTAGAAATCTAGCAAAGCGAGGTACTTGTTTAATTGCATCTAATAATGGAATTTTTACCTCGCATTGATGAAAAGTTTCATATAAGTCTGAGTCTTTTTCATATTTCCTGTTTTCTGTTAGAGCAAGAGGAAAAGGGGGTACCGGTTTATACTCAGAGAGAGGTGGAAATTTATGTTTAGGAGTACCATTATCGACATTGTCGTCCTCTTGACTGTTGTCTATCTCCTTGTTATCCACTTCAACTTTGCTTTGGTCTTTTGATGCAGACTCTGGCTTTGCTGGAGTTTCGATCTCTTTACCGCTTCTCAAAGTGATTGCACTTGCGTTTTCTCTTGGATTCACCGCCGTTTGAGAGGGTAATTTTCCAGAACCTTGCGCCTCTAATCGACTAATTGCAGTTGCCATTTGTCCTATTTGTGTTTCCAAATTCTGCATATTCGCCTTCGTTTCATGTCGAAACTGCAAATTTTCCTGTTGAAATTGTAAATTATCCTTTTGAAATTGTACAGTGTTAGTACTAATTTGTTTAACCAAATCCTCTAAAGACAAATTAGAGTTAGATGATTGGCCCTGTTGTTTGTTGGGATATGGCTGCTTGTATTGTTGGTAGCTTGCAAAGTGTGAATTTGTGGGTTGATTTCCTTGTGGATGTCCATAGCTGAAATTAGGATGATCTCTCCAACCTGAGTTGTATGTGTTTGAGTAGGGATCATATCTTCTTTGTGGTTGACCAGGAAAACCACCTGCTGCATTTACTTGTTCATAGGACTCCTCTTGAAGAGTGGGGCACATATCTGTTGGATGTCCTACTACCGCACAAATCCCACAAGTTTTTACTTGTTGTGTATTACCTACAGCCATTTGACGAACAACGGAGGTTAGACTATCAATTCGTTGCTCAAGGGAAGAAATATTTACCTCATTGACATTTTTGGATGAAAAATCAAGCCTAGTGCCAAATTGTTGGGAGTTAGCAGCCATGTTTGCAATTAAATTCCTTGCAGCTTCGGGCGTTTTGTCCACCAAAGCGCCTCCACTAGCAGCATCAATCATGCTTCTATCAGTAGACATAAGTCCCTCATAGAAGTATTGGATTAGGAGTTGTTCGCTGATTTGATGGTGGGGGCAACTTGCACATAATTTCTTGAACCGTTCCCAATACTCGTACAGGGATTCTCCATGGTTTTGCCTCACACCATAAATTTCTTTTCGTATGCTGGCCGCCCTTGACGCTGGGAAATATTTCTCTAAGAATAATCGCTTCACCTCTTCCCATGTGGTTATACTTCCGGATGGTAGATAGTAGAGCCAATCTTTAGCCAAATCTTTCAACGAGAATGGAAAGGCTCGTAATTTGATCTGTTCTTCAGTCACTCCGGGTGGTTTCATGCTCGTGCATACCACATGAAATTCTTTTAAGTGTTTATGCGGGTCTTCACCTGCAAGTCCATGAAAAGTGGGCAAAAGATGTATTAGACCAGACTTTAACTCAAAAGAAGTGTTAACATCTAAATTGGGAAAAGTGATGCATAAAGGTTGTTGATTCAAATCTGGGGCCGCAAGTTCCTTCAAGGTTCGATTTCCAGCCATGTTGTCTTTTGCTTCAAGATTTGTTTGTCCTTCTTTCCTTAATCCGCGCAAAGTTCTTTCGATTTCTGGATCAAATCTTAAATCACTTTGATTAGTAGAACGAGTTATGGTCATAAACAAGTAAAGAAATAAAAATTAAAAAAACTACGAAAAATTACTAAAATAAATTAAAAAAAAAAGAAGAAAAAAAAAACACAAAAATAAATAAATTAATTCCCCGGCAACGGCGCCAAAATTTGGTGTGATGTCGCAAGCACCCAAAAATAAAATCTTACTTTTGAAAAATAAATATGTAGTAGTGTAAGCAATAGTCGATCCCATAGAGAATGATTATTTAATTTTATGTTTTTTTCAAATAAAAACTGGGGGATTTTTTGAATCAACGAAATAGTTTAAATAAAATTAACTAAAATAATTATGCAAGTAATTTAATGAAATAAATGATGAGAAAAAGCCTTGGTTTAAGTTAATATCCACCATCAAGAATTTACAACTGATCACTGATGCAAAAATAAATCAATTAATATTTTGAAGATTCACCGTAGAAAGAACTACTCGCAGGTGGAATAATTTTTCTCCTCTCTCCTTAATTTTAGATAAGTAGAGCCACGTGGTCTAAATACCCTTACTATTAAACAACCTTCGGCACGTGCTAAAGATTTAATTTAATAGCAGCATAAAGAATTAGAGAGATCGTTGAACTAAACAACACAAGCCACGTGTTTGCATTTAATTTAGATGAATATTCTTCCTAAGATAAAATAATCTTTTGATCTGCAAAACAATTATTAAACTTAGTTGCTTCAAAAATAGCAGTAGATTAATATGAATAATAAACTAGTAGCGCTCCTAGCAATTAAACAAATCAATCATAAAATTGAGCATAGAAGAATATTCAATAATCAAAATATAAATTGAACAATTAAAATAAATTAGATCTCACAGTGGATAAATCTTGATGGCTTCAATCACTTAAACCAAGAAAAAGAATTTAGCTACTCATAATTGTAGAGAACACTAAATAATAGAAGAGAGAATTTTTATTCTAAGAAAAGTTGTGTATTACAATGTGTGTCAAGCCCTCTATTTATAGGCTCCATAAACCTCCTAACTTGTCCAAACCCTAATAGGATTTACAATTAAAAATAAAAGAAAAGTAAAATAATTATTATCCTAACCCTAGTTGGAATTAAAATCCAATTTGGAATCAAAAAGTAGCAAATTCGCGAAATAATCCCGTTTTGCAGAATTAACGCTCAGCCAAACAAGCCCTTCGCGCCCCTTGACCGGTCAACTCACGCGCGCCCGCGCATTGCGCGGCACCGGCTTGAAACGACGTCATATTTTGCTCCTTTCTTGCCACTGTCCGCTCACCGCGCGCATGGCGCTGTCACTGTAATGAAACGGCGTCGTTTTATATGTTCGGCAAATCCATTCGCGCATTGCGCGGTAGCCACTTTTTCGGGAAATTACGGAAATGCCATTCCGCTGCTAATTTACCAATTTGCCACTTGATCTTTGCTGAATTTACGAAATTGCCCCCAAAGTTTATTTTTCCTACAAAATAAAATATAAATTAATTAAAAATAATATAAAAATACTAAAAATAATAAAAATGCATAATAATTAATAAAACACCTAAAATACTAAAAATAAATAAAAACACATAAATAAAAATAAATATAAAAATACTATAAAATTACCTAAATTAACATAAATTAACTAAAATCCTATAAAACCTATTAAAATCAAAATAAGCTAAATAATTAAACATTTAAGCACACAATAAATATAAAAACTAAGTATTATGGCATAAAAATATCGTATAATTTAGTCCTATCAGTTGAGCATTATGACACCTGTAATAGAAAGAAAAGAAAAGGTAAAGGTTGCGATCCAGGGACTAGGATCGAGATGTAAGTATTTTAAATATCCAAATATTTTAATACAACGATTGAATCGAGAAAGAGAAAAATTTATACCGAAAAATTGAGTAATTAATGATTCTGAAATCAATTAATGGATCAATTATGGTGATTAAAGATTTATTAACGGACCGAAATTTGGATGTTATGAAGATAATGTATAATAAATACAAAAATTTAAGGGAATAAAGTTGATCGAATTTCGGAGTCGTTACATTAATCTCTTACTAATATTATTAACCATTTAATAATATTTTAATTATTTATTAATATTATTAACAATTTAATAATATTTTAATCACTTATTAATATTATTAACCTTTTAATAATATTTTAACCACTTATTAATATTATTAAATATAAATAATTTACTCATTTTGTAATATTTAATACTTAAACAATTAAATATAAATTGTTTAATCATTTCCTTATTCCTTTAATTTCTTCCTTTAATTTATTTAATTTTAATTAAATAAATAAGTAATCTAATTAACCTTAATTGTTTATTTATCTTTGCGTAAACAATTATTTACATAACCCTATTTCTCTTTAATTATTATTTAAAATAATAATCAATTAATTTATTATCCTAAAATCCTTTAATGATTACTTAATAACACTCCCTTACTTAATTAACCCTATTTAATATTCATTAAATAACAAATTATTATTTTAATCACTTCATCTCCTTTTAATTATTATTTAATATCCTTTAAATAATAATTAATTAACTAATTATCCTTATTTATTAAAATAATAAATAATTATCGTATTAACTTCATCTTTCTTTAATTACTATTTAATATCCTTTAAATAATAATTAATTATCTAATCATCCTTATTTATTATTTAATATTAATTAAATAATAATTATTTATTAACTTTATATCCTCCTTTATTTATTATTTAATAATAAATAATTAGCTATTATATTTATTTATTTTAATTATTATTTACTATCAATTAAATAATAATTAATTATAATAATGACTTTTATTTACTTTATTTATTATTTATTATATAAATAATAAATAATTATTAAACTTGGGACCTAAATTAATTATATAAATTTTTAAACATCTTTATCCAATTTGGACTTAAATGACCCGAACCGACCCGGCCCAAATGGCCCAACTCGACCCGGAACAAAAAATGCATTGTCCGTGAACAATGACTTAGGCCTCGACCCCAAAATAACAAAGGAAATAGGGGCCCCAACCCCTAGTTAGCAGAATCTGCTGATTTGCCATTTCAGATTTTCTAATTTTTACTCCTTTGTTTAAAACTTGCAAAAATATTTTGGGGTGATTCTTGAGTCAATTCTCGTCAGAATTTCTCCATCTACAACCTCTTTTTAGATCTCAAATTCAAATTCCAACCGGAACTAGACTTAAAATGGCTCACAAGGACAAAGTGAAAACTAACTTCACAAATCCTTAGTTCAGTTTGTTCAAACTTGAATAAAATAACATTTACACATTCAAATGACACCAACTCAGTGTCGTTATCTTTTTAACTTCTTGTTTTACAACATTTCATGGTTCGATCACATTTTTGAAAATGTTTTGACAAGAAATTTAAGATCGAACCATCTAGGATTTTACCGGTAAATTACTATATGGGTTTTTCTTCCCTTTAATTGCGAAATACACATACCAATACTTGTATTAACTATATCAAACTATGAATATACCTATATATCATAGTTTTAGACCTCTAGAGCATCAAAATATCTTTTGATCGGTTAAAAATATATTTTAACCATTTAACACATACATAGACTATAAAAATGAACCATAGAAAGTTTAAAACATTTTTTAACCACTTAGACATGGATGCTCTTCTTCCTCTTGGTATGATCTTGGCTTGTGACTCCTCATTAACTATCATATAGCACTTTTCCATGGTGGATCATCAATCTAACAAAGTTTGCTTGTTTTTCTCTCAAAGAGCTCCCTCTTTTCTCTCTAGAAATTTTAAACAAATGGCTAACAAACATAGCCAATGTGTGGAGCACTATACTTATAGCACACCTTTAATCACCATCAACTCCTACTAATTAACTAACATTGGCTAAATTAGAGACTAATAGATGCTTACTATTTGTTTGAATGACTACTTGAAATGACCAAGTGATTGACCCCCATCAAGATTGCTTACAACAAGCTATCAATTGTGTAACTTAAAGCAATTTTTCTCCAACACTTAACTAATGTGTGGTTAAAGCTCTTACTCTTGTAACCTATGTTAACTTAACTATCAACCATGGTTCGAGCTCATCAATTAAACATTCACACATCTTCTACCAAATAACTCAAATAAGATTAATTCTCTACAAGCGAGTATACAGATATATATATTTAATATATTTATATATTTACATAACTATATCTCTCCCAACAATTAACCACAATGTGCTTAACTCTCTACATTCAAATGACCTAGGTTGGTCCACACACCCAACCATGGTCTATATATATATATATATATATATATATATATATATATATATATATATCATCATCATCATCATCATTTTTCCTTAATTAAGCAATGCATGGTTAATTTTCTACAACATTCAAAGAGCTCTCTCTTTTCTCTCAAGAAATTCTAGACAAATGGCTAACAAACATAGCCAATGTCTGGAGCACTATATTTATAGCACACCCTTAATCATCATCAACTCCTACTAATTAATTAACATTGGTTAAATTAGAGACTAATAGATGCTTACTATTTGTTTGAATGACTACTTGAAATGACCAAGTGATTGATCCCCATCAAGATTACTTACAAGCTATCAATTGTGTAACTTAGAAGCAACATTTCTCCAACACTTAACTAATGTGTGGTTAAAGCTCTTACTCTTGTAACGTATGTTAACTTAACTATCAACCATGATCTAAGCTCATCAATTAAACATGTACACATCTTCCACCAAATAACCCAAGTAAGGTTAATTCTCTGCAATCAAGTATACATATAGATATATTCAATATATTTATATATTTACATAACTATACTTCTCCCAACAATTAACCACAACGTGGTTAACTCTCTACATTCAAATGACCTAGGTTGGTCCACACACCCAACTATAGTCTTAACTCATCATATAAATAGATATACATATTTCATCATTTTTCCTCAATTAACCAAAGTATGGTTAATTTTCTACAACATTCAACCCATGGATATCTACCGATTCTATCTTGGTAAATTATATACATACATAATTGTATCTATAATATTCTTCCTACAACTAACACATACATAAATAACTCTTTAATTTATTTATTATCTAGAGTTACTTAATTAACTTATCCATAGTTAATTCTCATCATCACATTCATTCACCTAGCAATTAACCAATGTTTGGTTAATGCCCTCTCTTGCCCACCAACTAGGGTTATTCAATTAACCTTACATTAGTTAATTCTCTACACTCAATTAATACTTGAAAATATTTTTTCAACACTTTGACCGTTATTTGACTTTTAAATGTTTGGGATACATAGTTTACTTTGCATTAGACTCTCTTATTTAATTACTTGGGCTACCTAGCACAACTGACACATCTTCATAACTTGGGCTAGGTAATTTATTTAATTGGACTACCACCACATTATATACAATAGTTGCCAACATCATTTAATTGGACTTATATTAATTACCTCTTAGACTATAACATTTTGGTTTATTATTTAGTTACTCACCTTCATGCAAATATTCTCATATTAGGCTAACATATATAATCCTTTTGGGCTAGTCCACTAGTAATAATTAAATTACTTGGACTCTTCATGAAACTAGATCCTTAAATTTATTTGGACCTCTATATAATTACCAACAAGACATACATTAGTTAAAATATTGGGCTTACTTTAATTCATTAATGGACTATATACAACAACTTAATAATTAAGTTCATTACTTAATTAATTACATCTTAATATTGTCATTTTAGACAACCATTCTAGTTTTTCTATAACTTTAACTCATAATTAATATAATTAACCTAGTTAATTATATTTTATGACCTCTCTTCTTACTTCATATTTTAAATTATTAGTTTAATTGAGTATTTAATCTACTCATCTTCTTATTTGGCTAACAAGCACACTTTAGATGTGTGTGTGTGTGTATAATCACCTTCACTTCTCAATTGAATTTATTTTCTTAATAAATTCTCTACATGCATCATTAAAATATTCTCACACTTAATTTCTACCAAATAAATTATGTTAAAAAAAATGTTTACTCATTTTCTACACATCTCACTTCTCCAACTCTAAGTTTTAAACCTTAACCTTTAATTAAATCATTTTAGATCTTATCTAGAAATCTTGTAAATATCTAAAATATTACATTCACCCCTTCTTATAAGAATTCCGTCCCCGAAATTTCATCATACTCATTTCTACTAATTTTCATCTCTGAGAATATCTCTTTACTTATCAAATTCTATGACCACCCTTTTCTAGAAAGTTCATACTTCTAACTTACAATTCCAGAACAATGGAATATCTTGCAAAATAATAAATTGAAAATCAATATCTTGCAAAAGAATAAATTGAAAATCAAAATATTCATTAAAACTTTCATACTATGTTGAGGGGTCATAAAGACAGTGAACATCTGCGAGAAGGTTTATCAATCACAAAGACTGAAAACATTCCACAATTATTTTGTACACTAGGTGATCAATCTATTGTACTCTGGCGCTGTGCACAATGACTTCACTTAAGGTTGAACTCTCTGGATTTACCAACCCATATTTTTTTTATATCAGTCTGCCACCACTCTTGGGCGCCCCCTCGTGGGTTCTTTATTCATGGCTTTGACATATCCCCTTTTTAGGGTTGTTCCCCTCAGACTTACTATAAAATTCCGCTCCAGAATAATTTTTATTGGAAATAAAACTTAAGTCATTTCTGACCAAAGGTGTCCAGTCAAAATAAATGGCATAGACTCACATTATTAATCTGTTCATATATTACGAACTAAAAATCCTTTTAGATTAGTTAAAATACTGAAATTCATTTCTAGGACTTCATGATACCACATTATCTTAACAGTGCGTTGAGGATTCCGTCATTACTTCATGACTTCATGATACCGCATATCTTGACAGTACATTGTGGATTCCATCCTTTTCATCATCACACCATTGCTTTAATGGCGTGCGATGATTTTATAAATACATTTTGATATTTTTAAATCAATTTGTCTAGCCGAAACAATTAACATAGACTCTTCTTTAAACATTTTAAAATACTAAAAAATATTTTATGATTTTATCATATCATCACAGGTAACGACATACTTTATCCACTTCTTTTGTTTTTGTAACTTAATAATAAAACAAGAAAATTCATTTGTCTTTTCAAAAGTACATAAGTGCAAATTTGGCATGATTTTAAGAATTTCAAAGTCTAACATAGCTAGAAGATTTGGAATATCTTAAAATCTCAAACACCTCAAATTATTCCTCCGCATTCTTTTCCAGCTTAATAACTACATCTAGTATAGCTTTAATCTTGCTACTTAACTCTACCTATACTAATTGTTCATCAAACTTACCACACTTTAGGAGTTCAGGAACTTGCCACAATCATATGGGTTAAAGAACTTATCCTAGTCAGATCAAAATCGTCCATTCGCTGAGGGGTTCCACCATACGATTATGAGTCACGAACTTACCATAAGTATGAGTTTTAAGAACACGCATCTACCTTAACATCATATACCTATCTGTTATACACATGAGAAAAGAATCACCTTCTCAACAGACATATAATGAATAGCGTGACACCGGGTTTAAATCGATTATGACTATAGGAAGCTAAGTGGTTGTCAAACCAAACATAATCTCCTGCCCTACAAGAAATTGATAAACTCGGCCACTAATCAAAATAGGAAGTTAAGCGATTTTTAAACCAAGAACAAATACATTAGTTTTTCAACTATTCAACACTGGAAGGAAACATCTTTCTTCTTCGATACACTACTGATCGTGCAAGTTTCATAGTAGCATCTCCCAAATAGGTTAGCTAACATATCATAGCCTCCGCCCATACAAGGGTTCGTTCAGCTCAACCACTATATTAATAAAAGAAGCTAAGTGGTTCTAAAACCAAGCACAAATTTCCCGCCCATACAAGGAATCGTACAACTCAGCCACTAATGTAAGCCCTCAATTAAAAACCTACAAACCTCTAACTTTTCTTAACTTAATACAAATTTTCTTAATTTATATTTTAGCATTTCTGACTTATTACGAGTTCATCTCTCTAGATTATTTCATGACCTTGTTAGCATTTTCTTTCCGCTTCTCAAAATCTTATTATAAGGCATCTTCTATCATTTCTTCAAATTAGGTACAACATGACCCTTTTCATTTCTCTTATATCTTCTCAAATCCACATTTGGATAATCTTCTATATATGAGTTTTTCAAATTCATTTTTATTACTTAAACTCTTCTTGAGTTTATTCCTTTATCATTTTACTTATCTTCTACTACGGTTGTAGCCTAAGGTACTCTTACCTAAGATTTTTAACCTATCAGCTCTTATACCAACTTGTGACGACCCCGAATACAGGTCCTTTGAACCTCAGATCCAGTTCAACATGAGTACAACATTTTCCTTATTGTTCATGAATTACAACAATATTATAATTGCTAAATAATCATTTATTTACTATTTTACAACATCTCTTTATATTCCAGAATCCAAATCTTTAAACATTCCTAGTATGTCTCAATATCATACATGATAAGACATTCTATTACAATTAATTTGAGTATTTAACACTCAAATTACATACCAACCAATTCTTATACTACGCAATCATTTTACCTATTCAATTCGGACTAATATCAACAATGGTCGTGCTAGACCTTTAGTGAATGTAATATGTATTCCTGTTTCTTGATCTTTATCAAAAACTTCGAATAAATTGCACTTTCTGAAAATGTTGGTTTTAAGCAAGAGTGAACACGACGGCTCAGCAAGTTTAACAGCTACACATAACACCTTGCATGCTTCACATATTAAACATACTCTGCATGTTATATATAAGTCATGTTTTTCATGCTTTTCATTTTATGAATGCTTCATACTTCTTAAGCATCGCATATAATACACATCTAGCATATATCAAGTCATGCTTCTTATTCTGTACATATTTCGCATAATCATATTTCATGTGCTTCATATACACACAAATATCATCAATGTATTCGTATATCAATAATTTAATAACATATGGTTGCATAGAAATGCACATAAGAGCAAGTTCTGAAAAACTTGTCTGGTTCGCTTCTACCATTTACGCTTATTTTGCATCTTTCGTTCAACCTACAATTTATATATAAAATTGACATAATCATTAGATACAATGACTATTAATTAGCCTTTATACAAGATTCGAACTTCAAATTATTAACTCTTAAGATGTCCGACAAACGAACCCTTAAGTTTCAGACAAAACCCTAGCCCAAATACAGTTCGGACATATCGGGTACGCTTAAGCAACTTACGCCTTCACTACACGTTCTCCGCACGACCCATTTTTTAATAAGTTGTCTAAATTAATCATAAACAGACTATTTACACTAGTTTAATTCAATTAAACTTTCTTCCTTTACGTAACTTAACTATTTGAACATTTAATAATGTACCAAACATCTCAAAATATAATCTACATTGATAATATAAAACTACATTCAAATATTATTAACCATTTAATAATATTTTACTCACTTATTAATATTAATAACCATTTAATAATATTTTATTCTCTTACTAATATTATTAACCATTTAATAATATTTTAATCACTTATTAATATTATTAACCATTTAATAATATTTTAATAACTTATTAATATTATTAACCTTTTAATAATATTTTAATCGCTTATTAATATTATTAAATATAAATAATTTATTATTTTTGTAATATTTAATATTTAAATAATTAAATGTAAATTGTTTAATCATTTCCTTATTCTTTTAATTTCTTCCTTTTATTTATTTAATATTAGTTAAATAAATAATTAATCTAATTAACCTTAATTGTTTATTTATCTTTGCATAAACAATTATTTACATTACCTTATTTCTCTTTAATTATTATCTAAAATAATAATCAATTAATTTATTATCCTAAAATCCTTTAATGATTATTTAAATAACACTCCCTTAATTAATTAACCCTATTTAATTTTGATTAAATAACAAATGATCATTTTATTCACTTCATCTCCTTTTATTTATTACTTAATATCCTTTAAATAATAATTAATTAACTAATTATCCATATTTGTTAAAATAATAAATAATTACTGTATTAACTTCATCTTTCTTTAATTACTATTTAATATCCTTTAAATAATATTTAATTATCTAATCATCCTTATTTATTATTTAATAATAATTACATAATAATTATTTATTAACTTTATATCCTCCTTTATTTATTATTTAATAATAAATAATTAGCTATTACATTTATTTACTTTAATTATTATTACTATCAATTAAATAAAAATTAATTATAATAATGGCTTTTATTTACTTTATTTGTTATTTATTATATAAATAATAAATAATTATTAAACTTGGGTCCCAAATTAATTATATAAAATTTTAAACATCTTTATCAAATTTGGATTTAAATGACCTGAACCGACCCGATTCGAATGGCCCGACCCGAAACGAAAAATGCACTGCCCATGAACAGTGGGCCCCAAAATAACAAAGGAAATAGCGGCCCCGACCCCTAGTTAGCAGAATCTGCTGATTTGCCATTTCAGATTTTTCAACTTTTACTCTTTTGATTAAAGCTTGCATAACTTATTCATTTTAAAATATTTTGGGGTGATTCTTGAGTCCATTCTCATCATAATTTTCCCATCTACAATTTCCCTTTAGATCATAAATTCAAATTCTAAACAAAACTAGACTCAAAATGGCTCACAAGGACAAAGTGAAAGCTAACTTCACAAATCCTTGGTTCAGTTTGTTCAAACTTGAACAAAATAGCATCTACACATTTAAATGACACCAACTCAGTGTCGTTGTCTTTCTAACTTCTTGTTTTACAAAATTTCATAGTTCGATCATATTTTTGAAAATATTTTGGCAATAAATTTCAGATCGAACCATCTAGGGTTTTACCGATAAATCACTATATGGGTTTTTCTTCCCTTTAATTACGTAATACACATAACAATACCTGCATAAACTATATCAAACTATGAATATACCTATATATCATAGTTTTAGACCTTTAAAGCATCAAAATAACGTTTGATCGGTTACAAATATATTTTAACCGTTTAAAACATATATAGACTATAAAAATGAACTAAAGAAAGTTTAGAACACTTTTTAACCTCTTGGACATGGATGCTCTTTTTTCTCTTGGTATGATCTTGGCTTGTGACTCCTTATTAACTATCATCTAGCAATTTTCCTTCGTGGATCATCAATCTCACAAAGTTTGCTTGTTTTTCTCTCAAAGAGCTCTCTCTTTTCTCTCCAGAAATTCTAGACAAATGGCTAACAAACATAGCCAATGTCTGGAGCACTATATTTATAGCACACCCTTAATCACCATCAACTCCTACTAATTAATTAACATTGGTTAAATTAGAGACTAATAGATGCTTACTATTTGTTTGAATGACTACTTGAAATGACCAAGTGATTGATCCCCATCAAGATTACTTACAAGCTATCAATTGTGTAACTTAGAAGCAACATTTCTCCAACACTTAACTAATGTGTGGTTAAAGCTCTTACTCTTGTAACGTGTGTTAACTTAACTATCAACCATGGTCTAAGCTCATCAATTAAACATGTACACATCTTCCACCAAATAACCCAAGTAAGGTTAATTCTCTGCAATCAAGTATACATATAGATATATTCAATATATTTATATATTTACATAACTATACTTCTCCCAACAATTAACCACAACGTGGTTAACTCTCTATATTCAAATGACCTAGGTTGGTCCACACACCCAACTATAGTCTTAACTCATCATATAAATAGATATACATATTTCATCATTTTTCCTCAATTAACCAAGGTATGGTTAATTTTCTACAACATTCAACCCATGGATATCTATCGATTCTATCTTGGTAAATTATATGCATACATAATTGTATCTATAATATTCTTCCTACAACTAACCCATGCATAGATAAATCTTTAATTTATTTACTACCTAGGGTTACTTAATTAATTCATCCATAGTTAATTCTCATCATTACATTCATTCACATAGCAATTAACCAATATTTGGTTAATGCCCTCTTTTGCTCGCCAACTAGGGTTATTCAATTAAGCTTACATTAGTTAATTCTCTACACTGAATCAATACTTGAAAATATTTTCCCAACACTTTGACCATCATTTGACTTTTAAATGTTTGGGCTACATAGTGTACTTTGCATTAGGTTCTCTTATTTAATTACTTGGGCTACCCAACACAACTCACACATCTTCATAACTTGGGCTAGGTAATTTATTTAATTAGACTACCACCACATTATATACAATACTTTCCAACATAATTTAATTGGGTTTATATTAGTTACCTATTGGACTATAACATTTGGGCTTATTATTTAATTACCCACCTTTATGCAAGTATTCCCATATTGGCTTAACATCTATAATCCTTTTGGGCTAGTCCACTAGTAGTAATTAAATTACTTTGACTCTTCATGCGGCTAAATTCTTAAATTTATTTGGAACTCTATATAATTACCAACAAGACTTATATCAATTAAAATATTGGGCTTACTTTAATCCATTAATGGACTCTATACAACAACTTAATAATTAAGTTAATTACTTAATTAATTACTTTTAATATTGTCATTCTAGACAACTATTCTAGTTTTTCTATAACTTTAACTTATAACTAATATAATTAACCTAGTTAATTATATTTCATAACTTCCATTCTTACTTTATATTTTAAACTAATTAAATTATTAGTTTAATTGAGTATTTAATCTACTCATATTTTTATTTGGCTAACAAGCACACTTTAGGTATATATATATATATATAACCACATTCACTTCTCAATTGAATTTATTTCCATAATAAATTCTCTAAATGCATCATTAAAATATTCTCACATTTAATTTCTAACAAATAAATTATATTAAAAAAAATATTTACCCATTTTCTACACATATCACTTCTCCAACTTTAGGTTTTAAACCTTAACCTTTAATTAAATCATTTAAGATCTTATCTACAAATCTTGTAAATATCTGGGATATTATAAAATCGGCCCAACCCGGAGAACGGAACTAAAGGATTAATAATATTGGTAATTGGGTGAATATTATTAAGGGCTTAATAATATTAGTAACCAATTAAGGTGTTGTCCAGTAATTGAGTAGCGCTGGTAATTTAGGGATGTATTATTAATGAATAACAATACTGATAGGTATTTAAAATATTATTCAATGAGGATAATATTGTCTTATAAATTATGAGTTAATAAATAGGGATTTCGTGTTGTAGAGTCAATTCCTTTGTGAATGGCAGCTGAGTCCCTATGTGCTTTACTGATTGACAGATAAGCATATTAGGTCTTTCGGAGGCGGTAAATTGATTTATATGAGCATTAGTGATGGAACGCAGATTTCAGACTGGTAGCGTAAGTCAATGCGCATATCAGGCAAGTTTTTCAGTACTATGTGCTATTCTTGCAAACCTGTTGCTATATGCATAAATTATTATGTGTGCACTTATTGTATGTGCTAACTGATTTCTAAATGTGCATGTGTACAGTCATACGATATTAATAGCTGTTATAAAATTAATGCTATGAGTTGAAATGTGTTATATGAGTTATATAACCTGGAAATATTGACATACATGGTAAGCATGAGTTAATTGTATAAATGTAAAGCATGGAGCACAAAACATGAATTAAATGTAAACTATGTGTTATGTGTTAGCTATTAGACTTGCTGAGCCGTCGTGCTCACTCTTGCTTAAAATAAACACTTTCAGATAAGTACGAGTTATTCGGAGGTTCATATACAGATCACGAAACAGGAATGCGTGCTGACTTTCACAATTGATATATATTTTGATAAACCTTTTTGGGGATAAATGGTGTTACGATATGGTAAGAATTGATTAGTGAAATTTTTGTATGACATTCGCATACGCTAAACACTTGTATCATTACAACTCACTAAGGATTCATTGATGTATAATATATCATAATAATTATGATCTACGTTGCATAAAGTATGTAACGAGAAGATATTAAATTAACAAATATATTGAAAGTTGATTAATGAGTTGTATATATTTACATGTTTAAAATAGACCAGGTCATACTATACTTGATCTGAGATCTATTATAATTTAATAAAGATTGCGATTCTGAGACAGAAAAATGGTGAAATTTTAAATAACTCTGTTTTAAACAACTATAATATGGTTGTAGGTTATGAATGAAGTTGTAATACTTTTAAAAAATAAACTAGTTGTATCAATTATATTATTAAGGCATATTGTGGATTTAAGTACAAGGTTGTACACTAACGCACAGGATCCGTCGTGGCTAGCACGGGGATTTACGGGACGTTACATTCACCACCTGTCTCAGAATCATAACATTCACATTATATACATTAGAACTCATATCATACATACATAAATCATGACCTAGTCTATTACACTTCAAAATCATACAACTTATGATTTAACTTAACTTATCCTATGAATACAATCACCATTCATAACTATCTATATATAGCTCTGCTTACACATATCTATTCCATACATGCTAGTTTATTACATATAATACTCGACTTATAATAATATATTAATCTTATCTCGATTACAATATTTCTTCGAATAAAACTTACATACATATCAATCCCCACAGATTTACAAATCATGTAACTCACTTTTAGCGACAAAGTCTAAAATTTAAAAGTAAGATGTTAATTAACTTGCACCTGTACAATTATACATTCAACGATTGACTTGTCATATTGCACAAGGTAAAAATAACAAATTCCTCATGCACTTCTATGCATTTACCATTCCTTACCCTTTAGTTTAACTAAAATATCCAGCTTTCTCGTACTTTGCCTGAAAATGTCAGTATAAGAAAGAAAGAGCATGACGGCTCAGTAAGTTTAACAGTTAATAATTTGCATGCTGTTAGTTTATAAACATATGTCATACCTTTCTTATTATTCATATATTTATGCATCATCTCTATCATTTTGTGCATTTTCAAAATATAAATGTCACATATTCGAAGCCGAGCCAAACTTGGAGCCAAAGATTGAGCCAAACTTGGAACCAAAGAAAAATACGTGGTCACCAAGAATAAATTGCCTATAAATACCAACATTCACCCATTCATCCAACCCACGAAATAAACACCTAAAATCAGTCATAAGTTAGTTCATACCATCTTCAATTTGGGTTGATTTAGCTATGATTAAGTTAAGTTAACTCAATTTGAGTTAACTCTCATAAATTAAGCAAACCAAGACTTCTCATTCATTTTTATTTTGTTGGAAATTATGCCCTAAGAGATAGAAAGAGAAAGGAAGACGTGGTTAAAGGAGAGAGAAAGCTTGATCTAGTAAGATTTGTTCGTTAGTTGATCGTGGAGCAAGAATAAAATATGATAGCCTCAACATGGTGAAGCTTCCTATGTAAAAAAGTTGATCATCCATAAAGGTTTAAAAGTTTTCTAAACTTAAAACTTAGTAATATGTTAGTCTATGTATGTATGTATAGCTAAAGTTATGAATTATGGAAGAAAAAGTGTCTAGAGTTGAAAGATTTTAGTGAAACCTTGAGCTATAAGATTGAACATATATAAATGAAGTGTAATTATATGAAAGATAACACGAAAAATGCTTAAAAGTATAGAAAGTATGAATTTGAAGGCTAAAATTGGCTAAGATAGTAATATCTACATGTAAACATAATTTAAAAGTAACGAAATTGAGAACAATTTATATATGTGAAGTATAATACTATAAAGGTCGAAAATGAACTCTTTAATGAGTATGTGAGAAATGGAGTCTAAGGATTTGAAAATGAATTTTTAGTACAAGTTCAGTAAAGTTGATGAAAATTCAACTTAAATGTGATTTTTGGCAATTTTGAAAGTTTAATGGTAAAATGAAGTAAAATGACTTAATTTCTATGTTATTACACGTGTCTACGTTGATTTGGTAGTCAACGGATGAAAGTTAGAACGAAAATGCGATTTGAGCGATCAAAATTGATCGTTTCAACCTAAAACAAATTTTTGCGGACAAATCCTGCCGTATGCAAAGTTAAGTTGTTTGAAAGGCCTACACAAGTCTTATATGATGTATAGAGACTATATCAAATTTTGGAATGAACTTTTGAAGTAAATGACTAAAAATCACAAAGTTGACAAAAATGTCAAAATGTGTCCAAGTGTGAAAACGAGTTGAAATGCCATTTTACGGGCTATTACTTTGGTAATTTTAAGAAGCCAAATGAGTCAAGTAATATTATTTTTTTTTAAATACTAGGTAGTAAGATCTAGTTATAGTTCATATTTTAGCTTAATTGGATGTAAGATGAAAAAGTTAAAAATCAGCAAAGTTGATGTAAAAACTCAAAATATTGATTTCTGAACACCGCGCCTAGGCGCGGTATTTTGAAATAAACACTAAGCTGGGGTGCAATTCGACAGAGAGGAATTCACTTAGGGCGAATTTAGTCACCACTGGGGCAAAGTTACTGTTCACAAAAAAAAAAAAAAAATAGTGTCCAAAAAACTATATTTTGATATAGGATGATAGAGATAGGTTATGTAAATCCTAGACTGATAAAAAATGGTCAATGCAAAGGGTGTTAAAGTATAATGAAACAAGAAATGATATAATTTAACATACCCAAAAGCTATGTAAAAACATGATAATGTTTGTGTAAAAGGTCGGTAACGAGTTTGGATGTGTTATTAACCTATATAAGGTGTAATCCATCAAAAGTGTAATGAATAGAGACTAATGGTCTAATAATTATAGTTTAAGTGAAAGGAATTACGTAAATTTTTATGAACCTATAATAATATATAGATTGTATGTTTACAGATAAGTTTGGATTAACAAACCGACATGATGAAGACTATGAAAGACGTTCAAGTAGCGTAAAGATTAAGCTTGGTAACATATATCAAGCAAATTTTTCAGAACTTGTTGAAATGTAATAATTGTTCTATGTGAACTATTTGACAGACTATGTGACATAAAATATTTTGAAATGTGAACTTCGTGCAACTATATGTTTTAACTATTAAATGCAATATGTGACGTTTATATTTTGAAAATGCACAACATAGTAAAGTAAGGAATGTATGACACGTGTATAAGAACTAAAATCATGAAATGTGTTATCTATTAGACTTGTTAAGCCTTTGTGCTCACTCTTGCTATAAACTAACATTTTTAGTCAACGTTTGAGAAGACCGAAGATTCTAGTTAAGCTAAAGAGTAAGGAATGTGTTATTTTTACTTTGTGTAAAATGGTCAGTCAAAATGTAAATTTGCAAAGTCATATGTAAATTAGTGATTTAGTTTTAATTCTAAACTTTGTCGTTAATAAGGAAATGTATGAATTGTAAACCCATTAAGAATGTGAGGTATGTAAGATTAATGTATTATTATAAGTCGAGTCTTATATGTAATAAACTCGTATGTATGAAACAGATGTATATAAACATGATTATATACGGATAGTTATGCATGGTGACGGTATTCATAGGTTAAGTTAAGATAAATCATAAGATATATGATTTTAAAATGTAATAGACTAGGTCATGATTTATATATTCTTGATCTAAGTAATAATGTATAAAATGTGAAGGTTATGATTCTGAGACATGTTATGAATGTAATCTTTAATAAATAGGTTATGATTTGTATTATATGTTAATGAATAGTTTTAGAATTTAAAGATATGTATTAACGCACGAGATTGCCATTAGAAAATGATGGGATTTCGGGGTCGCTACACTTGGTATTAGAGCTGATACGTTATAGACCTTAAGCAAGAGTATCGTAGGCTATAACTTTTATTAGAAAGAAGGAAATGGTAAAGAAATGAACTCTAGAGGAGTTGAGTAAGCAATAAATGAATTTTGGGAATTCATGAGTAAGAAGTGGTAAAGGGCTATAAGATTATAAGTGACCAAAGATAAAGGAACTCTTGATGGGTTATAAATTATAAGATATGAATAGATAAAATTCATATCAGGTTAAGAAAATGTAAAGAAAAAGTTAGGGTTATGTGTGATTTTCATTGAGAACTCATGGTAGTGGCTGAGTTGTACACTTCTTTGTATAGGTGAGGATTTGTACTTGGTTTCACGACCACTATGCTTCCTATAATGATAATTAGTGGAGTTCCAACATCACGGTATCGGTTATGTTTGTTGAGAAGGTAATTCTTTTCTTCTATATATATACTTGATACATAGGAAATGAGAAAGATTAAGGTTAATTGTGAGTTCTTAAAACTCATTTTTATGGTAAGTTCGTGACTCATAGTCGTATGGTATGTTTTTGAACCCCTAAGCGTATGGACAGTTCTTGATTTGTTCTTGAACTACATATTAATAGGACAAATTTCTAAACCCATATTATTGCGGTAAGTTCCTAATCCCATAATGTAAGGCAGGTTTGATGAACATTGGGGGGGTTAGAAAAGAGAACCATAAGGTGAGAGTATTAATTCTCATAGATTGGCTAAGGTTGAGGAAATAGGAAATAGGAAAGAGATAGAACTGGTAAGAAAGGTTTAAATAAGTAAAAGAAGGAAATGAAAGGTGATTAGGATTGGGTAGGCAATCCAAATCTTCTAGTTATGCTAGATCATCGATATTTTAAAAATGTGTTTATTCTCGCAGTTTTGTACATCAAAAATATTTTATTCAAGCATCGAACTATAATTTTTTTAAAATTATGTGATTCATGAGTTTATGCCAATTGATTCGGCTAGACAAAAGTTATTAAAAATTTTCAAAATGTATTTATGAAATTATTGTCACACTATTGAATATGGTGTAGAATGATAAAATGATGGAATTCTAAACATACTTCTATGATGGTACGGTATTATGAAGTCTTAAATGACTTAATTCTCAACGTACTGCTAGGATAGTTCGGTATTATGAAGTCTTTAAAAGATTTTTCTTTTCAATTTAGGAAAATGGGTTCAAATTTTGAGCCAAGGACAGAATTCTCAGCGTACAGTAACAAATGTGTGGATGTGAGAATATGAACCACTGATACATCGTTACATGTTGCAATGTGATGAAGTCATGGTAAAAATGAATTTTTGAAAAGTTTCAAGTTTGCAATGTATGAACAGTTTAATGATATGAGTCAATGCAATTTGTTTCGGCTAGACCATTTTACAAAAATAAATGAGTAAATATTTTTAAATCCAGAAATGGATGAAAGAAAATATTTTTAAAGTATGAGGTGAATAACCCTGAAAAAGGAGATATAAGGGTTAGTTAACACGGTCCAAACCAAGAAAAAAAAGAGAGGATAATGTTGTGCATAACAAAAAAGGGTACAATTGGTTGATAACCTAGCGTACCAATGACGGTAGTTTCTAATATGTGTGATTAGTAAATAGGCCAAAGGAAGAAGAGTGGTGCGGTTGCGTCTTAACATATGTTCCTGGTCTTTATAACCCTTGGATATTCTCAGTCTTTGTGATTGTTAATATTCTTAACGTGTTTATGGTCTTTGTGACCTATCAGCAAAAGATAAAAAGTTTTGTTTTTAAAAGGAAAGTTTATTCCTATTTATTCATACTACTTCATAATTATTGAACAATTGTTGAAGACTCCTAAAAGATATTCCCAAATTCTGAAATGAAATGATAGAAAGGGATAAGATGGTTAGAGAAAGGAAAGAATGAAAATGTTAGTTGAAAACCTAGTTATGATGAATGAAATGCAAATAGATATGTATATGTTAGATAAGTAAGGGATATGTACGTAGCAATTTCAAGGATAAATTTTTTTGGATGAGGAGTGAATGTGACATCCCAGATTTGTAATACGATTTCTAAATAAGGATCTTGATAAATTAAATAAAGGTTAGAAGTTAAAACCTAGTTTGAAATGATAAAAAGTGTAAATAAATGATTAAATTTAATTAATCATTTAATCAATGTGTTAAAAAAGACTTATGTGGTTGAATTTATAAAGAGGGACTCTTGATGGAAAAAGGGGGTCTATGGAGCTTATAAATATCAGTCATTAATAAAGGGTGCATTAGTGGCTTAATATGTGACACCCCGAAATCCGGGTTCTCTAAACCCCAGATCCGGTGCTCGCAATACAACATCATACACAACTATCTACCCATTTAATCATAAACTACAATATTAAATACATCGTTCATCTTAAAGACATAATATCCCAGGTTTAACTAACCTTCATTATAAAACGTTACATCATGATAAAAGTCTTAACAACATAATTTAAAAGTTACACAAAATAATAAAACAACTACTCATTAGCTTTCCCTTTACCCTTGTCCTTCTTCGAACCTTCCGAGAACTCGGGTTTTGCTGAAAGGTTTAGTTTTAAGAAAATGTGAGCAATAAATGGCTCAGCAAGTATATAAAAGGGTTTTAAAGTATTATAGTCCGGAGTAATGATAACCTTTCTGATAAATTGGACAATTGAAAAAGATGCATAAGCATTTACTTTATATTTCAAAATCAAAGAATTTGAATGCTAATAGTCAAATGACCTTGAACTTCGTTCAGATTGTTGACATTGTGCAAAGGATGACAATAACCAATAGTCATAAGATAAATATCGTCAAGACTATTAACAATCTATATAGCAATTGATAATAACCAAAGATATGTACTTTGGGGGATTAGCCCATCATATGGATACATTATGCACAATATAAAACATCTAGCGATGCAACCATGCCATATAGAAATTTTATCCAAAATTATAGTTTTAAGCCCCTACTATGAGGGTTGTTCATTTCAGCTTTAACAGATACCGCACCAGTACAATATGGTTTGCTTTAGCATTAAAAATCATAGAATTTCATTTATCATGGTATTAATTGATCTAACCGAACAATGACTTAGACCCATATTTCATAATAGTCATGCATAAGGACTTTAAAATGTAAAGTCGGTTCAATAATTGAAAGACTTTTGAAATGCACGTAAGTGCGATTATGGCATAATAGATATTTGAACTTTAAATATTGAGTTCAAATCGGGATACTTGAAATCAAACATTTGCACGAAAATAAAGTGTGCATAGGTAAAGGAAAATTGCCAAGGTTGTCGTTTACACTTAATGCTAACACCCCGTTACATCTATCGTCTACATAGTTAACAATGTTAGCCCACTAATTAGATTTTGATCATAGACGTTATTCTAGTTGTTTAACTTTGGTACTTGTTGGTTTTGCTACACAATTTCCAGTTACAACTAGCACGTAACCTCACAATCAATCATACATATATTGGTTATAACCCATATAACACGTAGCATTTATCGTTTTCTTATGTAGCTTGACTATCTTAAAGGCATAGCGCGTGAGCACTTAACAATCAAGCTCATACATATTGGTTAGTATTGCTAGCAGTCATTCTTATATATAAGCTTACATATAACACATAACATATAGTTTAGGCATTTATGGCATAGGTACATGTATCTTAGTTCAAGACATGGTGTTTTGTTTCAAAAGACACCCAAGTTAGGTTCGTTATATCAAATCCTTTTATCTTAGGCTCAATTTACATGTTACAATATTTATGTAGTCCTATTAAATCACATATAGGCATGCACGATGACCATAGAGCGAAAACTTGGAAAAAGTACACAACCTACAAATAGCAAGGTCGAGTGCAGCTACGCTGGACCCAAGCGTAGGTGTGCTAGGTTCACCGCAGGTGCGCTCCCTTGCTCCGCAGGTGCGTTGCCCTTTGAAAAATTAGACAGAAAGGCTGGGCGCATGTGCACTCATCATGACCGCATGTACGCTCCATAAAAAAAGGGTCGAGCGCAGCTGCGCTTATCATGACCGCAGGTGCGCTCCAGTACAAAATCCTTGACATAACACTTGGGCGCAGCTGTGCTCACCCTGAGCGCAGGTGCGCTTGGCCAAAACTCAGAAACTCAGCATTTTATCTAACTTTTGATGTTCTAGAGCATACAAGCAACATTTAGATCTTTATACATTTCATGCAAATAGTTATTTCTAGACTTCTAGCATGCAAATTCTTGGTTCATTTCCGTTACAAAGCATGTTTGGCCATTTAAGTTTTGAAAACCTCTTTCACATCAAATAGCACATAAAAGCAACATTTGAACTTCTTCAATATAACATGCTTTATAGAAAATCACATAGTACACATGCTTGACTACTATGAATCTTTGAAAACCTATTTAGCACACTGGGGTCTTAGCACATATATGACCATCATTTAGTTTTGGAATGCATGCACTTGAATGATAAAGCATTGTAATATGCTACAGAACAACTTTCATCAATACATGCATTGACTCCTAGATCAACATATATGCACACAGTTCTCCTTGACATGAATTACCTTCACTACCTCAATGAGACTCTCATAAAATCACATGCATACCTCATAGATTAAAACATGTTATAAACAACACAGAGCATTTCTTTTAGTTAAAAATCAGTCTTTGAATGCTCAGAGTTTGGAAAAAGGATTCATTGAGGACTTTAATCAAACACATAACATGCATGTATTAGTTTAGCAAAACACACATATATGACCACATAGAGCACACACTCCAGCCATCACATACTCCTTATACCAACCATGGATTCACATGATCCCTAAATCACAACAAGCTCCCACAACACAAGAAGCAAACATGAGAATTATAAACTACACAAAGAACTAAGAGTGATGAGTTTAGGATTACTTTTAACCTTAAGAGGGTATTGAACTATAAACCAATCTGCTGGATTTTCTTCCTCCTCCTTTGGGTGGCTGAGAGTTCTCCTTCTCTTTTTGCTGAAAGTTCTTTCTTCTTCCTCTTCTTGATTCTCTCTCTCTCTCTCTCTCTCTCTATTGCACTCTCCTTAGCTAAACACTTAGCAAGAAAAAGTGAAGGTTGGACATAGTTTGAGCTGCTGATCTAATAAGAGTATACTCCATCACTTACCAGCTGAATGATTACTACTTAAGGCCTCTAGAATCAGTCTATGACTCGTCATCATAGTTGTAACATTGAGCAACTAAGTTGTTCTGCCCATGCACTTCTTGGCAATCGTGAACAGGCTCGCTTTAGCAGCAGGACACTCAAGCTCAGCTGCATAAATCATGACTTCACATGCTTCTTGGTTGCTGATTTCTTTACTTGATTTTTGTCCCAAAATGAGTGACCTAGCTGAGTTGGACACTTAATTTTAAATCAAGATTTGGGTTGTTGAATTCACCTAGCATTTGGGTCAAGGATTAGGCCTCATTTGTAACTAATGCTACACAATAATGAATTGGGTTGCTCTAGCATTAAGTTGGGTCAAGGTTTGGGTCTAGCTACGTAGAACATGGGTTTAATTAAATTAAATTATTGTTTCAATAATCAGCCCATTTTTAGTTATTAAATAAAATGACACCCCCAAACACATTAATTTAATAGATTCGTTCAAATAAAATAATTATTGGACATTTCTCCCATAATTCTAATTAATCAATTTAATTAGTTAATTAGCATTATAAAGATACCCAAATAAAGTTAAATCTTTGAATTAGTTAATTAAATCACAACACTTGTAAATAAATTATTAACTTAATTCATATAGTCTTAATTAATTCAATTACTTTAATTCCTTAGGCACAAATTAATGTAATGTATTCATTGTAATTATCACGTAACATTCTTACTTCAACCTAGGTATATATATATATATATATATATAGACACACACACACACACACACACACACACCACATAATTGTACACATTCTCCCCCCCCCCCACCCCCCCCCCCACCCCCCCCCCAAGAAGGATTACGTACCCAGAATCACAAATACAAGGTTACACGAAGAGATGGGGATAATCTTTTTACATCTTTTCCTCGAGTTTTCATATAGCTTCCTCAATATTGTGGTTCTTCCAAATTACCTTTATAGACAGTATTATCTTATTTCTTAAAACTTGATCTTTCCTGTCAAGTATCTGAATTGGAACTTCTTCATAGGTCAAATACTTTTCAAATTGTATCGGTTCATATTCTATTACGTGATTGTAGTCTTGTTTATAAGGCCGCAATATTGACGCGTGGAAAACATTGTGAACGTGCTCCAATTCTGGAGGCAAAGCTATTTCATAAGTCACCTCCCCTATCTTTCTCAACACTTCAAAAGGTCATATAAACCTCAGACTCAACTTTCCTTTCTTACCAAATCTTATATTTCCCTTCTAGGGAGATACCTTCAAAAACACATATAACCCTACGTCAAAATCTTATGTCTGTCGATGTAGATTAGCATACCTTCTTCTGTCTATCTTGGGCTGCAACTAGCCTTGATCTTATCACCCTGATAATTTCCGTTGTCTGTTAAACTAATTCTGGCCCCAATAATTTTCGTTCACCTACTTCATCCCAACACAGTGGAGTTCTACACTTTCCTCTATATAGAACCTCGTAAGGTGGCATTCCTATATTAGTATGATAACTATTATTATATGCAAACTCGACTAATGGAAAATGATCATCCCAATTACACTTGAAGTCCATAACACATGCCCTCAACATATCTTCTAACGTCTGAATTGTTCTTTTGCTTTGTCCGTCAGTTTAAGAGTGATAAGTTGTACTCAACCTCAACTGCATTCATATACGTTCTTGAAAACTTTTCCAAAAATTTGATGTGAATCGTAGATCTCGATCTGACACGATCGATATCGGGACTCTATGCCATGAGACTATTTCCTTAACATATAGCTTGGCTAATTGATCCAAGTTGAATTTGATCTTGATCGACAAGAAGTTTGCAGACTTCGTAAGTCGATCCACAATCACTCATATCGCGTCATATACTTTTTGAGTCACTGAGAGACCTACCACAAAATCCATTGTTATGTGCTCCCACTTCCATTTTGGTATTTCTAATGGCTGTAACAATCCACTTGGTATTTGATGTTCTACTTTAACTCTCTAGCAAGTTAGGCACCTACTGACACACTCTACCACTTTCCTCTTCATATTGGACCACCAAAAGTGTTGACAAAGATCTTGGTACATCTTTGTACCACCTGGATGAATCGAATACTTGGAACCGTGTGTTTCCTTTAGAATCTCCTCTTTTAGTTCGGGCACTACTGGTACCCATACTCTACCTTCAATTCTTAGTACTCCGTCCTTATCAAGCTTGAACTTAGTATCCTTTCCTTCGGACACCTGTTTCTTTATACCTTTGCATTCCTCATCTTGATCTTAGGCTTCCTTTACTCGATCCAATAAAGTTGGACGAGTCTCCATCATAAACAGTTTCTCTTTCGACTCCTACGGATACTTCACTTCTATTTCCATTTTCTCCATTTCTTTGATCAACTCCTCTTGAGCTGTCAACATTTCTAACTTTTCCCGACCCTTCCTACTCAAGGCGTCGACGACTACATTGGCCTTCCTGGGATGGTATAGGATCTCACAATCATAGTCCTTGATTAATTCCAACCACCTTCTCTGTCTCATATTTAATTCTTTTTGAGTGAAGATATACTTCAGACTTTTATGATCTGTGTATATTTCACATTTTTCTCCATACAAATAGTGCCTCCATATCTTTAAGGCGAAAACTAACGCTGCTAATTTCAAATCATGCGTCGAATAACCTTTTTCATAATCCTTTAGCTGTCGTGATGCGTACGCTATTACTTTGTCGTGATGCATCAACACGCAACCAAGCCCTTTGTGCAACGCATCACTATATACCACGAAGTTACCCTTATCATCTGGCAATGACAATACTGGTGCCTCACTCAATCTCTTTTTGAGTTCTTAAAAATTCTTTTCACACTTTTTTGACCACACAAATTTCACTGTTTTTCGTGTCAATTCGTCAGTGGTCCCGACAATTTCGAGAAATCCTTTATGAATCTTTGGTAGTATCCTGCTAATCCTAAGAAACTCCTTATTTTCGTCGGCGTCCTCGATTTTTCCCAATTTATTACCGTTTTCACCTTTGCTGGATCTACTGATATCCCTTCCTTGTCAATGACGTGCCCTAAAAACTGCACTCTTTCCAACCAAAATTCACACTTTCAGAATTTCCCATACAACTGCTCCCTCCTCAAAGTTTTCAATACTACCCTTAAGTGTTCGGCATGATCCTCCTCCGTCTTTGAATAGACCAAAATGTCGTCTATAAACACTACTACAAACTTATCCAGATAATTCTTGAACACCCGATTCATCATATCCATGAATGTTGCTGGCACATTTGTTAATCCAAACGACATTACCAGAAACTCGTAATGGCCATAACGTGTTCTGAATGTTATCTTTGTCACATCCTCCTTTCTGACCTTCAACTAGTGACATCCGGTCCGTAAATCATTTTTCAAAAAATAACGCGCCCCTTTTAGTTGGTTAAAGAGGTAGTCAATCTTAGGCAATGGGAATCTGTTCTTGATCGTCACCTTGTTCAGCTCTCTATAGTAGACAAAAAGTCTTAATGATCTGTCATTCTTTTTCACGAATAACACTGGTGCTCGCCATGGAGACACGCTCGGTTTGATATACTTTTTGTCTAACAGTTCTTGAAGTTGAACCATTAACTCTCTCATTTCCATTATAGCCATTCGATACGGTGGTTTAGAAATTGGCGTCGTTTGTGGTACTAAATCTATTACAAACTCAATCTCCTTATCAGGCGGAAGACATGGTAACTCTTCTGGAAACACATCCGTAAACTTACTTACAACTAGTATTTGTCCCATTTTCTCTTCCGTCATTCGGGTATCTATAATATGGGCTAAATAGCCTTCACAACCTTTCCTTAACATTCTCTTGGCCTGCATCATCGTCAGATGAACAGACTACCTTGGAGACTTACTACCGTAAAACACTACCTTAGACTTGTTTAGAGTCTGAAGGTTTATACATTTCTTCTTGTTATCAATCACTACCCTATGCTTATATAACTAATCCATTCCCAGTATTATATCAAATTATCCTAATCGAATAGGAATTAAATCCACGAACATCTTTTGACCCATTATCTCTAGGCTACAGCTTTTATGAACGTAACTTACAGGAATTACTTAATTGCAACTTCTATGTTTAGAGGGTTTTCTAATTGTTCCCTTGGTAAGTCTAACTGTTGAGCAAATTCCTCATATATAAATAAACAAGTAGCATCCAATTCAAATAATACATAAGCAGTTATATTATTGATTGGAATGGTACCTGACATAACTCCTTTTGATGCCATAGCATCCAGCACCGTCATGTTAAACGTGCGTGCTGTTGGTCGGTTGGACTAGGTCGGTCCGCCAATGGTAAACTTCTCGCTCCTATTCCATTTGTTTCCACTATCTCCTTCCATTTTCTTCTTTTGGAAATCCTTGATTTGATGACCCAAGTCACCATAGAAAAAATGTGACACCCCCAAATTCAGGTACCAATACCTCGGATTTGGTGCTCACGATCAAATATATACATCACCTCTTAAACAACATATATTACTAAATGCGGAATAAATAAACATAAGTTGTTCATTACAAAAGGCTTACTACGGTCCCAAGGTCTCAACCTTAATAAAATTTCATCATGATGATCCTATTAATATAAACAGGGTTCCATGATTTACAAAACAGGAATAGAAATATTTAAACTATTCTTAAAGTTAGCCCTTGCCTTTGTCCTTCTTGGAGTGCTCAGGCCTAACTGCAATTAGTTCATGATATATATAGCAAGAGTGAGCAACTAATATGCTCAGCAAATTTAAAATAATACAGACATATCATGAATAACTGCGAATAAAGTGAAAGCTCAACAATTTATAGAAGTTAATGAAATGACTGATAAGATAATAAAAATCCAAACGAAGGAATGAAAGATGATTATTTACTGCTGAGTGGTCCAACCGACCCTGAACGTTTCCAAGGAAACAACCTTCCGATTATCCTTTTATAAATCAGACTGTACTCGAGGGGATCAGCCTCTTGTACAACATGTATATGCATAACATTAAACTCTGACCATGTCGAACTATGACACTTATAATTCCCCATTTAGGGTTTGTTCTCTCAGTACAAGACTTCCACACCACTCAACTGGTTTGGAATAGCTTTTAAAAATATTTACTTTATATGTCCAGCCGAAACAAATGGCGTAGACCCATTTGTTGAACAGTTCATGAAATAAAGAACTTTAAATAATTTACTTGTTCAATGATAGAACATATTTTTCAAATGCATCAACGTGCGAATATCAATACTGGCATTTACATGGAATAATTAACGATAAATTAAACCATTTGACATGCTCAAAAATAATAGTTCGAGTTTGAGTTAGGAAACTTGCCTCAGTTGTTGACTACAGCTCACACAACTTAAATTACAGCCTTTGATATACCTAGTATTAAATAGGTTTATCTTTCAATTAGTATAGCACATAGAGATTCATATATTACTATCATACATACTGCTACTAAAGCACATAATCCTCTATTTAACAACACGTAGCTTTCACGACAATATTATGACACTTGGATAACATTTTAGTTACCTAATAATATTATTAATATAATATTATTAATATCAAGTTCATTTACAAATGTTATTAATAACTCAATAACATCTTAATTGAATACCTACTATTATTATTAATTATTTAATAATAATTTAATTAATTAACATTATTATTAATCATTTAATAATAATTTAATGAGTTACTATTATTATTAATCATTTATTAATAATTTAATGAGGTACTATTATTATTAATCATTTAATAACAATTTAATTACATACTATTATTATTACTCATTTAAATAATAATTTAATCATTTAATATTATTATTAATCAATAATAATAATTTAATCTTTTATTATTATTATTAATCATTTAATAATAACTTAATCATTTACAATTATTTTAACTAATATTATTATTTAATAATATTTTAAATTACTTAGTAATATTAACAACTTAAACAATTTAAAGGTAAATTGTTTAATTATTTTATAAATTTCTTTACTCATTTCCTTTATTTATTATTTAGTCATTTAAATAATAAATAACTAATTTAATTCATTTTTATTTAATTTATTTATTATTTAATACTAGTTAAATAACAAATAATTACCTTTATGTATTATTTAATAAAATTAACTCATACATCCTTAATTATGCTATTATCTTTATTTCTCTTAAATCAAGTGTATTTATCAAAAATACCTACTTGACTTATTATTTTTATGTCTCTTGGATATCTGTAGTATATTTTATTTTATAAACAAAATAATTTTCTTTTAATTTTTCAACCTTATTTACTATTTTTAAATGGTCCGTTTCTGTCCAAAATGGCATCATTTATTAAAACTTTAATTTTCATCATAAAATTATGAAATTTATACAGTAGCTTCCTGATATCAGATAACACTTCTAGTAAAAATTTCATAATTTTCGGAGTTCTACTTTTCAAGATATTTCCGTATTATGCTTTTAAAACTTGGAAAATCGTTGGGTCATAACTCCCTCATACGACATCGGATGGAGCTCATTTTTTGGACAGCGGCTGCTATATACCATATAATATCATCTGCAAAATGGAATGAATTTTTAGAGCAAGAAAAGTTGCCAAAACAGCCCTCACAAGATCCTGGCAGTAGGCTTTTTCAGATTTTTCCGGCAGTAACTGTTTTGCTAGGAAAATCACCATAAATAGCTCGTTTAATATTTTTCAGTCGTACCACTTGGAAAATCTTCCTATCTTATAGTACTATCACCCAAAGTTGACAGATCATGAATACGACTTATAGAACGTGAACAGTAAATCCGGCAACGCGCTGCTTAGTTTATGGTTTTTTCGGCGAAAATTGCTTTCATGTTTTGTTAAACTTTTTCACATAAATGAATACCAAAACTTATGTTAAACCCATTAAACTCTAGATATATTAGTCTAGCATGGTTTTAAGCATCAAGATCTTTAAAAATAGTTTCCTACCATCAAAACACATTTTTGACCAATAAAATCACTTAAAACATACATAGAACATATATTAAAATGGAAAGCTAGGTTTGAAAACTTTTAAACCTCTTGGTAGCTATTTTTCTTCTTGCTAGGAATGGGATGAGACTTGGATGATCTATCTTGGTATGGTTGATGATCTTGCTTCTTGCTTGATCTTGATTTTTCTAGGGTTTCTCTTCCTTTTTTCTTACTTTCTCTCTATTTTGCTCTCAACCTTTCTCTATTTGCTCTCTATTTTCTCTCCAAGACTTAGAACAAATAAAATTGATGATAAAATGAGAGAGATAGAGTGTTTAATGTGTTAGTTGATATGTATACTTACAACTCTTGTAAGTATACACATCAACTACACAAATCAAAGCTCATAGGCCTACTAGCTTGCCTTGTTCCTCTCAATATTTTAAGCTTCCAAGGGAAGCTATAATAGCTCCCCATTTCTCTCCTAAAGTTGCCGGCAATGAGGGTGCACAAGGCCCCAAAATTGCTTTATTTTACTTTTTATTTTAATAGCTACAAGTTGGTAATATATGTATATATTGACACATATATATATATATATATACACCAATACAAATATGATTGGCTAGGTTTTTGGGCTCTAGAAATTTAATTCATTGGGCTCCCAATTAATTCCACTTGGATCTTCAATAATTAAATCAATGGGCTAAGCAATTAATTCCATGGGCTAGATAATTAATTCCATGAGCTAAGCATTTAGTTGATACCCATTTAATCACATAATGCTAATTAGTAACATGAATTAATTTTACCACTTTAAAGTTAACATTTAATAAATTCATGGACTACTATTATTAAATGTTACACTTGAATTAATTATATTAATTAATACAATTAGACTTGTCTTTAATAAATTAATTTAATCTATCAAGTAATTGGTTTAATTATAAACTCAACCACATTCTGTTAAGTCATCGATTAGGGTTTCTAACTTATCGTTTCTTGAGATTAATATTTGTAGGTTAGTTCATTTGGTTTAAATAAGATCATCGTGCGAACTTCCCTTTTTAATTAAATCCTCATACACATAGATATGATTATTCATGAATGCACAACAAAATAAAAATTAAATTCATTTCATTGATAAATATTAATCAAATATATTTGAAATGCGTAGTAATATTCGCGGTCATTACATTCTCCCCCCCTTATAAGAATTCCGTCCCCGGAATTACAAACATAAGGTTACTCAAAAAGATTAGGATAACTGCTCCTCATCCTTTCTTCTAGCTCCCACGTAGCCTCCTCGGCGTTGTGGTTCCGCCATAACACTTTGACAGAATGAATGATCTTATTTCTTAAGGTCTGCTCCTTCCTATCTAATATCTGAATGGGAATTTCTTCATATGATAAGTCCTTCTCAACTTGAATCGGCTCGTATGAGATGACATGATTGTAGTCCGGTTTATATGGCCGCAACACTGACACGTGAAACACATTATGAATATGCACAAGTTCAGGAGGTAAAGCTACCTCGTACGCCACCTCACCAACTCGCTTCAAAATTTCAAATGGTCCGATAAATCTAGGGCTCAATTTTCCCTTCTTTCCGAACCTGATTTTCCCTTTCCATGGAGATACCTTCAGAAAAATAAAACTTCCAACCTCAAAGTCTCTCTTCTGACGATGTAAATCCGCATACTTCTTTTGCCGATCGTGAGCCGCAACTAGACGAGCTCTTATCACCTTGATCACATCTACGGTTTGTTGTACCAGTTCAGGTCCCAACAGTCTCCGTTCACCAACTTCATCCCAGCACAGGGGCGTTCTACACTTTCTCCCATACAGTGCTTCATAAGGCGGCATGGCAATACTTGCATGATAACTGTTGTTGTATGAAAACTCCACTAATGGTAGTTGATCATCCCAACTGCCTTTAAAGTCCATAACACATGCTCTCAGCATATCCTCCAGGGTCTGAATTGTTCGCTCGCTCTGCCCATCAGTCTGGGGATGATACGCGGTACTCAACCTTAATTGCGTCCCCATCCTTTCCTGTAGGCTCCTCCAGAAATTTGACGTAAAGCGCGGATCTCTATCAGATACTATAGATACCGGCACTCCATGTCGCGACACAATTTCTTTAACATATAGCTTTGCCAGCTGCCCCAAGTTATACCTGATTTTGATCGGTAGAAAATGTGCAGACTTGGTCAAACGATCCACGATCACCCAGATCGCATCGTACCCCTTTTGAGTTGTGGGAAGTCCTACCACAAAATCCATTGTGATATGCTCCCATTTCCACTCCGGAATCTCCAACGGTTGCAACAGTCCACCCGGTTTCTGATGTTCTGCTTTAACCATCTGGCAAGTTAAACACCTGCTGACACACCCAGCCACTTCCCTCTTCATGTTAGGCCACCACAAATGTTGCCGTAGATCTTGATACATCTTGGTACTACCCGGATGTATTGTGTATCTCGTGTTGTGGGCCTCCTGTAGAATTTCTTCTCTCAATTCTGGTATCAATGGTACCCAGACTCTTCCTTCGAATCGGATTAACCCTGTGCCATCCACTGAGTACTTTAATTCCTCACCTTTGGATAACCGCTTCTTAATGTCAATGCATTCCTCATCACTCTCTTGAGCCTCTTTTATCTTGTCCAATAAAGCTGGGCTCGCCTCTATTGCAAACAGTTTCTCGTCTGCTTCCTTAGGATACTTAAGTTCTAACTCCAATCTTTCCATATCCTTGATTAATTCCTCCTGCGTTGTTAACATCAACAACTTCTTGCTACCCTTTCTGCTCAGAGCATCAGCTACAACATTGGCTTTGCCAGGATAGTACAAAATCTCACAATCGTAGTCCTTGATCAATTCCAACCATCGCCTCTGCCTCATATTCAGCTCTCTTTGAGTGAAGATATACTTCAGACTTTTGTGTTCTGTGTATATCTCGCACTTCTCTCCATACAGATAGTGCCTCCAGATCTTCAGAGCAAACACTACTGCTGCCAGTTCTAAATCATGAGTCGGATATCCCTTCTCATAATCCTTTAACTGGCGTGATGCGTACGCGATGACCTTGCCATGCTACATCAGTACACAACCAAGACCCTTGAGTGACGCATCACTATAAACCACGAATCCCCCTGTATCATCAGGTAATGATAACACAGGTGCTTCACTAAGCCTCTTTTTCAATTCTCTGAAGCTTTCTTCACACTTCTCCGTCCATACAAACTTTACTGTCTTCCTTGTAAGATTGGTCAATGGCGATGCTAGCTTTGAAAAGTCCTTGATGAATCTCCGATAGTATCCCGCTAATCCCAAGAAACTTCTTATATCTGTTGGAGTCTTCGGTTGCTCCCAGTTGATAACTGACTCCACCTTTGCAGGATCCACTGAAACACCCTCCTTGTCGATGACGTGTCCCAAAAATTGTACCCTTTGCAACCAAAACTCGCACTTGGAGAACTTAGCATATAGTTGTTCCCTCCTCAATGTCTCTAGTACTATTCTCAAATGTTTTGTGTGTTCTTCCTCCGTCTTTGAATACACCAGTATATCATCGATAAACACAACAACAAACTTATCCAAGTATTGCTTGAATACTCTGTTCATCATGTCCATAAATGCTGCTGGCGCGTTCGTCAATCCAAAAGACATCACCAGAAACTCAAAGTGATTGTATCGAGTTCTGAAGGCTGTCTTTGGTACGTCTCCCGGTCTCACCTTCAGCTGATGATACCCGGTCCTCAAGTCAATTTTTGAAAAGTACTTAGCCCCCTTAAGCTGATCAAATAGATCATCGATCCTGGGCAACGGGTATTTATTCTTAATTGTGACCTTGTTTAACTCCCTATAGTCGACACAAAGCCTCAACGATCCATCTTTCTTTTTCACAAACAACACTGGCGCTCCCCACGGAGATACACTCGGCTGAATGTACTTCTTCTCTAACAACTCTTTCAACTGTATCATTAATTCCTTCAACTCTACCGGAGCCATCCTATATGGTGCTTTCGATATTGGTGCGGTCCCCGGTGCTAAATCGATTACAAACTCCACCTCTCTGTCGGGTGGTAAACCTGGTAACTCATCCGGGAAAACGTCTGAGAATTCCCTTACCACAGGTATCTGTCCCATTTCTCCCCTACTCTCTGAGTATCAACTACATGGGCCAGATAGCCTATGCAACCCTTCCTAAGCAACCCCCTTGCTTGCATCATCGTCAGACAACAAGATTGTCCTGGCGATTTACTCCCAAAGAATACAACCTTAGACTTATTCGGAGTTTTCAGGTGTACTTTTCTTTTGGCAGTCAATCACAGCTCCGTGTTTAAACAGCCAATCCATTCCTAAAATCACGTCAAACTCTCCTAGACGTATCGGAATTAAATTCACACTCATTTTATGTCCCCGTATCTCGGCATAACAATTCTTATATATGAAATCTACAGGGATCACTTCCTTATTTGCTACCTCTACATTCATTGGGTTCTCTAATCTTTCACGAGGAAATTTTAATTGGTTAGCAAATTCATCGGATACGAAAGAACAGGTAGCACCCGAATCAAATAATACATATGCATTAATATTATTGATCGGAATAATACCTGCCACCACTTCCTTAGACTCCATGGCATCCTGGACGGTCATGTTGAAAGTGCGCGCCACCGGCCTGTTCTGCTGTGACGACCCTCCACTAGTTGGCTTGCTTTGGTTTCCCTGATTAGCGCTACCAGAATCACTCTTCCTTTTCGGGCAGTCCTGCTTTTGATGGTCAGCTGCACCACAATAGAAACAGTCCCCTCTTTTCACCTTTGGGCATTGTGGAGCAAAGTGCCCCGACTGTCCACAGTTGAAGCATACTCCCTTACCACGCATACACTCCCCCGAGTGATTCTTCCCACACTTATTGCACTTGTTGCCTTGCTTAGCCTCGCTTGATGGCTTTCCTGAGCTTTGATTGTCGTTCCATTTCCGTTTGTGAGGATTGCTCCCTCCACTGCTAATCCCTTCTTTGGGTCCTTTGTGGCCTTCCTTCTTATGATCTTGTTGATACTTGGTTACCGCTTCATTTCCTCCCTCAGCAATTAGCGCTTTCTCTAGCAACGCCGAGAATGTGTTGATTTGTAGCACAACTACCTTTCCATAAACCCAAGGCTTCAGTCCTTGTTCAAACCTCCGAGCTCTTCTGACTTCCGTGTCTACCTGTTTCGGTGCAAATCTGGCCAGTTCGTTGAATCTTGTAGCATAGTCAGCAACTGTCATGCTCCCTTGTTTCAGTTCCAGGAATTTCACTTCCATCCTTGCTTGCATGCTCTCTGGGAAATAGTTCTCGAAGAACAGTTCTTTGAAACGTACCCACGTAATTACTCCTGCTCCGACTCTGTTCTTATTTGCCTTCCACCAGTAATTCGCTTCACCCTTCAGCATGAAGGTGGCGAATGACGTTTGTTGTTCGTCGGCCACCCTTGCGACCTCAAACACTTTTTCCATCTCTTCTACCCAAGTCTGGGCTTCAATGGGGTCAGTAGTCCCGCGAAACTCCGGCGGTCCTATTAATTTAAAATCCTTGAAATTAGCCAAGTGAGCCCCTGGCTGTTCTACTACTGGCGGTATTACTGGTGGTACCACAGGTGGCGGCCTATTCTGCATATACCCTGCAATCATGGCTGCAAACGCCTGCATGGGGTCTGCTGGACCCCCGTCATTATTAACGGATTCCTCTACATGTGGAACTCTGGTTCTCCTTCTAGGTGGCATTGTCTGATAAAAACAAAACCTTATATTATAATTCTGTGTCTTTGCATTCCATGCCACATTTTATTTATGCATGCATTTAACAGGTAAAACACAGCTCAATCAAAATCCCAAACAGGTATCAATAACTGCATTTATATTCATATACCACTGTTTTAAATACATCAAGTAACAACTTGTGGCATACTGCTATAAATGCTAATACTAACCATGGTTATCCCTTCAAGAACAGAAAGAGGGGATTAACCCAACCTACCCCTATGACAAACAAAAGTCGGGGTCTAATACTATCCCAAGTCTAAACAAAAATAATGGGATTTACAACATACCACTGTCCCTACTATCAACAAAAAGTGGGAACTAAACTGCATCTATTTACAATCATAGTGCTAATGGAAACTATAATCCCCTGAAGATGGCATCCTCATGCTCCTGCCTGGCTATCATGTCTGCTACACGGCGACTGATAGTGCGCCTGTGGAGATCCTCCTCCCTAGGATACCTTCGGATCCTATGCCTCATCCTCTGAAAGGCAGTGTCAAACACAAAGTTCAAACGATCAACCCTGACTGCACGAGTTTGAACCTCCCTCTCAAGTCCATCCACCATCATGGCAGCTCCATCCAATTCTTCCTCAACACGGATTCTCTCTGTAACCTCTAGGTTAAAGTTGGCCTTCAAGGCCTCATGTTCCACCTGAAGTTCTGCCAGACTCAGCTTCGTCTGATCACGCTCCTCCTTCAGTTCAGCTACCTCCCCGGACAACTGATAAGCTACACCCTTATATTGATCTTCCATCTCCTGATGGATCTGATTCTGCTCCTCAAGATGATGGATTCTACCCTCGAGTTCGTCATTCCTAGTGGTCAGTTCTTCTATGATGTCATTAGCAGTTGTGCCCATGTCATCTTGATACTCAGTTGGCTCCTCAGGTGAAGTATTATCATAATACTGCACTTCCTCATCTGACTCCTCATCGACAGTCTGTTGTTCCTCTGAGTCATCCTCACCACGTGGCCTCATCACCCCACCCCTAACTGGTTCCTCAATATCAGCCACTTGATCCTCCTCGAGATCCTCCTCAGGGTCAGACTCGACTAATGGTGATGCCGGTGCAATTGGCGCATAGCCCACCAACTGCTCTGTATCCACCGGTATATCGATGAATATCTCCTCATCTAGTGTTCCACTCGACTCCCCTATAGCCATCCTACAACACATCATGAAAAACAACCATTAGTACAACCATAAAATATAATCATTGAATAAATGAAATTATATTTCATTGGGTACTACTCGACTCGATGAATTCCCCAAT
Organism: Hedera helix; assembly: GCA_947179155.2. Lineage (NCBI taxonomy): Eukaryota > Viridiplantae > Streptophyta > Magnoliopsida > Apiales > Araliaceae > Hedera > Hedera helix. The sequence goes on along the minus strand of OX359264.1, from coordinate 31,546,268 downwards.
TCATCAAATACCACATACGATAAATCTCCCCGATTTATCTCCTAAAACACTCAATACGAGTTTAATACTAAGGTTATAACCAAGGTTTCGCAATCCTAACGTTTATAACCTACAACTTTGATACCAACCTGTGACACCCCCAAATTCAGGTACCAATACCTCGGATTTGGTGCTCACGATCAAATACATACATCACCTCTTAAACAACATATATTACTAAATGCGGAATAAATAAACATAAGTTGTTCATTACAAAAGGCTTACTACGGTCCCAAGGTCTCAACCTTAATAAAATTTCATCATGATGATCCTATTAATATAAACAGGGTTCCATGATTTACAAAACAGGAATAGAAATATTTAAACTATTCTTAAAGCTTGCCCATGCCTTTGTCCTTCTTGGAGTGCTCAGGCCTAACTGCAACTAGTTCATGATATATATAGCAAGAGTGAGCAACTAATATGCTCAGCAAATTTAAAATAATACAGACATATCATGAATAACTGCGAATAAAGTGAAAGTTCAACAATTTATAGAAGTTAATGAAATGACTGATAAGATAATAAAAATCCAAATGAAGGAATGAAAGATGATTATTTACTGCTGAGTGGTCCAACCGACCCTGAACGTTTCCAAGGAAACAACCTTCCGATTATCCTTTTATAAATCAGACTGTACTCGAGGGGATCAGCCTCTTGTACAACATGTATATGCATAACATTAAACTCTGACCATGTCGAACTATGACACTTATAATTCCCCATTTAGGGTTTGTTCTCTCAGTACAAGACTTCCACACCACTCAACTGGTTTGGAATAGCTTTTAAAAATATTTACTTTATATGTCTAGCCGAAACAAATGGCGTAGACCCATTTGTTGAACAGTTCATGAAATAAAGAACTTTAAATAATTTACTTGTTCAATGATAGAACATATTTTTCAAATGCATCAACGTGCGAATATCAATACTGGCATTTACATGGAATAATTAACGATAAATTAAACCATTTGACATGCTCAAAAATAATAGTTCGAGTTTGAGTTAGGAAACTTGCCTCAGTTGTTGACTACAGCTCACACAACTTAAATTACAGCATTTGATATACCTAGTATTAAATAGGTTTATCTTTCAATTAGTATAGCACATAGAGATTCATATATTACTATCATACATACTGCTACTAAAGCACATAATCCTCTATTTAACAACACGTAGCTTTCACGACAATATTATGACACTTGGATAACATTTTAGTTACCTAATAATATTATTAATATAATATTATTAATATCAAGTTCATTTACAAATGTTATTAATAACTCAATAACATCTTAATTGAATATGTGACGACCCCAAATCCGGATTCCTTTAACCTCGGATCCGGTTCAACACTAGTACTACTTTTCCTTATTGTTCATGAATTACAACAATATTATAATTGCTAAATAATCATTTATTTACAATTATATAACATCTCTTTCTATTCCAGAATCGCAATCTTTATACATTCCTAGTATGTCTTCATATCATACATGATACGACATTCTATTACAATCAATTTGAGATCATATGTATAATGACTCAATCACACCATCCTATTATCCTTATTCATAAAGGACAACGTCTGAAAAATGATATTCAAATAATCTGTAAATGTTCTCTTAACAATTTAAGTTTGCTAATATATAGCACAACAAAACATAAACTCTTCATATCTACTTACACAAGTGAATGAATTAGTCTACCGCAAGGTTTTACTACAAAAGCACATATGCTTCAATCTTGATGACTCGTTAGTCAATCTTCATCTTTGCCTCTACCGGAGTAATCGGCTTCCTCAAGCTACTCTGTAATGTTTTGTTTTAAGCAAGGGTGAGCACGACGGCTCAGCAAGTCTAACAGTTTCACATAACACGTAAAAACAGTTCAATCATGCTTCATGCTTCATGCATCTTATGCTTTGCAGTACATACATTTCTCATGCATATCATGCCTCGCATTTAATCTATGCTTCATGCCTAGCCTCTATCATGACATATAGTTCCATGCAGAACAATTGTCTTAAATCAACTACCGCATATCAATAGTTCAAATCAATTTATTTCACAAAAGCACCTTAACACATCTTTGCACATAACCACGTATGAGCACATCACAGTTTAATAACAAACTTATAAATTATGCACATAATGCAACACGTTCTGAAAAACTTGCCTGGACTTGTATAACCAGCTTACGTTAATCTTTGACGTTCCTTGCACCACCTACACGGTATGTGAGATCAACGGTGCACAATATCAGTCAAAGTTTGACTCAATACTAAATCTTATTTTAAAGATATTTATTTCTTCTTATCATCCCCTTTATTTAATAAGGTTAATTTCATATTTTAGTCTCTCTTTGACTTGACTCAGTGTTTCATATTCAACACCATAAATCTTTTGTTCGAAACTATGCAATTCTGACATTTATTAATGTCACTGCATTAAAACTTGGACCCTATATTTATTTAGGTCGATCCACCAATTAATCACTAATGGACCATACCCTTGGTTTAACTTAATCACATCATTTATCTCGATACTTATCATAATATTACCCACCTTGGATAATATTTTAAATTTTACTATCAATTAGTAATAACTTATAATGTTATTTAATTGTTAAATAACACTTTAAATAATCATTACTATTATTAATTTATTTTTAATAATAGTTTACCTTAATTATTATTATTAATCTTTTAATAATAATTTAATTGTTCATCAATATTATCAATCATTTAATAATATTTGAAATCCTCACGTATCATTAGTAATTATTTAATAACGATTCAACCCTTAACTATTATTACCCAATAGTTAATTACTTGTTAAACAATATTATTAATTCTTTAATAATATTCTAAATCTTTATTTATCATTATTATTTATTTAATAATGATTTAACTCTTAACTATTATTATTTAATAGTTAATTAAATGCTAAATAATATTATTAATCCTTTAATAATATTTTAAATTATTTACATATCATTATTAATTATTGAATAATGATTTAATTCTTAACTATTATCATTTAATAGTTAGTCAATAATATTATCAATATATTTTAATTACTTAATAATCTTCTTTCGATTAAGTAATAATTTATTCCACTTAATTACCATTTAATTATTATTTAATATGAATTAAATAATAATTAATTAACTAATTATCCGAACTCATTATTTAATATTAATTAAATATTAATTAATTAATTAATTAACCTTACTTATTATTTAATATTAATTAAATAATAAATAATTAGTTTATTAACCTTAATTATCCTTTAATTATTATTTAATATTAATTAAATAATAATTAATTACTTAATTAACCTTACTTATTATTTAATATTAATTAAATAATAAATAATTAGCTTTCTAACTTTAATATTCTTTAATTATTCTTTAATATTAATTTAAATAATAATTAATTATTTATTTAACTTTACTTATTATTTAAGTGCAATTAAATAATAAATATATAACTTATTCATCTTAACATCCTTTAATTATTATTTAATATTCATTAAATCATAATTAATTAATTACATAACTTCATATATTATTTAATATTTATTAAATAATATTTAATTAGATTATTAGCCTATTTATACACTAATAAATAGCTAATATATAGTGAATCACTCCAATAATTTCAAATTTTATTTTATAACACTTAACTAGCATGCCAATAGGTCAAATATTATTTTTCTGAAATTAAAAATAATTTTTCCATAATTATTAGCCATTTAGTAAGCTTTAATCCACTATTAATTCTAATAAATACCAAATTACAAAACAATTCGGATTTTAAATTTTGATAATTTTCTTTATAACATTATAAGCATTTTCTCTTTTGGAACCAACCCAAGAACCGGCCTAAAAATGCCCGAACCGGCCCTACCTAGAAATCATGAAAAACCGAAAAAAACCGAACCGGCCGGTTTTTTTAAAAAAATAGGCAGATTACTTTTATGCTTTTTCAGACTTGGGATCTTCGACGGGAACTTGAATAAAATGAAATCCACAAGTCCGATTGAGGCCTATTTGATATCGATGGATTCGTAACTTCCCGAACTACATTTTTCTATCATCAAACATCAAATTTGGATTTGTTTTGGTCACGAAAATTGGCTCCAAACCGGACTGTTGTGCACAGCCCTAAAACAATGGAGTGTTTTGGTAGAAAATCCATATCTTGCTCATTTTAAATCGGATTTTAGTCATTCAACTTGGAGAATCTTCATATTTCATGGATCTATCACCCAAAATTGACGGATCATAAATCCGACGTACGGATCATGAACAGTAATTTCGTGAATGGGCTGCTACGTAGTAGATTAATTTATTTTCGTCGGTAAAAATTTATTCAATGAGTTTGATGAAATTTTTCATCATAAACACATATAAAAACCCATGTTAAACCCATGTAACCCTAGATATACCAATATAGCATGGATCTATCGATTTAGACTTTGAAAATTATATTTCTACCATAGAAATTACATAATACCCAAAGAACAATATCAAGCTAGAAGGTTTTATACCTTTTGTTGATTATCCTCTTTGTTAGAACTTTGAAAAGACTTGGATGATCAATTTTCTTACATAGATAACTTCCTCTTGAGGAGACCTCCATCTTTAAACCTTGCTCACAAGATCTAACTTTCTTTTTCTTTTTCTCTAGAGCTTTTCTCTATTTTCTTTCTCTCTAGCTTTTCTAGTAAAAAGACTAACAACCATATCACAAGTGTGGGAAGCACTCTATATATAGCCAAATGCTAATACTTTATTAACTCTCCTAATTCACCAACATAGTCAATTTAGAGCTTAATTGAGATTACTATAGCATGGATTGATTGACAACTTGATTGACATCCATCAAGGTTGCTTGTAAGCAACTTTTGGAGTGTAAAATAAGCAAAAATAAAGCCACACACAACATCCACATGTGGGGCCCCCCCAAAATTCGGGATTTATCAATTTACTACACCATTTTAGCTTTATTTTTATATCTTATATCATTATATAAGTATCCATATATATATACACCAATGTATATATATTGACCACCACTTTGACTACCATTTGGGCTCCACATTGGACCCTAGGATTTAATATATTTGGCTCATTCAACTAATTGATTTGGGCTCAATTTATTTACTACATTGGGCTAATATTAAATACCCTATGTTACATTTAATTAAACAAGCATTGGGCTTGGTTAATTATTACATAAATTCATGTTCAAATTAAATTATATGGACTACTAGGTTAAATTAATTTGACCTACTTTAATACCTCAATTGGACTTATAATATAATCCAATTAGATTTGCTATAATTAATTCTACCACATTGGGTTACTTAATTAACTCATCCACGGTTAATTCTTAACCCCACATTTATTTATCTAACAATTAACCAATGATTGGTTAATGCTATCTCTCTTGTCAACCAACTAGGGTTATTCAATTAACTAGACACTAGTTAATTCTCTACACTCAATCAATACTTGAAATGCTTCTCCCAACCATTGACCATCATTTGACTTTTAATGGTTTGGGCTACATAACTTACTTTTTATTGGCTCTCTTATTTAATTACCCATTTCATGCAAATATCTCCATATTGGGCTTACATCTATAACAACTTATTAATTAAGTAAATTACTTAATTAATTAATTTCTTAATATTGTCCTTCTAGGCAATATTCCACTTCCCTACTTGTTACTCATAACCTTAATTCATAACTTATATAATTAATTCAATTAATTATATTACATAACTTTTCTTTTTAATCCCTACTAAAACTAATTAATTTATTAGTTTTATTAAGTATTTAATTTACTTCACACATCATCTTGTTTGACTAACAAACTCAACTATAGGTGTATATATATAAATATTAATATATTCACCTTCACTTCTCAATTGAATTTCTTTCTTAAATAAATTATCTACCTGCATCATTAAAATATTCTCACATTTAATTTCTAACAAATAATTTATGTTAAAAAAAAATGTTTACCCATTTTCTACACATCTTCCTTCTCACCTTCTAGGTTTAAACATTAACCTTTAATAAAATCAATTAAGATATTATTTAAAATCTTGAAATTATCTGGGATATTACAGAATACCTATTATTATTATTAATCATTTAATAATAATTTAGCGGGTTACTGTTATTATTAATTATTTAATAATAATTTAATTAATTAACATTATTATTAATCGTTTAATAATAATTTAATGAGTTACTATTATTATTAATCATTTATTAATAATTTAATGAGGTACTATTATTATTAATCATTTAATAACAATTTAATTACATACTATTATTATTACTCATTTAAATAATAATTTAATCATTTAATATTATTATTAATCAATAATAATAATTTAATCTTTTATTATTATTATTAATCATTTAATAATAACTTAATCATTTACAATTATTTTAACTAATATTATTATTTAATAATATTTTAAATTACTTAGTAATATTAACAACTTAAACAATTTAAAGGTAAATTGTTTAATTATTTTATAAATTTCTTTACTCCTTTCCTTTATTTATTATTTAGTCATTTAAATAATAAATAACTAATTTAATTCATTTTTATTTAATTTATTTATTATTTAATACTAGTTAAATAACAAATAATTACCTTTATGTATTATTTAATAAAATTAACTCATACATCCTTAATTATGCTATTATCTTTATTTCTCTTAAATCAAGTGTATTTATCAAAAATACCTACTTGACTTATTATTTTTATATCTCTTGGATATCTGTAGTATATTTTATTTTATACACAAAATAATTTTCTTTTAATTTTTCAACCTTATTTACTATTTTTAAATGGTCCGTTTCTGTCCAAAATGGCATCATTTATTAAAACTTTAATTTTCATCATAAAATTATGAAATTTATACAGTAGCTTCCTGATATCAGATAACACTTCTAGTAAAAATTTCATAATTTTCGGAGTTCTACTTTTCAAGATATTTCCGTATTATGCTTTTAAAACTTGGAAAATCGTTGGGTCATAACTCCCTCATACGACGTCGGATGGAGCTCATTTTTTGGACAGTGGCTGCTATATACCATATAATATCATCTGTAAAATGGAAGGAATTTTTAGAGCAAGAAAAGTTGCCAAAACAGCCCTCACAAGATCCTGGCAGTAGGCTTTTTCAGATTTTTCCGGCAGGAACTGTTTTGCTAGGAAAATCACCATAAATAGCTCGTTTAATATTTTTCAGTCGTACCACTTGGAAAATCTTCCTATCTTATAGTACTATCACCCAAAGTTGACGGATCATGAATACGACTTACGGAACGTGAACAGTAAATCCGGCAACGCGCTGCTCAGTTTAGGGTTTTTCCGGCGAAAATCGCTTTCATGTTTTGTAAAACTTTTCCACATAAATGAATACTAAAACTCATGTTAAACCCATTAAACTCTAGATATATTAGTCTAGCATGGTTTTAAGCATCAAGATCTTTAAAAATAGTTTCCTACCATCAAAACACATTTTTGACCAATAAAATCACTTAAAACATACATAGAACATATATTAAAATGGAAAGCTAGGTTTGAAAACTTCTAAACCTCTTGGTAGCTCTTTTTCTTCTTGCTAGGAATGGGATGAGACTTGGATGATCTATCTTGGTATGGTTGATGATCTTGCTTCTTGCTTGATCTTGATTTTTCTAGGGTTTCTCTTCCTTTTTTCTTACTTTCTCTCTATTTTGCTCTCAACCTTTCTGTATTTGCTCTCTATTTTCTCTCCAAGACTTAGAACAAATAAAATGGATGATAAAATGAGAGAGATAGAGTGTTTAATGTGTTAGTTGATATGTATACTTACAACTCTTGTAAGTATACACATCAACTACACAAATCAAAGCTCATAGGCCTACTAGCTTGCCTTGTTCCTCTCAATATTTTAAGCTTCCAAGGGAAGCTATAATAGCTCCCCATTTCTCTCCTAAAGTTGCCGGCAATGAGGGTGCACAAGGCCCCAAAATTGCTTTATTTTACTTTTTATTTTAATAGCTACAAGTTGGTAATATATGTATATATTGACACATATATATATATATATATATACACCAATACAAATATGATTGGCTAGGTTTTTGGGCTCTAGAAATTTAATTCATTGGGCTCCCAATTAACTCCACTTGGATCTTCAATAATTAAATCAATGGGCTAAGCAATTAATTCCATGGGCTAGATAATTAATTCCATGAGCTAAGCATTTAGTTGATACCCATTTAATCACATAATGCTAATTAGTAACATGAATTAATTTTACCACTTTAAAGTTAACATTTAATAAATTCATGGACTACTATTATTAAATGTTACACTTGAATTAATTATATTAATTAACACAATTAGACTTGTCTTTAATAAATTAATTTAATCTATCAAGTAATTGGTTTAATTATAAACTCAACCACATTCTGTTAAGTCATCGATTAGGGTTTCTAACTTATCGTTTCTTGAGATTAATATTTGTAAGTTAGTTCATTTGGTTTAAATAAGATCATCGTGCGAACTTCCCGTAAATCCTCATACACATAAATATGATTATTCATGAATGCACAACAAAATAAAAATTAAATTCATTTCATTGATAAATATTAATCAAATATATTTGAAATGCGTAGTAATATTCGCGGTCATTACAAAAAACATCCTCTGTTCGTCCTCGGAGTAGGACAGTTGGGAACGATGTGCCCTTCATGCCCACATCGAAAACAAACATTCTTTCCTCGCATGCACACGCCTTGGTGACTTTTTCCGCAGTTGCCACAAACTTCGTTCTTCTTCTTAAATTCCCCTAGCTTGCTCCCAATATTGGTGTTGCTATTGTTCTGCTTTCTCTTATCAAAGTTACTTCCACCGCTACTCCCCTCTTTATTCCCGCTATTAAACTTCTTCCCTTTCTTCTCCTAATTGTATTTGGTTAGAGCATCGCTGCCTCCTTCTGCTATTATTGCCTTTTCCAGTATCTCGGTGAAGGTACGAATTTGGAACATCAAAACCTTACCGTATAACCAAGATTTAAGCCCCCGCTCAAACCTTTTTGCCTTCTTCTCTTTAGTATCCACTTGATGTGAAGCAAACCTTGCCAACTCATTAAATTTTGCAGCGTATTCTGGCACTGTTATATTGCCCTGTTTTAATTCTAGAAACTGGACTTCCATGTTATCTTAAGTTGTCTGTAGAAAGTAGGTTTCAAAGAAAAGTTCCTTTAACCTCTCCCACAATATCACTCCCTCTCTAGCTCTAACCTTACTAGCCTGCCACTAGAAATCAGCCTCTCCTTTCATCATGAATATGGCATAGGAGGTCTTTTGTTCTTCGGCTACCTTAAAGACTTTCTCCATCTCATTAACCCATGTCTGAGCTTCAATCAGGTTAGGCGTCCCTCGAAACTCGGGCGGTCCTACCATCTTAAATTCTTTGAAGTTGGCCAAATGATTCATTGGGGGTTGTGTTACTATAGGGTTTGGGGTTCTATTTTATATTGCATCGATTAGTACATCAACAAATGGCTGCATAGGGTTCACTGGACCCGGTACAGTGTTAACTGACTCTTCTTGAACTGGTGGCGGTCGTGCTCTCCTTCTTGGCGACATTTTCTATTTAATAAAAATTTAATTGGTTATTATTTTATCATCCATGTAGTACTCCTTAATTTCATTTTCAACACGTAGTTATTTTAAAACATATATCATAAAGATGCTTGTATTCGTATTCTTTTCAAACAGTGTATAGCACTTACATCTTTTTAATTTCAAAACCATAATATCCGTTCCACCATTTATGATCCGGATTTACATGACATTGCCCTTAACACAAAAGTTAAATTTTAACAGAATAACCCCTAATAATACAAAAGACGGGGTATGAAACCAACTATCCCACTTGATGCTTAAAACTCTTGGGATTCAAAAAATTACATCACATAAGCTTAAATACAAAATTAAGGATAAAGCATGTCGTGCTTTTTGGCGCTCTCGTATTCTTCATCTCCCATCTCCATCATCCTCTTCCAACTCACCAATCTTCGATTTTGTCATTCTTTCACTGGATAGTGGTGAAAGCAGAGCCCATCTTATCCATCCTCATGCTCTTACCTCTAAACTCATTCTCTAAGTCATGGATTCTGTCCATGGCATCATCTCGCTGATGACTCAGTCGAATCCTAGCAGCAACTCCTTCATCCCAATGAACACAAAGGGCCTCTTTCTCATTCTTTAGGTCCACTATCTTATGTTCGGCCTCGTGGTGCTTCTCACTTACCTCGGCGTTTCTTACCACTAGTTGATGAACCAACGACTTGTACTACTCTTCCATGTACTGATGTACTTGATCCTCAGCCTTGAGCTATTGGACCTTATCCTCCAGCTCCTAAATTCGATCCATCTACTGTCCATAGAAGTCTTCCTTGGATGACAATGGTCCATACTAGAATCCTCCTATCTCTTCTCCCTCGTCTGCCTCCTCTACCTTGCTATCAGAAGGAGGTGCCACTGCAGTAACTGATGCCAATGCAATTGGCTCCTCTAACTCCACTTGCTCCTCTTGTGGCTCTTCTTCACAGATCTGGTTATCCTCACCTATTTATGACATCTGTAACGACCCGGAAATCCGCGTGTTGGCCACGCCGAATCCCGCTCGTTAGACGTACAACCTTGTACTTAAATCCACAATATACCTCAATAATATAATTAATGAAACTAGTTTATTTTAAAACTATTACAATCGCATTCACAATCTACAACTATATTGTAGTTATTTAAAACAGAGTTTATTTAAATCTATAACATGATCCTGCCTCAGAATCGAAATCTTTACTTAATGACATCTTAGATCGAATATAATATGTTCTAGTGTGTTACAAAAATATGAGTACAATAAACTCACTAAATACCACATTCAAATTTTTATTTATACAAATATTCTTTTGTACACAACGGTACGATAATATATCTCACATCTGTTCCAAATTGCAAGTTATACTAACTATTTAAGTTTTCTAACTTTGATTTATACAAACAAACTACCTTAACAGGTTTATCGCAATAACATCTAACTTTCTCTACACAGAGATTCCATTACCATGTATAATACCATTCGTACAAGTCGGACATTCACGTCTCATTTTCTGTCTTTATCGACATCGTCTAAATTTCTCGAGCTTCAACTGAAAATGTTGATTAAGCAAGAATGAGCACGACGGCTCAGCAAGTCTAACAGAAAGCACATAACACATAGTTCATGTTTATACATGCTTCTCATACTTCATGCATTACATTATATGAATGCATCATGCTTCTCATGCTTTGCATTTATTTATGCAACATACTGATCATGCATTAGAATGAATACATGGCATACAGTTCAACTTATTCAATTAACTCAAGCTTTCTATCATATAGAATCAACACACATCATATGATTTCACAAAAGCATATTTAATTCAAATTCTCACATACTTCAAGTGTTCACACAACAGTTATACACATAGCAACAATATCTGAAAAACTTGCCTGGATTGCAAAACCAACTTAAGCTAACATTTCACGTTCCTTGTACCACCTACACGTTATGTGAGATCAACGGTGCACAAAATCAGTCAAAGTTTGACTAAATGTTTAATCTTATATTCGTCTAGTTCGAACCACTAACTAGTCGCTAACGAACCCTACTCTGGGTTTAACTTAATTACACCACAAAACTCAACAATTTGTCATAATATTATCCGCCTCGGATAATATATTGAGTTATTACATAGTAACACCTCAATCAACTTCTAATGTTTATTTAATTGCAAAACAACACTTTAAATAGACATCAATATGATTAATCATTTCCAAAAATCTACCATTAATAGGTTAACTTAATAATTAGTGCTAACCCCAAACAATCTAGCTAACACTTAATTTCACATAAAATTCACACAACACAGTCATTATATCCTTTTAAGACTTCTCGGTTGAATAAATTATATTATATAATTTATTCGGCTTAAACGTAATTACGTTCTCTAATTATTCACATACAAACATATTTATCAAAAATACCAAATTGACTCGTTATTTTTATAAATTCTAGGAAACATTAGTATATGATATAATACACACGAAATAATTTTCGTTTAATTTTCCAAGTCAGTTTACTATTTTTAATGGAGCCAATTCGGACCAAACTTGCAACATTTATTAAACATCTAAAACTCAACAGAAAATTCTGAAATTTAAACTGTAGGCTCCTGTTATGTCAGAGAACACACAGTAAAAATTTCAGAGTAATCCGAGTTACCAATAGTGAGTTATAACAATTTAACAATCTGTAACGCAAAAACTCGTTTGGCCATAACTCACTCATACGAACTCCGATTGGGCTCAATTTTGGACAGAGGCTACACAACAACATATATTTTCAAAATCCAGAAACCCAGAATTTTTACAGCAATTTGAATGACCGAAATACCCCTCGGAGAAATCTGGGCAGACTGTTTTTGACAGAAAATAGATTTGGACAGTTTTACGGGAAAAATCATATAAAATCACCCGTAACTCAGAATTTGGTCAATCAAGTCTCATTTTTCATAAAACTGAGAGATCTATCTACCAATGTTGACGGATTTTCAAAATGAGTTACGTACAAAAACTGTTACACGTCCAAAGTGGATGCCGACAGTGGCCATTTTCAGCTTTGCGTAGTTTTGTTCGAAAAATCGTATCGCGCCCGTTTTAAATCATTTTGACGCGATACCAACTAGGTGTTATTCAAAACTTATACCTTTAACATAATAGATCATAAAACCGAGCATACAAAATAAGCACATAAGGCTTTAAAACTCAAAACCACAAGCATAGCTTAGGGTTTCGTAACTAGTTTCAACTTAAACAATTTTTTATTTTATTTTTTTCGAAAACTTTTGATGATCAACACATAGATCTAAGATTCTTGACACAAGAGATGATCTAACAGAAGATTACCAACATAGGCTTTACTAAAACTCTAGATCTACATACAAAACTTATAGATCTATCATTTCCACCATCAAATACCATAATCTCCCATAATCAACACTAGATCTACTATAACATAAGTAACTCTAGAATTTTAAATGTTAGAACTTTTATACCTTCAAGGAAACCTTATTCTCTTGATAGTGGTTTGCTAAAACTTGCTAGCCTTCTCCATCTCTTTCTTCTCCTTCCGAAGATATCTCTCTCTCTCTATAAAAAAAAACTAGGTTCTCTTTCCTTTCTCTCTCTAAAATGCTTAAAGTCTTGGCAATGAGATGAGGAAATAAGTTAAATGGAGAGCTAGATGAATGGATGGATATGGATAAGTTTGGACTTAACATAAGATTTAATTCTAATTAAATCTAGATGAATGGATGGATAAGTTTGGACTTGACAATTTATTAAATCTTGTTAATTCCTCCAAAATATCTTCTCCTTCCTTAACCATTAAGTTCACCAATCAAAGCTCCATCCAATCAAATTCCTCCAACACAAATAAATCACATGGCTACTCTTTTTCTCTCTCTCATGACCGGTCAATCCTTCCTCTTAAACCAATGAATTAATTATTATTTATCCACCAAATATCTTTTTCATGCTTATCCATCTACTTCATCCTTATCCATCCATAAGTTGGCTTACTAGTATATATTTTAAATACTAAAAATCTTTAATAAATATAACCCTTAGGTTATTAAATTCCCCTACCTAATATATAATATTAGGTTACAAAGTTTTCTTTTTAATTTCTTAGTCACTTAAATTAAATTAACTAACTTATTTTATTCACATAACATATATTCACTCATATTCCATACAAATGAAAATTTATTCACTAAATAAGATATTACAATTAAAATAATCTTATCTCTTTATTAAAATAATTCAATGCTAGAATTTATTTTAATATCCTTTATTTAAAGTATACAATATTTCTGTATACGT
>OX359264.1:30652223-30932001 GCA_947179155.2 Hedera helix | reverse complement strand
CCTCATATCACTCTCGCATTGAAAACAAATGCGTACAACGCACACAAGTCTTCATTTGAGTAAACTTCCTATTCGTTTCGTTATTTCCTCACAATATGCAAACAAATAGGTGATTAAGATATTACTTCGTTATACCTCGGTTAGCCTCAAAAGGAGCAATCCTATCACTCTCGCATTGAAAACAATGCGTACAACGCAGACAAGGCTTCATTTGAGCAAACTTGCTATTAAGGGTATAGGTGATTCAGAGTAATGATAGGATTACTTCCTAGTACATCAAACTTGTGAAGGAAATAACGAAACTTGTATTAATAGAGTGATAGGATTGCTCATCATTCATGCGTACAACGCAGACAAGCCTTCATTTGAGCAAATAACGAAACAAATAGGTGATTCAGAGTCATATTAATTTGTTATACATCGGTTATCCTCAAAAGAGCAATCTTATCACTCTCGCTTTGAAAACAATGCGTATAACGCACACAAGTCTTTATTTGAGGAAACTTGCTATTCGTTTCGTTATTTCTTCAAAATTTGCAAACAAATAGGTGATTCAGAGTCATATTACTTCGTTATACGTCGGTTATCCTCAAAATGAGCAATCCTATCACTCTCGCGTTGAAAACAATGCGTACAACGCAGACAAGCCTATTAGTTTGAGCAAACTTGCTATTCGTTTCGTTATTTCCTCACAATATGCAAACAAATAGGTGATTAAGAGTCATATTACTTCGTTATACATCGATTAGCCTCAAAAGGACCAATCCTATCACTCTCGCATTGAAAATAAACAATTAGGTGATTCAGAGTCATATTACTTCGTTATACCTCGGTTAGCCTCAAAAGGAGCAATGCTATCACTCTCGCATTGAAAACAATGCGTACAACGCACACAAGCCTTCATTTGAGGAAACTTGCTATTCGTTTCGTTATTTCCTCAAAATATGCAAACAAATAGGTGATTCAGAGTCATATTACTTCCTAGTACATCGGTTAGCCTCAAAAGGACACAATATGCAAACTAATAGGTGATTCAGAGTCATATTACTTCGTTATACTCAGTAATACGATGGAAAACAATGCGTACAACGCACACAAGCCTTCATTTGAGGAAACTTGCTATTCGTTTCGCTATTTCCTCAAAATATGCAAACAAATAGGTGATTTTGAGGAAATAACCTATTGAGGCTAACGAATAGCAAGTTTGCTCAAATGCGGTTAGCCTCAAAAGGAGCAATCCTATCACTCTCGCATTGAAAACAATGCGTACAACGCAGACAAGCCTTCATTTGAGGAAACTTGCAATTCCTTTCGTTATTTCTTCAAAATATGCAAACAAATAGGTGATTCAGAGTCATATTACTTCGTTATACGTCGGTTAGTCTCAAAATGAGCTATTCCTCAATCAACGCAAACAAATAGTTTCCTCTTCATTTGAGTAAACGAATCACCTCAAACAATTATTTTGAGGAAATAACGAAAGGAATTGCAAGTTTCCTCAAAACGTATATACATGCGAATTTCCTCACAATATGCAAACTAATAGGTGATTCAGAGTCATATTACTTCGTTATACGTCGGTTAGTCTCAAAATGAGCAATCCTATCACTCTCGCGTTGAAAACAATGCGTACAACGCAGACAAGCCTTCATTTGAGCAAACTTGCTATTCGTTTCGTTATTTCCTCACAATATGCAAACAATTAGGTGATTCAGAGTCATATTACTTCGGTACACATCGGTTAGTCTCAAAATGAGCAATCCTATCACTCTCGCATTGAAAACAATGCGTACAACGCAGACAAGCCTTCATTTGAGCAAACTTGCTATTCGTTTCGTTATTTCCTCACAATATGCAAACTAATAGGTGATTCAGAGTCATATTACTTCGTTATTTCATATTTTGAGGAAATAACGAAACGAATAGCAAGTTTGAGGCTAACCGAGGTATAACGAAGCGATAGGATTGCTGCGAGAGTGATAGGATTGCTCCTTTTGAGGCTAACCGATGTACTAGGAAGTAATATGACTCTGAATCACCTATTTGTTTGCAAATTTTAAGGAAATATCGAAACGAATAGCAAGTTTTTTCAACTGAAGACTTGTGTACGTTGTACACATTTGTTTCAATGCGAGAGTGATAGGATTGCTCCTTTTGAGGCTAACCGATGTACTAGGAGGTAATATGACTCTGAATCACCTATTTCTTTGCAAATTTTAAGGAAATATCGAAACGAATAGCAAGTTTACTCAAAATGAGCAATAGGTGATAGCAAACAAACGAAGTAATATGACTCTCCAGATTTAAATGTAATAATTATATTTAATTTAATTTATTCTTGCACCCTAGGTTTGACCTTTTGGTTCACTTGGTGGCTCTAGTGAACCAAATTAGAATAAAATAGCAACCCGTTATTGGTATAACGAAACGAATAGCAAGTTTGCTCAAATGAAGGCTTGTCTGCGTTGTACGCATTGTTTTCAATGCGAGAGTGATAGGATTGCTCCTTTTGAAGCTAACCGAGGTATAACGAAGTAATATGACTCAGAATCACCTAATTATTTGCATATTTTGAGAAAATAACGAAACGAATAGCAAGTTTGCTCAAATGAAGGCTTGTCTGCGTTGTACGCATTGTTTTCAATGCGAGAGTCATAGGATTGATATTGTTGAGGCTAACCGATGTACTAGGAAGTAATATGACTCTGAATCACCTATTAGTTTGCATATTTTGAGGAAATAACGAAACGAATAGCAAGTTTGCTCAAATGAAGACTTGTGTGCGTTGTACGCATTACTTCCTATTCGTTTCGTCAACCCTATCAGCTATCACCTATTAGTTTGCATATTGTGAGGAAATAACGAAACGAATAGGAAGTTTACTCAAATGAAGGCTTGTCTGCGTTGTACGCATTGAAAACAATGCGAGAGTGATAGGATTGCTCATTTTGAGACTAACCGATGTATAACGAAGTAATATGACTCTGAATCACCTAATTGTTTGCATATTTTGAGAAAATAACGAAACGAATAGCAAGTTTGCGCAAATGAAGGCTTGTCTGCGTTGTACGCATTGTTTTCAATGCGAGAGTGATAGGATTGCTCCTTTTGAGGCTAACCGAGGTATAACGAAGTAATATGACTCTGAATCACCTAATTGTTTGCTAATTTTGAGGAAATAACGAAACGAATTGAGCAAGTTTGCTCAAATGAAGGCTTGTCTGCGTTGTACGCATTGTTTTCAATGCGAGAGTGATAGGATTGCTCCTTTTGAGGCTAACCGAGGTATAACGAAGTAATATGACTCTGAATTACCTATTTGTTTGCATATTTTGAGGAAATAACGAAAACGAATAGCAAGTTTGCAACTAATGAAGGCTTGTGAGCGTTGTACGCATTGTTTTCAATGCGAGAGTGATAGGATTGCTCCTTTTGAGGCTAACCGATGTATAACAAAGTAATATGAGTCTTAAATATGCAATTAATTCGAGGAAATAACGAAACGAATATGGTTGATAAGGCTGTAAATGAAGGCTTATGACTCACCTTGTGTAACCAACTTGCTCATTTTGAGACTAACCGACGTATAACGAAGTAATATGACTCTGAATCACCTATACTTGAGGAAACTTGCTATTCGTTTCGTTATTTCCTTCATACAGGTTTTCAAAATAGTTACAGTGAGTAACCCAATTGTATAACGAAGTAATATTAGCCTAATTGTTTGCATATTTTGAGAAAATAACGAAATATGCGAGAAAACAATGCGTGATAGCAAACTTGAAAACAAAGCGTACAACGCACACAAGCCTTCATTTGAGTAAACTTGCTATTCGTTTCGTTATTTCCTCATAGCCTTCATTTTGTTTTCAATCCGAGAGCGAAAGGATTGCTCATTTTGAGACTAACCGACGTATAACGAAGTAATATGACTCTGAATCACCTATTAGTTTGCATATTGTGAGAAAATAACGAAACAAATAGGAAGTTTGCTCAAATGAAGGCTTGTCTGCGTTGTACGCATTGTTTTCAATGCGAGAGTGATAGGATTGCTCCTTTTGAGGCTAACCGATGTGTAACGAAGTAATATGACTCTGAATCACCTATTTGTTTGCATATTTTGAGGAAATAACGAAAGGAATAGGAAGTTTACTCAAATGAAGGCTTGTCTGCGTTGTACGCTTTGTTTTCAATCCGAGAGCGATAGGATTGCTCCTTTTGAGGCTAACCGATGTGTACCGAAGTAATATGACTCTTAATCACCTATTTGTTTGCATATTGTGAGGAAATAACGAAACGAATAGGAAGTTTACTCAAATGAAGGCTTGTCTGCGTTGTACGCATTGTTTTCAATGCGAGAGTGATAGGATTGCTCATTTTGAGACTAACCGAGGTATGTGAGGAAATAACGAAACGAATAGCAAGTTTGCTCAAATGAAGGCTTGTGTGCGTTGTACGCATTGTTTTCAATGCGAGAGTGATAGGATTGCTCCTTTTGAGGCTAACCGACGTATAACGAAGTAATATGACTCTGAATCACCTATTTGTTTGCATATTGTGAGGAAATAACGAAACGAATAGCAAGTTTGCTCAAATGAAGGCTTGTCTGCGTTGTACGCATTGTTTTCAATGCGAGAGTGAAAGGATTTCTCCTTTTGAGGCTAACCGAGGTATAACGAAGTAATATGACTCTGAATCACCTATTTGTTTGCATATTTTGAGAAAATAACGAAACGAATAGCAAGTTTGCGCAAATGAAGGCTTGTGTGCGTTGTACGCATTGTTTTCAATGCGAGAGTGATAGGGTTGCTCCTTTTGAGGCTAACCGATGTACTAGGAAGTAATATGACTCTGAATCACCTATTAATTTGCATATTGTGAGGAAATAACGAAACGAATAGCAAGTTTGCTCAAATGAAGGCTTATCTGCGTTGTACGCACTGTTTTCAATGCGAGAGTGATAGGATTGCTCCTTTTGAGGCTATAACGAAACGAATGCGTACAACACACACAAGCCTTCATATGAGGAAACTTGCTATTCGTTTCGTACCACGCTCACAAGTCTTCATTTGAGGAAACCTTCTATTCGTTTCGTTATTTTCTCAAAAGGAGGAATCCTATCACTCACGCCTTGAAAACAATGCGTACAACGCTCACAAGCCTTCATTTGAGCAAACTTGCTATTCGTTTCGTTATTTCCTCACAATATGCAAAATAATTAGGTGATTCAGAGTCATATTACTTCGTTATACGTCGGTTAGTCTCAAAATGAGCAATCCTATCACTCTCGCATTGAAAACAATGCGTACAACGCAGACAAGCCTTCATTTGAGCAAACCTGCTATTCGTTTCGTTATTTCCTCACAATATGCAAACAAATAGGTGATTCAGAGTCATATTACTACGTTATACATCGGTTAGCCTCTAAAGGAGCAATCCTATCACTCTCGCATTGAAAACAATGCGTACAACGCAGACAAGCCTTCATTTGAGTAAACTTCCTATTCGTTTCGTTATTTCCTCAAAATATGCAAACAAATAGGTAATTCAGAGTCATATTACTTCGTTATACATCGGTTAGCCTCAAAAGGAGCAATCCTATCACTCTCGCATTGAAAACAATGCGTACAACGCAGACAAGCCTTCATTTGAGTAAACGTGCTATTCGTTTCGTCAACCCTATCACTCTCGCATTGAAAACAATGCGTACAACGCAGACAAGCCTTCATTTGAACAAACTTCCTATTCGTTTCGTTATTTCCTCACAATATGCAAACTAATAGGTGATTCAGAGTGATATTACTTCGTTATACGTCGGTTAGTCTCAAAATGAGCAATCCTATCACTCTCTCATTGAAAACAATGCGTACAACGCAGACAATTCATTTGAGTAAACTTCCTATTCGTTTCGTTATTTCCTCACAATATGCAAACAAATAGGTGATTCAGAGTCATATTACTTCGTTATACGTCGGTTAGTCTCAAAATGAGCAATCCTATCACTCTCGCATTGAAAACAATGCGTACAACGCAGACAAGCCTTCATTTGAGTAAACTTCCTATTCGTTATACGTCGGGGTAATATGCGAGCAAGATTCGTTATTGAAAACAATGCGTACAACGCAGACAAGCCTTCATTTGAGCAAACTTGATATTCGTTTCGTTATTTCCTCACAATATGCAAACTAATAGGTGATTCAGAGTGATATTACTTCGTTATACGTCGGTTAGTCTCAAAATGAGCAATCCTATCACTCTCGCATTGAAAACAATGCGTACAACGCAGACAAGCCTTCATTTGAGTAAACTTCCTATTCGTTTCGTTATTTCCTCATAATATGCAAACAAATAGGTGATTCAGAGTCATATTAATTCGTTATACATCGGTTATCGTCAAAAGGAGGAATCCTATCGCTTTCGCATTGAAAACAATGCGTACAACGCAGACAAGCCTTCATTTGAGCAAACTTGCAATTCGTTTCGTTATTTCCTCACAATATGCAAACTAATAGGTGATTCAGAGTGATATTACTTCGTTATACGTCGGTTAGTCTCAAAATGAGCAATCCTATCACTCTCGCATTGAAAACAATGCTTACAACGCAGACAAGCCTTCATTTGAGTAAACTTCCTATTCGTTTCGTTATTTCCTCACAATATGCAAACAAATAGGTGATTAAGAGTCATATTACTTCGGTACACATCGGTTAGCCTCAAAAGGAGGAATCCTATCGCTCTCGGATTGAAAACAAAGCGTACAACGCAGACAAGCCTTCATTTGAGCAAACTTGCAATTCGTTTCGTTATTTCCTCACAATATGCAAATTAATAGGTGATTCAGAGTCATATTACTTCGTTACACATCGGTTAGCCTCAAAAGGAGCAATCCTATCACTCTCGCATTGAAAACAATGCGTACAACGCACACAAGCCTTCATTTGAGGAAACTTGCTATTCGTTTCGTTATTTCCTCAAAATATGCAAACAAATAGGTGATTCAGAGTCATATTACTTCGTTACACATCGGTTAGCCTCAAAAGGAGCAATCCTATCACTCTCGCATTGAAAATAATGCGTACAACGCAGACAAGCCTTCATTTGAGCAAACTTGCTATTCGTTTCGTTATTTCCTCAAAATATGCAAACAAATAGGTGATTCAGAGTCATATTACTTCCTAGTACATCGGTTAGCCTCAAAACGAGCAATCCTATCACTCTCGCATTGAAAACAATGCGTACAATGCAGACAAGCCTTCATTTGAGCAAACTTGCTATTCGTTTCGTTATTTCCTCACAATATGCAAACTAATAGGTGATTCAGAGTGATATTACTTCGTTATACGACGGTTAGTCTCAAAATGAGCAATCCTATCACTCTCGCATTGAAAACAATGCGTACAACGCAGACAAGCCTTCATTTGAGCAAACTTGCTATTCGTTTCGTTATTTCCTCAAAATATGCAAACAAATAGGTGATTCAGAGTCATATTACTTCCTAGTACATCGGTTAGCCTCAAAAGGAGCAATCCTATCACTCTCGCATTGAAAACAATGCGTACAACGCACACAAGCCTTCATTTGAGCAAACTTGCTATTCGTTTCGTTATTTCTTCAAAATATGCAAACAAATAGGTGATTCAGAGTCATATTACTTCCTAGTACATCGGTTAGCCTCAAAAGGAGCAATCCTATCACTCTCGCATTGAAAACAATGCATACAACGCAGACAAGCCTTCATTTGAGCAAACTTGCTATTCGTTTCGTTATTTTCTCAAAATATGCAAACAATTAGGTGATTCAGAGTCATATTACTTCGTTATACTTCGGTTAGCCTCAAAAGGAGCAATCCTATCACTCTCGCATTGAAAACAATGCGTACAACGCTCACAAGCCTTCATTTGAGCAAACTTCCTAGAAGTTTCGTTATTTCCTCAAAATATGCAAACAAATAGGTGATTAAGAGTCATATTACTTCGGTACACATCGGTTAGCCTCAAAAGGAGCAATCCTATCGCTCTCGGATTGAAAACAATGCGTACAACGCACACAAGCCTTCATTTGAGTTAACTTCCTATTCGTTTCGTTATTTCCTCACCATATGCAAACTAATAGGTGATTCAGAGTCATATTACTTCCTAGTACATCGGTTAGCCTCAAAAGGAGCAATCCTATCACTCTCGCATTGAAAACAAAATGAAGGCTATGAGGAAATAACGAAAGGAATAGGCTTGTCTGCGTTGTACGCATTGTTTTCAATGCGAGAGTGATAGGATTGCTCCTTTTGAGGCTAACCGACGTATAACGAAGTAATATGACTCTGAATCACCTATTAGTTTGCATATTGTGAGGAAATAACGAAACGAATAGCAAGTTTGCTCAAATGAAGGCTTGTCTGCGTTGTACGCATTGTTTTCAATGCGAGAGTGATAGGATTGCTCATTTTGAGACTAACCGATGTATAACAAAGTAATATGACTCTTAAATACCTATTTGTTTGCATATTGTGAGGAAATAACGAAACGAATAGCAAGTTTGCTCAAATGAAGGCTTGTCTGCGTTGTACGCATTGTTTTCAATGCGAGAGTGATAGGGAATCACCTATTTGTTTGCATATTGTGAGGAAATAACGAAACGAATAGGAAGTTTACTCAAATGAAGGCTTGTCTGCGTTGTACGCATTGTTTTCAATGCGAGAGTGATAGGATTGCTCCTTTTGAGGCTAACCGACGTATAACGAAGTAATATCACATTTAATCACCTATTTGTTTGCATATTTTGAGGAAATAACGAAACGAATAGCAAGTTTCCTCAAATAAAGACTTGTGTGCGTTATACGCATTGTTTTCAAAGCGAGAGTGATAAGATTGCTCTTTTGAGGAACAATGCGTACAACGCAGACAATGCGTACAACGCACACAAGCCTTCATTTGAGCAAACTTGCTATTCGTTTCGTTATTTCCTCAAAATATGCAAACAAATAGGTATTTAAGAGTCATATTACTTTGTTATACATCGGTTAGTCTCAAAATGAGCAATCCTATCACTCTCGCATTGTCTACGTTGTACGCATTGTACGCATTGTTTTCAATGCGAGAGTGATAGGATTGCTCCTTTTGAGGCTAACCGATGTACTAGGAAGTAATATGACTCTGAATCACCTAATTGTTTGCATATTTTGAGAAAATAACGAAACTAATAGCAAGTTTGCTCAAATGAAGGCTTGTGTGCGTTGTACGCATTGTTTTCAATGCGAGAGTGATAGGTTAGCCTCAAAAGGACCAATCCTATCACTCTCGCATTGAAAACAATGCGTACAACGCAGACAAGCCTTCATTTGAGCAAACTTGCTATTCGTTTCGTTATTTCCTCACAATATGCTATTAGTTTACGAATAGGAAGTTTACTCAAACGAATAGCAACAAAACGAATAGGAAGTTTACTCAAATGAAGGCTTGTCTGCGTTGTACGCATTGTTTTCAATGCGAGAGTGATAGGATTGCTCATTTTGAGACTAACCGATGTATAACAAAGTAATATGACTCTTAATCACCTATTAATTTGCATATTGTGAGGAAATAACGAAACGAATAGGAAGTTTGCTCAAATGAAGGCTTGTCTGCGTTGTACGCATTGTTTTCAATGCGAGAGTGATAGGATTGCTCATTTTGAGACTAACCGACGTATAACGAAGTAATATCACTCTGAATCACCTATTTGTTTGCATATTGTGAGGAAATAACGAAACGAATAGCAAGTTTACTCAAATGAAGGCTTGTCTGTGTTGTACGCATTGTTTTCAATGCGAGAGTGATAGGATTGCTCATTTTGAGACTAACCGAGGTATAACGAAGTAATATGACTCTGAATCACCTATTAGTTTGCATATTGTGAAAATAATGCGTACAACGCAGACAAGCCTTCATTTTCCCACATCGTTGTACGCATTGTTTTCAATGCGAGAGTGATAGGATTGCTCATTTTGAGACTAACCGACGTATAACGAAGTAATATGACTCTGAATCACCTATTAATTTGCATATTGTGAGGAAATAACGAAACGAATAGGAAGTTTGCTCACATGAAGGCTTGTCTGCGTTGTACGCATTGTTTTCAATGCGAGAGTGATAGGATTGGCCCTTTTCAGGCTAACCGATGTGTACCGATTGATTCCTTGGAAATGTTTATGGTCGGTTGGACAATTCAACAGTATTGAAAACAATCGTTGTACGCATTGTTTTTGCTCATTTTGAGACTAACCGATGTACTAGGAAGTAATATGACTCTGAATCACCTAATTGTTTGCATATTGTGAGGAAATAACGAAACGAATAGCAAGTTTGCTCAAATGAAGGCTTGTCTGCGTTGTACGCATTGTTTTCACATTTGAGGTAACGCACACAAGGTAACTTGATTGAAAACGAATAGGAAGTTTACTCAAATGAAGGCTTGTCTGCGTTGTACGCATTGTTTTCAATGCGAGAGTGATAGGATTGCTCCTTTTGAGGCTAACCGAGGTATAACGAAGTAATATGACTCTGAATCACCTAATTGTTTGCATATTTTGAGAAAATAACGAAACGAATAGCAAGTTTGCTCAAATGAAGGCTTGTCTGCGTTGTACGCATTGTTTTCAATGCGAGAGTGATAGGATTGCTCATTTTGAGACTAACCGAGGTATAACGAAGTAATATGACTCTGAATCACCTATTTGTTTGCATATTTTGAGGAAATAACGAAACGAATAGGTGATTCAGAGTCATATTACTTCGTTATACCTCGGTTAGCCTCAAAAGGAGCAATCCTATCACTCTCGCATTGAAAACAATGTGTACAACGCAGACAAGCCTTCATTTGAGTAAACTTCCTATTCGTTTCGTTATTTCCTCACAATATGCAAATAAATAGGTGATTCAGAGTCATATTACTTCGTTATACCTCGGTTAGTCTCAAAATGAGCAATACTATCACTCTCGCATTGAAAACAATGCGTACAACGCACACAAGCCTTCATTTGAGCAAACTTGCTATTCGTTTCGTTATTTCTTCAAAATATGCAAACAAATAGGTGATTCAGAGTCATATTACTTCCTAGTACATCGGTTAGCCTCAAAAGGAGCAATCCTATCACTCTCGCATTGAAAACAATGCGTACAACGCAGACAAGCCTTCATTTAAGCAAACTTGCTATTCGTTTCGTTATTTCCTCACAATATGCAAACTAATAGGTGATTCAGAGTCATATTACTTCGTTATACCTCGGTTAGCCTCAAAAGGAGCAATCCTATCACTCTCGCATTGAAAACAATGCGTACAACGCAGACAAGCCTTCATTTGAGCAAACTTGCTATTCGTTTCGTTATTTCCTCACAATATGCAAACAAATAGGTGATTCAGAGTCATATTACTTCGTTATACCTCGGTTAGCCTCAAAATGAGCAATCCTATCACTCTCGCATTGAAAACAATGCGTACAACGCAGACAAGCCTTCATTTGAGTAAACTTCCTATTCGTTTCGTTATTTCCTCACAATATGCAAACAAATAGGTAATTCAGAGTCATATTAGTTCGTTATACGTCGGTTAGTCTCAAAATGAGCAATCCTATCACTCTCGCATTGAAAACAATGCGTACAACGCAGACAAGCCTTCATTTGAGCAAACAAATAGGTGATTCAGAGTCATATTACTTCGTTATTTCATCAAAATATGCAAACAAATAGGTGATTCAGAGTCATATTACTTCGGTACACATCGGTTAGCCTCAAAAGGAGCAATCCTATCACTCTGAGACTCATTAAAACTAGCCAAGTTTGAGCAAACTTGCTATTCCTTTCGTTATTTCTTCAAAATGAAGGCTTGTGTGCGTTGTACGCATTGATTATGACTTGCTATTCGTTTGAGCAATGCGTACAAGCCTTCATTTTCTCATTGGAGATAATATGCGAGAGTGATAGGATTGCTCCTTTTCATTTGCAAATCCCGTCCTATCACTTTGTTTTCAATCCTATCACTCTCGCATTGCATATTACTTCGTTATACCTCGGTTAGCCTCAAAAGGAGCAATCCTATCACTCTCGCATTGAAAACAATGCGTACAACGCACACAAGCCTTCATTTGAGGAAACTTGCTATTCGTTTCCTTATTTCCTCAAAATATGCAAACAAATAGGTGATTCAGAGTCATATTACTTCCTAGTACATCGGTTAGCCTCAAAAGGAGCAATCCTATCACTCTCGCATTGAAAACAAGATAGGATTGCTCCTTTTGAGGCTAACCGAGGTATAACGAAGTAATATGACTCTGAATCAGTTATTAGTTTGTATATTGTGAGGAATAACAAACTTGCTATTCGTTTCGTTATTTCCTCACAATATGCAAACAAATAGGTGATTCAGAGTCATATTACTTCGTTATACCTCGGTTAGTCTCAAAATGAGCAATCCTATCACTCTCGCATTGAAAACAATGCGTACAACGCAGACAAGCCTTCATTTGAGTAAACTTCCTATTCGTTTCGTTATTTCCTCACAATATGCAAACCAATAGGTGATTAAGAGTCATATTACTTCCTAGTACATCGGTTAGCCTCAAAAGGAGCAATCCTATCACTCTCGCATTGAAAACAATGCGTACAACGCAGACAAGCCTTCATTTGAGCAAACTTGCTATTCGTTTCGTTATTTCCTCACAATATGCAAACAAATAGGTGATTCAGAGTCATATTACTTCCTAGTACATCGGTTAGCCTCAAAAGGAGCAATCCTATCACTCTCGCATTGAAAACAATGCGTACAACGCAGACAAGCCTTCATTTGAGCAAACTTGCTATTCGTTTCGTTATTTCCTAACAATATGCAAATTAATAGGTGATTCAGAGTCATATTACTTCGTTACACATCGGTTAGCCTCAAAAGGAGCAATCCTATCACTCTCGCATTGAAAACAATGCGTACAACGCACACAAGCCTTCATTTGAGGAAACTTGCTATTCGTTTCGTTATTTCCTCAAAATATGCAACCAAATAGGTGATTCAGAGTCATATTACTTCGTTATACCTCGGTTAGTCTCAAAATGAGCAATCCTATCACTCTCGCATTGAAAACAATGCGTACAACGCACACAAGCCTTCATTTGAGCAAACTTGCTATTCGTTTCGTTATTTCCTCACAATATGCAAACAAATAGGTGATTCAGAGTCATATTACTTCGGTACACATCGGTTAGCCTCAAAAGGAGCAATCCTATCACTCTCGCATTGAAAACAATGCGTACAACGCACACAAGCCTTCATTTGAGGAAACTTGCTATTCGTTTCGTTATTTCCTCAAAATATGCAACCAAATAGGTGATTCAGAGTCATATTACTTCGTTATACCTCGGTTAGTCTCAAAATGAGCAATCCTATCACTCTCGCATTGAAAACAATGCGTACAACGCACACAAGCCTTCATTTGAGCAAACTTGCTATTCATTTCGTTATTTCCTCACAATATGCAAACAAATAGGTGATTCAGAGTCATATTACTTCGTTATACATCGATTAGCCTCAAAAGGAGCAATCCTATCACTCTCGCATTGAAAACAATGCGTACAACGCAGACAAGCCTTCATTTGAGTAAACTTCCTATTCCTTTCGTTATTTCCTCAAAATATGCAAACAAATAGGTGATTCAGAGTCATATTACTTCCTAGTACATCGGTTAGCCTCAAAAGGAGCAATCCTATCACTCTCGCATTGAAAACAATGCGTACAACGCAGACAAGCCTTCATTTGAGTAAACTTCCTATTCGTTTCGTTATTTCCTCACAATATGCAAATAAATAGGTGATTCAGAGTCATATTACTTCGTTATACCTCGGTTAGCCTCAAAATGAGGAATAGGTTAGAGTCATAGGATTCCTTTCGTTGTTTCCTTATTTCATCCATATTTGCAAACAAATAGGTGATTCAGAGTCATATTACTTCGTTATACCTCGGTTAGCCTCAAAAGGAGCAATCCTATCACTCTCGCATTGAAAATAACTAATTCAGAGTACTTAGTTAGTCTCAACGCTCACAAGCCTTGATGTTCGTTTCGTTATTTCCTCAAAATATGCAAACAAATAGGTGATTCAGAGTCATATTACTTCCTAGTACATCGGTTAGTCTCAAAATGAGCAATCCTATCACTCTCGCATTGAAAACAATGCGTACAACGCAGACAAGCCTTCATTTGAGCAAACTTGCTATTCGTTTCGTTATTTTCCCACAATATGCAAACTAATAGGTGATTCAGAGTCATATTACTTCGTTATACATCGGTTAGCCTCAAAATGAGCAATCCTATCATTCTCGCATTGAAAACAATGCGTACCACGCAGACAAGCCTTCATTTGAGCAAACTTGCTATTCGTTTCGTTATTTCCTCACAATATGCAAACTAATAGGTGATTCAGGGTGATATTACTTCGTTATACGTCGGTTAGTCTCAAAATGAGCAATCCTATCACTCTCGCATTGAAAACAATGCGTACAACGCAGACAAGCCTTCATTTGAGCAAACTTGCTATTCGTTTCGTTTTTTCTTCAAATATGCACACGAAGTAATTGTTTGTACGCATTGTTTTCAATGCGAGAGTGATAGGATTGGCCCTTTTCAGGCTAACCGACGTATAACGAAGTAATATCACTCTGAATCACCTATTAGTTTGCATATTGTGAGAAAATAACGAAACGAATAGCAAGTTTGCTCAAATGAAGGCTTGTCTGCGTTGTACGCATTGGTTTCAATGCGAGAGTGATAGGATTGGTCATTTTGAGGCTAACCGATGTATACCGAAGTAATATGACTCTGAATCGAATAGCCTTCATGAACAATAAACGTATTAGTTTAATATGCAAACAAATAGGTGATTAAGATATTACTTCGTTATACCTCGGTTAGTCTCAAAATGAGCAATCCTATCACTCTCGCATTGAAAACAATGCGTACAACGCACACAAGCCTTCATTTGAGTAAACTTGCTATTCGTTTCGTTATTTCCTCAAAATTTGCAAATCCTAACGAATAGGTGATTCAGAGTCATATTACTTCGGTACATCGGTTAGCCTCAAAAGGAGCAATCCTATCACTCTCGCATTGAAAACAATGCGTACAACGCACACAAGCCTTCATTTGAGGAAACTTGCAATTCCTTTCGTTATTTCCTCAAAATATGCAAACAAATAGGTATTTAAGAGTCATATTACTTTGTTATAGGATTCAGAGTCATATTACGCATTGAGCGTAATAGGTGATTCTAGGTTAGCCTCAAAAGGAGCAATCCTATCACTCCCGCTTTGAAAACAATGCGTACAACGCACACAAGCCTTCATTTGAGCAAACTTCCTATTCGTTTCGTTATTGCGAATCCTATCACTCTCGCATTAATTTTGAGACTAATCGTTATTTCCTAACAAAATGAGCAATCCTATCACTCTCGCATTGAAAACAATGCGTACAACGCAGACAAGCCTTCATTTGAGCAAACTTGCTATTCGTTTCGTTATTTTCCAATCCTATCACTCTCAATTTGGTATAAACGATAGGATTGCTCATTTTCAATGCGAGAGTGATAGGATTGCTCCTTTTGAGGCTAACCGATGTGTATTGTGCGTTGTACGCATTGTTTTCAATGCGAGAGTGATAGGATTGCTCCTTTTGAGGCTAACCGATGTGTACTGTGCGTTGTACGCATTGTTTTCAATCTGAGAGCGATAGGATTGCTCCTATTGAAGCTAAC
This sequence comes from Hedera helix, assembly GCA_947179155.2. NCBI lineage: Eukaryota > Viridiplantae > Streptophyta > Magnoliopsida > Apiales > Araliaceae > Hedera > Hedera helix. The sequence continues at coordinate 30,916,237 of OX359264.1, read as the reverse complement.
CGAGGTATAACGAAGTAATATGACTCTGAATCACCTATTTGTTTGCATATTTTGAGGAAATAACGAAACGAATAGCAAGTTTGCTCAAATGAAGGCTTGTCTGCGTTGTACGCATTGTTTGCTCAAATGAAGGCTTGTGTGCGTTGTACGGTTAACCTCAAATGGAGCAATCCTATCGCTCTCGGATTGAAAACAATGCGTACAACGCAGACAAGCCTTCATTTGAGTAAACTAATAGTAAGTTTGTCAAAACATTAGCCTTCAGAGTAATCCTTCATTATTTCCTCAAACAAACGAAGTAATATGACAATGCGTTATTTCCTGGCATTGAGATAACTTCCTATTCGTTTCGTTATTTCCTCACGCTCATATTGCTCCTTTTGTTTGCATATTTTGAGGTTCAAACGAAACGAATAACAAGTTTTCTCAAATGAAGTGTGTGCGTTGTACGCATGATAGGATTGCTCCTTTTGAGGCTAACCGATGTGTACCGAAGTAATATGACTCTGAATCACCTATTTGTTTGCATATTGTGAGGAAATAACGAAACGAATAGCAAGTTTCCTCAAATGAAGACTTGTGAGCGTGGTACGAAACGAATAGCAAGTTTCCTCATAAAAACAATGCGTATAACGCAGACAAGCCTTCATTTGAGCAAACTTCCTATTCGTTTCGTTATTTCCTCACAATATGCAAACTAATAGGTGATTCAGAGTCATATTACTTCGTTAGACATCGGTTAGCCTCAAAAGGATCCTATCACTCTCGCATTGAAAACAATGCGTACAACGCAGACAAGCCTTCATTTGAGTAAACTTGCTATTCGTTTCGTTATTTTCCCACAATATGCAAACTAATAGGTGATTCAGAGTCATATTACTTCGTTATGCATCGCTAATGAGCAATTACTTAGTTAGTCTCAACGCACACAAGCCTTCATTTCCTCAAATGAGCAATCCTATCACTCTCGCATTGCTATTCGTTTCGTTATTTCCTCACAATATGCAAACTAATAGGTGATTAAGAGTCATATTACTTCGGTACAACGGTTAGTCTCAAAATGAGCAATCCTATCACTCTCGCATTGAAAACAATGCGTACAACGCAGACAAGCCTTCATTTGAGTAAACTTGCTATTCGTTTCGTTATTTCCTCAAAATATGCAAACTAATAGGTGATTCAGAGTCATATTACTTCGTTATACGTCGGTTAGTCTCAAAATGAGCAATCCTATCACTCTCGCATTGAAAATGTAACGCCCCCAAAAATCCCCCGCGCTTTCGATGCGGCGGACCTTGTGCGTTAATTTCGTACATCTATCGACTTAACCAATGATCCCATAATCATATTGGTTGAATTAGTCTTATTTTAGACTATACATTAAAAAATTCTCTTAACTTTTTCCCTGGATCTTAACTTGATCTCAGTCTCATAAGTATACAAGTATCAACTTGTATTTCATCCGTATAAATGGATAAAACCATATATAACGGTTTAATTTTAACCTTAGGATTTAAATATTCTATATACGTCCACTTGTAACGGTCTCATTCGTACTACAAGTATCAATATACAAAGATATCTCTTCATATCAATAATACTACTTATATGGTATTCAGAATAGTAATAACGAGTTATACCTGGGTCCGAGGAACCTTAACGATGGATTTGACCAGTCAACATCGCTTAGTTCTGTCTCAGATGTACAGCACTCACAAGTTATTTACCGATCCTCATCCAGATAAATAGATCATTATCAATACTATGTTAAATTTTAACAATTCTAGGTTATATCAAAATAAAGACATAACAACATTCTGATGATAATTATTTATATCATTCATTCAATATTCGGTTACATGTTTGTTTGTTCGTATTACAACAGTCATTATGACATATACAAATACAATCAATTTACATGAAAACCTAATCTATGTTGCATCTTTAAGTTCATGATCTTCTTAACGTTCATCTTTAATCTGCAAATAAGGTTTTATTCGCAAGAATGAGCACGACGGCTCAGCAAGTCTAACATACAGCACATACGCAGTTTATGCTTTCATATAAACTTTTAACATGCATTGACTGAACATAATTCTCCATTTAATATCACATATAACTCACGTTCCAACAATTTATATCACATTGACACACAAAGTGTATAAATCATGTTCGTAAATCGTAAACATAAAACATAACAGTTAGAAGGCTTGTAAACATCAGTTAAAGACTTCACATATCATCTATTGCATAATAACATGACATTACACATCTCATTTAACATTTTAACAATACTAAACAAGTAGCACATAGCAAGAGTTAGAAAACTTGCCTTGAAACCGTTTTAGGGTTTTCCCGGGAAATCGTTAAACGCCTTTTATTATTGCAAGCTTTAACTATTTCTTTGCAATCGATTCTTGTCTCACAAGAACTCTCTCTATATTTGCTCATTAGCTTTCAAAATGGTAAAGAACTAATGAACTTAAGCCTTCTATTTATAGGACTTTCAAAGTTAGGGTATTTTGGTCATTAGGACCAAGCTTCTTGAACAAGCTTAACAAAGCTTCTCCAACACACTTCTTTTAGCTTCCAAAGCAAGCTTGGTGAGCTCTTTCTTCCGACTTCTGTATATCGGATAAATCGCGTGCGATTAATTTAAAATATTTCGCATTAGTAATTTAAGTTTTAATTAGTTATACATATTTTATTCATAAAATACATCATACAGTATTAATATGATGTCTCGTCTGACCCTCAAAGTTTTTCTTGAATTAATCTCGGATAACCTTCCGTGTATTTTTCTCAAATACACCTACCGGGCGACGCGATTGATAAATTTCTTTCATTCTAGACACTAATTATGATTGAATAATATAATTAGGTATTAATCTGATAAATTTGATTATTCAAATTTAATGTTAACATATCTCATGATCCGTTTGATGAAAACAATACGGATGAATTAGCAGTTAATTATATAACAGTCTGATTCCAACTAATTTGGTTAACTTCTACTGATTTAAAAATTTGATATTACTGAGTTTTGTTCCGAATGAACACTTTTCTGTAAAGTAAAAAGTCCAAAAGACTTGGCACGTTTTTCGGTGAATAGTGTTTTTGACGACCATTTCTCAGAAAATGGTTAGAAGACCAAAAAGTCAAAAATAATATTTATTTTTGTCTTTTCCCTATTTCGTCTTATTCCCGACACACTTTTCGAGAAAATCTTTTATTGCTTATTACGCACCGGTGTTGCATACAAACACTGTATCCATCAACGGTTTGATCAAAAACGGAAAGCGTTTTCGTTTGAAGAGCGATTTACGTTTTATTTATGGAAAAATATCAGTGGCTCCCTGGTATCTATTCCCCGTATAAATGCTATAACGTGAAATAGAAAAAGTCCAAACGTTGAAAAGAACGTTCAAGAAGACGACAAACGTTTTCTCGTAAATCGTGTATTTTTCGTCTTTTTCCCAAGAAAATTTTATTGATTCTCTGGCATCTAAACCTCATATTATCACTATGTCGTGAAATACAAGAAGTCCTACAGATGAAAGAAACAGTCAAACGAATGAAAAACGTCACCTCGTGAATAGTGCTTTTACACGTTTTTCGAGAAAAAACTTTTATTGACTATTACGTGTTTTTAAAGCGTGGGAAGGTTGAATCTTCAAACAGAATGTCAATTTAACCTTCACATTTTGCTCAAGGGCCTAGGTTATTTTCTAGGGTTTAGACCCTAGGGTTAGGGTTTAGGTTTTAACTTTTTCCCCAATTTAGGTTTTTGCCCTAAATTGACTTCTGATTTTTAATAAGTGTTAAGGTTAACTACTTGAACCAAAACACAAAATCCTACACATAGATATTTCATACAACACATTTAAAAGCTCAATTCAAGCTTTACTAATCACATAACACATAGTTTAGGTTAAAGAATTTAACCTCTTAGTTGTATACAATCGTAGTTTCGAGTCGTATATATTCTTTAAGATAGCTCAAGGTATGCTTGAGCAATCAATCTTAGGTTTTGAATTGACAACCTTGCTTAGATCTTGTTAGATCACTTTTGAAATATTTGGGATATTACATTCAACCCAACTTACAGGAATTTCGTCCTCGAAATTAAGTTTACAATTACTTTAGTCATTTAATATCATATTTATAAGTGCTATAAATATTCAGGATATTACATTCTCTCCTTCTTATCAGAATTTCGTCCTCGAAATTATAATATAATCATTTCCAATTTACTCTTCAATATGAATTTTCTAAATTCATCTTTTACTCACATTAAACCTCCAATACTTTGATTAGGTCTGAACAATGTTCATTTATCTCTACGCATTTCCTTTCATAACTCTAGGTTTTAAACCTCTTTTCATACTCGACATTCAGTCTCATTCTTCCTTTATCTTGGATTCTTCTCACTTATACAGCGGTCAATCAAGACCTTTACCTTATTCAAAAACTATGAATACTATATAACCCATAATTTTTAAATCATCATCCGGACTGGAAAACCATATCTTGTGTAGCAATCAATTAAGATTGAGAACACTTCATACTTTGTGTAGCAATCAATTAAGATTGAGAACACCATACATTGTGTAACAATCAATTAAGATTGAGAACACACATACGTTGTACTTTAGGTGATCAGCCTGTCGTACCATATAAGACGCGGTTTATTGCGTCTATCGAATTCCTACGTCCGTTCTTTTTTCATAACCAAAGGTGTCTAGCCGAAACAATTGGCATTGACTCATATTTAAACCATTCAAACTTTTTGAAAAGCAATTTTATGACTGTATACCGCACCTTGCAAAGTGCGTTGATGACTCATCATGTATCATCTTCACGCCAGGCTAAATGGGGTGTTGATGAATAAATCATTTTTTATTCTTCACATTAAATCCGTCTAGCCAAAACAATTAGCATAGACATATGAATAACATAACTAGTGAAGAACTAACAAAATTTTCCAGTTCAACTAGTGAACCACTCTTTTCAAAGGCACACAAGTGCGAATATAATCATGAAGATCTAGCATAGCTAGAAGATTTTTGAAATACCCTCAATCCTCTATCTTTTCCATTATTCTCTAACCATAACACAAGTTTTGCAAATATATAGTAATATAGTAACTGATTGGTTGTATTAAACCAAGTACAAACAAATATATTAGTTCCCCTTCTCATCAACACAGAATTGAAATGTCTCAGTGCACATTGATACTGCCAATATCGCACTTATAGACAAATCATAGCTGCATCTCACAAGTCGGTTCGACTAACATATCATAGCCCAAGTCTATAACAAGGGTTCGTTCACTCAGTAACTAACATACAAATATTTTTAAAACTATAGTTGTGACGTAACAACTACTAACTAATCAATATACATATGAGAAAAGAATCACCTTCTCAAAATATATACAATGAAAATTTGACACAAGATTTTAATTTACTTATCAATATAGCAAACTGAGTTATTCCTCCACCCAAGAACTAATGAATCAGTTCCCCGTCTCATCAACACTATCCTCAAATGATTTCATTCAGTGTGTAACCCGCTTTGAGAACACTGACCATGAATCATTCATACCAACAGTGTAGTTAGATCGGTTCTCTGAAACATATTAAACTCTTTCCCATACAAGAGAGTCGTTCTACTCAGTTTTACTAATATGAGTTTTCAATTGAAATCCCTAATCGTTCTATAACTATCTTAGTCACTTTCTTTTCTTAATTCATTCCTTCATCATTTACATTCCTTATGAGTTTACTCATCTCTTTTCTTAGGTATAATTACACAACATACCATACACACCATTTCATTTTTTTGAAATAGTTTCACACAAAAACTAATAAGATTATTTTATCTTATTGCTTGCTTCAGATATTCTCGTAAAGAGTTTATCTTTATTCATTATATTTCTTTTCACATAATAATTTTTATGTATTAAGATTTAATAAGATTTATGCATATCTTTTAATTATATACGAACTCTTTCACAAGTCCATTTCTTTTTAATCCATCAGATTATACTCCAAGGTACTTGTTACCTCGAAACTATAATCCACTGCTCTGATACCAACTGTAACACCCCCAAAAATCCCCCGCGCTTTCGATGCGGCGGACCTTGTGCGTTAATTTCGTACATCTATCGACTTAACCAATGATCCCATAATCATATTGGTTGAATTAGTCTTATTTTAGACTATACATTAAAAAATTCTCTTAACTTTTTCCCTGGATCTTAACTTGATCTCAGTCTCATAAGTATACAAGTATCAACTTGTATTTCATCCGTATAAATGGATAAAACCATATATAACGGTTTAATTTTAACCTTAGGATTTAAATATTCTATATACGTCCACTTGTAACGGTCTCATTCGTACTACAAGTATCAATATACAAAGATATCTCTTCATATCAATAATACTACTTATATGGTATTCAGAATAGTAATAACGAGTTATACCTGGGTCCGAGGAACCTTAACGATGGATTTGACCAGTCAACATCGCTTAGTTCTGTCTCAGATGTACAGCACTCACAAGTTATTTACCGATCCTCATCCAGATAAATAGATCATTATCAATACTATGTTAAATTTTAACAATTCTAGGTTATATCAAAATAAAGACATAACAACATTCTGATGATAATTATTTATATCATTCATTCAATATTCGGTTACATGTTTGTTTGTTCGTATTACAACAGTCATTATGACATATACAAATACAATCAATTTACATGAAAACCTAATCTATGTTGCATCTTTAAGTTCATGATCTTCTTAACGTTCATCTTTAATCTGCAAATAAGGTTTTATTCGCAAGAATGAGCACGACGGCTCAGCAAGTCTAACATACAGCACATACGCAGTTTATGCTTTCATATAAACTTTTAACATGCATTGACTGAACATAATTCTCCATTTAATATCACATATAACTCACGTTCCAACAATTTATATCACATTGACACACAAAGTGTATAAATCATGTTCGTAAATCGTAAACATAAAACATAACAGTTAGAAGGCTTGTAAACATCAGTTAAAGACTTCACATATCATCTATTGCATAATAACATGACATTACACATCTCATTTAACATTTTAACAATACTAAACAAGTAGCACATAGCAAGAGTTAGAAAACTTGCCTTGAAACCGTTTTAGGGTTTTCCCGGGAAATCGTTAAACGCCTTTTATTATTGCAAGCTTTAACTATTTCTTTGCAATCGATTCTTGTCTCACAAGAACTCTCTCTATATTTGCTCATTAGCTTTCAAAATGGTAAAGAACCAATGAACTTAAGCCTTCTATTTATAGGACTTTCAAAGTTAGGGTATTTTGGTCATTAGGACCAAGCTTCTTGAACAAGCTTAACAAAGCTTCTCCAACACACTTCTTTTAGCTTCCAAAGCAAGCTTGGTGAGCTCTTTCTTCCGACTTCTGTATATCGGATAAATCGCGTGCGATTAATTTAAAATATTTCGCATTAGTAATTTAAGTTTTAATTAGTTATACATATTTTATTCATAAAATACATCATACAGTATTAATATGATGTCTCGTCTGACCCTCAAAGTTTTTCTTGAATTAATCTCGGATAACCTTCCGTGTATTTTTCTCAAATACACCTACCGGGCGACGCGATTGATAAATTTCTTTCATTCTAGACACTAATTATGATTGAATAATATAATTAGGTATTAATCTGATAAATTTGATTATTCAAATTTAATGTTAACATATCTCATGATCCGTTTGATGAAAACAATACGGATGAATTAGCAGTTAATTATATAACAGTCTGATTCCAACTAATTTGGTTAACTTCTACTGATTTAAAAATTTGATATTACTGAGTTTTGTTCCGAATGAACACTTTTCTGTAAAGTGAAAAGTCCAAAAGACTTGGCACGTTTTTCGGTGAATAGTGTTTTTGACGACCATTTCTCAGAAAATGGTTAGAAGACCAAAAAGTCAAAAATAATATTTATTTTTGTCTTTTCCCTATTTCGTCTTATTCCCGACACACTTTTCGAGAAAATCTTTTATTGCTTATTACGCACCGGTGTTGCATACAAACACTGTATCCATCAACGGTTTGATCAAAAACGGAAAGCGTTTTCGTTTGAAGAGCGATTTACGTTTTATTTATGGAAAAATATCAGTGGCTCCCTGGTATCTATTCCCCGTATAAATGCTATAACGTGAAATAGAAAAAGTCCAAACGTTGAAAAGAACGTTCAAGAAGACGACAAACGTTTTCTCGTAAATCGTGTATTTTTCGTCTTTTTCCCAAGAAAATTTTATTGATTCTCTGGCATCTAAACCTCATATTATCACTATGTCGTGAAATACAAGAAGTCCTACAGATGAAAGAAACAGTCAAACGAATGAAAAACGTCACCTCGTGAATAGTGCTTTTACACGTTTTTCGAGAAAAAACTTTTATTGACTATTACGTGTTTTTAAAGCGTGGGAAGGTTGAATCTTCAAACAGAATGTCAATTTAACCTTCACATTTTGCTCAAGGGCCTAGGTTATTTTCTAGGGTTTAGACCCTAGGGTTAGGGTTTAGGTTTTAACTTTTTCCCCAATTTAGGTTTTTGCCCTAAATTGACTTCTGATTTTTAATAAGTGTTAAGGTTAACTACTTGAACCAAAACACAAAATCCTACACATAGATATTTCATACAACACATTTAAAAGCTCAATTCAAGCTTTACTAATCACATAACACATAGTTTAGGTTAAAGAATTTAACCTCTTAGTTGTATACAATCGTAGTTTCGAGTCGTATATATTCTTTAAGATAGCTCAAGGTATGCTTGAGCAATCAATCTTAGGTTTTGAATTGACAACCTTGCTTAGATCTTGTTAGATCACTTTTGAAATATTTGGGATATTACAGAAAACAATGCGTACAACGCACACAAGCCTTGCATTCGTTATTATGTACATCGGTTAGCCTCAAAATGAGCAATCCTATCACTCTCGCATTGAAAACAATGCGTACAACGCAGACAAGCCTTCATTTGAGGAAACTTGCTATTCCTTTCGTTATTTCCTCACAATATGCAAACAAATAGGTGATTCAGAGTGATATTACTTCGTTATACGTCGGTTAGCCTCAAAAGGAGCAATCCTATCACTCTCGCATTGAAAACAATGCGTACAACGCAGACAAGCCTTCATTTGAGCAAACCTGCTATTCGTTTTGTTATTTCCTCACAATATGCAAACTAATAGGTGATTCAGAGTGATATTACTTCGTTATACGTCGGTTAGCCTCAAAAGGAGCAATCATATCACTCTCGCATTGAAAACAATGCGTACAACGCAGACAAGCCTTCATTTGAGCAAACTTGCTATTCGTTTCGTTATTTCCTCACAATATGCAAACAAATAGGTGATTAAGAGTCATATTACTTCGTTATACATCGGTTATCGTCAGAAGGAGCAATCCTATCACTCTCGCATTGAAAACAATGCGTACAACGCAAACAAGCCTTCATTTGAGCAAACCTGCTATTCGTTTCGTTATTTCCTCACAATATGCAAACTAATAGGTGATTCAGAGTGATATTACTTCGCTATACGTCGGTTAGCCTCAAAAGGAGCAATCCTATCACTCTCGCATTGAAAACAATGCGTACAACGCAGACAAGCCTTCATTTGAGCAAACTTGCTATTCGTTTCGTTATTTCCTCACAATATGCAAACAAATAGGTGATTAAGAGTCATATTACTTCGTTATACATCGGTTATCGTCAAAAGGAGCAATCCTATCACTCTCGCATTGAAAACAATGCGTACAACGCAGACAAGCCTTCATTTGAGCAAACTTGTTATTCGTTTCGTAATTTCCTCACAATATGCAAACTAATAGGTGATTCAGAGTGATATTACTTCGTTACACATCGGTTAGCCTCAAAAGTTTCTATTTGAGGAAACTTGCTATTCGTTTCGTTATTTCCTCACAATATGCAAACCAATTGGTGATTAAGAGTCATATTACTTCCTAATATGAATAAGGAAATATTACATCGGTTAGCCTCAAACGGAGCAACCATTTAATAATATGAAGGGAGGGGAAACTAATATATGTAACCTATATGCTCCTTTTGAATGCGAGAGTAATAGGATTGGTCCTTTTGAGGCTAATCGATGTATAACGGTTGATTCAAATCACTCTCGCATTGAAAACAATGCGTACAACGCACACAAGCCTTCATTTGAGGAAACTTGCTATTCGTTTCGTTATTTTCTCAAAATATGCAAACAAATAGGTGATTAAGAGTCATATTACTTCGGTACACATCGGTTAGCCTCAAAAGGAGCAATCCTATCGCCCTCGGATTGAAAACAATGCGTACAACGCACACAAGCCTTCATTTGAGCAAACTTGCTATTCGTTTCGTTATTTCCTCACAATATGCAAACTAATAGGTGATTCAGAGTCATATTAGCTTGTGTGCGTTGTACGCATTGTTATACATATTTGAACGAGGTTTACTCTCGTTGTACGCACACAAGCCTTCATTTGAGGAAATTTGCTATTCGTTTCGTTATTTTCCAATCCTATCACTCTCAATTTGGTATAAACGATAGGATTGCTCATTTTCAATGCGAGAGTGATAGGATTGCTCCTTTTGAGGCTAACCGATGTACTAGGAAGTAATTTGACTCTGAATCACCTATTTGTTTGCATATTTTGAGAAAATAACCTAACGAATAGCAAGTTTACTCAAATGAAGGCTTGTGTGCGTTGTACGCATTGTTTTCAATCCGAGAGCGATAGGATTGCTCCTTTTGAGGCTAACCGATGTGTACCGAAGTAATATGACTCTTAATCACCTATTTGTTTGCATATTTTGAGGAAATAACGAAACTTCTAGGAAGTTTGCTCAAATGAAGGCTTGTCTGCGTTGTACGCATTGTTTTCAATGCGAGAGTGATAGGATTGCTCCTTTTGAGACTAACCGACGTATAACGAAGTAATATCACTCTGAATCACCTATTTATTTGCATATTGTGAGGAAATAACGAAACGAATAGCAACTTTCTTCAAATGAAGGCTTGTCTGCGTTGTACGTATTGTTTTCAATGCGAGAGTGATAGGATTGCTCCTTTTGAGACTAACCGACGTGCATAACAGTCGAGGTTACCCTTCCGTATCTGTTTTTCTAGGAAGCCTTTGAGCTGGTAACACTCCTCGGTATCATGTCCTTTTGCTTCATGGTAGGTGCAATATCTATCCCCGTTCTTTTGCCTTGCGAAAACCCGAATCTTCGGGGGTTGACTTGCTATTCGGTTAGTCTCAAATAGCATTGCTATTCGTTTCGTTATTTCCTCACAATATGCAAACTAATAGGTGATTCAGAGTGTTTCGTTATTTCCTCACAATATGCAAACTAATAGGTGATTAAGAGTCATATTACTTCGTTATACATCGGTTATCGTCAAAAGGAGCAATCCTATCGCTTTCGCATTTAAACAATTGATGATCATGAAATAAGGAAACAAATAGCACTAATAGGTGATTCACTATTTGTTTGCTCATTTTGAGACTAACCGAGGTATAACAAAGTAATATGACTCTGAATCACCAATTTGGTTGCATATTGTGAGAGCTAACCGAGGTATAACGAAGTAATATGACTCTGAATTACCTATTAGTTTGCATATTGTGAGGAAATAACGAAACGAATAGGAAGTTTACTCAGATGAAGATTTGTGTGCGTTGTACGCATTGTTTTCAATGCGAGAGTGAAAGGATTGCTCATTTTGAGACTAACCGATGTATAACGAAGTAATATGACTCTGAATCACCTATTAGTTTGCATATTGTGAGGAAATAACGAAACGAATAGCAAGTTTGCTCAAATGAAGGCTTGTCTACGTTGTACGCATTGTTTTCAATGCGAGAGTGATAGGATTGCTCCTTTTGAGGCTAACCGATGTGTACCGAAGTAATATGACTCTGAATCACCTATTTGTTTGCATATTTTGAGAAAATAACGAAACGAATAGCAAGTTTACTCAAATGAAGGCTTGTCTGCGTTGTACGCATTGTTTTCAATGCGAGAGTGATAGGATTGCTCCTTTTGAGGCTAACCGATGTACTAGGAAGTAATATGACTCTGAATCACCTATTTGTTTGCATATTTTGAGAAAATAACGAAACGAATAGCAAGTTTGCTCAAATGAAGGCTTGTCTGCGTTGTACGCATTGTTTTTAATGCGAGAGTGATAGGATTGCTCCTTTTGAGGCTAACCGATGTACTAGGAAGTAATATGACTCTGAATCACCTATTAGTTTGCATATTGTGAGGAAATAACGAAACGAATAGCAAGTTTGCTCAAATGAAGGCTTGTCTGCGTTGTACGCATTGTTTTCAATGCGAGAGTGATAGGATTGCTCTTTTGAGGATAACCGTTGTATAACGAAGTAATATGACTCTGAATCACCTATTACTTTGCATATTGTGAGGAAATAACGAAACGAATAGGAAGTTTGCTCAAATGAAGGCTTGTCTGCGTTGTACGCATTGTTTTCAATGCGAGAGTGATAGGATTGCTCCTTTTGAAGCTAACCGAGGTATAACGAAGTAATATGACTCTGAATCACCTATTTCTCGCATTGAAATATTTTGAGCGATAGGACCTATTTGTTTGCATATTGTGAGGAAATAACGAAACGAATAGCAAGTTTGCTCAAATGAAGGCTTGTCTGCGTTGTACGCATTGTTTTCAATGCGAGAGTGATAGGATTGCTCATTTTGAGACTAACCGAGTCATATTACTTCGTTGAAAACAATGCGTACAACGCAGACAAGCCTTCATTTGAGCAAACTTGCTATTCCTTTCGTTATTTCCTCAAAATATGCAAACAAATAGGTGATTTCAATGCGAGAGTGATAGGGTTATAATCCTCAAATGAAGGCTTGTCTGCGTTGTACGCATTGTTTTCAATGCGAGAGGGATAGGATTGCTCCTTTTGAGGCTAACCGAGGTATAACGAAGTAATATGACTCTGAATCACCTATTTGTTTGCATATTGTGAGGAAATAACGAAAGGAATAGCAAGTTTGCTCAAATGAAGGCTTGTCTGCGTTGTACGCATTGTTTTCAGAGTCATATTTGACAAGTCTTCAGTTGCTCCTTTTGAGGCTAACCGATACTAATATTACAATTCAATAGAAAGGTTCACGTAAATAGGAAGGAGCAAACCCTCGTAAAATGATAACAATTTACAATAGAATCACCTAATGACTCTGAATCACCTATTTGTTTGCATATTGTGAGGAAATATAGCCTTGTGCGATATAACAAACTATATATAAATAAATAGGTATACAACTTCTTGTCAATTATATTAATATGTAACTCCTTGAATTTTTCCTCAAAAATTACTCCTTTTGAGGCTAACCGATGTACTACGAAGTAATATGACTCTGAATCACCTATTTGTTTGCATATTGTGAGGAAATAACGAAACGAATAGCAAGTTTGCTCAAATGAAGGCTTGTCTGCGTTGTACGCATTGTTTTCAATGCGAGAGCGATAGGATTGCTCCTTTTGAGGCTAACCGAGGTATAACGAAGTATATGACTCTGAATCACCTATTTGTTTGCAAACTTTGAGGAAATAACGAAACGAATAACAAGTTTGCTCAAATGAAGGCTTGTCTGCGTTGTACGCATTGTTTTCAATGCGAGAGTGATAGGATTGGCCCTTTTCAGGCTAACCGAGGTATAACGAAGTAATATGACTCTGAATCACCTATTAGTTTGCATATTATGAGGAAATAACGAAACGAATAGCAAGTCGTTATACGTCGGTTAGTCTCAAAATGAGCAATCCTATCACTCTCGCATTGAAAACAATGCGTACAACGCAGACAAGCCTTCATTTGAGTAAACTTGCTATTCGTTTCGTTATTTCCTCAAAATTTGCAAACAAATAGGTAATTCGGAAGTTTACTTCATTTTTGACTATTGAGTTTACATTACTCTCATTTAAACATCTCATATGCAACTCTAGCATATTCTGTTTGGGTGAATGTGTACATAAACATTTGTGAACGAATACCAAATGAAGGCTTTCTGAGTATTGTTATCTTGAGGTAAGGGTGAACAACTATTAGTTTGCATATTGTGAGAAAATAACGAAACGAATAGCAAGTTTCCTCAAATGAAGACTTGTCTGCGTTGTACGCATTGTTTTCAATGCGAGAGTGATAGGATTGCTCATTTTGAGGCTAACCGACGTATAACGAAGTAATATGACTCTGAATCACCTATTAGTTTGCATATTGTGAGGAAATAACGAAACGAATAGGAAGTTTACTCAAATGAAGGCTTGTCTGCGTTGTACGCATTGTTTTCAATGCGAGAGTGATAGGATTGCTCCTTTTGAGGCTAACCGAGGTATAACGAAGTAATATGACTCTGAATCACCTAATTGTTTGCATATTTTGAGAAAATAACGAAACGAATAGCAAGTTTGCTTAAATGAAGGCTTGTGTGCGTTGTACGCATTGTTTTCAATGCGAGAGTGATAGGATTGCTCCTTTTGAGGCTAACCGATGTGTACCGAAGTAATATGACTCTGAATCACCTATTAGTTTGCATATTTTGAGAAAATAACGAAACGAATAGCAAGTTTGCTCAAATGAAGGCTTGTGTGCGTTGTACGCATTGTTTTCAATGCGAGAGTGATAGGATTGCTCCTTTTGAGGCTAACCGAGGTATAACGAAGTAATATGACTCTTAATCACCTATTTGTTTGCATATTTTGAAGAAATAACGAAACGAATAGGAAGTTTGCTCAAATGAAGGCTTGTCTGCGTTGTACGCATTGTTTTCAATGCGAGAGTAATAGGATTGCTCATTTTGAGACTAACCGATGTATAACAAAGTAATATGACTCTGAATCACCTATTTGTTTGCATATTTTGATGAAATAACGAATCAAATAGCAAGTTTGCTGAAATGAAGGCTTGTCTGCGTTGTACGCATTGTTTTCAATGCGAGAGTGATAGGATTGCTCATTTTGAGACTAACCGAGGTATAACGAAGTAATATGACTCTGAATCACCTATTTGTTTGCATATTTTGAGAAAATAACGAAACGAATAGCAAGTTTGCTCAAATGAAAACTTGTGAGCGTTGTACGCTTTGTTTTCAATCCGAGAGTGAAGGCTTGTCTGCGTTGTACGCATTGTTTTCAATGCGAGAGTGATAGGATTGCTCCTTTTGAAGCTAACCGAGGTATAACGAAGTAATATGACTGTGAATCACCTATTTGTTTGCATATTTTGAGGAAATAACGAAACGAATAGCAAGTTTGCTCAAATGAAGGCTTGTGTGCGTTGTACGCATTGTTTTCAATGCGAGAGTGATAGGATTGCTCATTTTGAGACTAACCGACGTATAACGAAGTAATATGACTCTGAATTACCTATTTGTTTGCATATTGTGAGGAAATAACGAAACGAATAGGAAGTTTGCTCAAATGAAGGCTTGTGTGCGTTGTACGCATTGTTTTCAATGCGAGAGTGATAGGATTGCTCCTTTTGAGGCTAACCGATGTATAACGAAGTAATATGACTCTTAATCACCTATTTGCAAACAAATAGGTGATTAAGATATTGTTTTCAATGCGAGAGTGATAGGATTCAAAATGAGCAATCCTATCACTCTCGCATTGAAAACAATGCGTACAACGCACACAAGCCTTCATTTGAGCAAACTTGCTATTCGTTTCGTTATTTCCTCACAATATCCGAAGTAATAGGTGATTCAGAGTCATATTACTTTCGATGTACTAGGAAGTAAACAATAAGTAATAGGTGATAGGCTTGTCTGCGTTATTTCGGTTAGCCTATCACTATTTTGAAATTATTTCCTCAAAATATGCAAACAATTAGGTGATTCAGAGTCATATTACTTTGTTATACGTCGGTTAGCCTCAAAAGGAGCAATCCTATCACTCTCGCATTGAAAACAATGCGTACAACGCAGACAAGACTTCATTTGAGGAAACTTGCTATTCGTTTCGTTATTTTCTCAAAATATGCAAGTTATTTAATAGTACTATTCGTTTGTTATAACAATGCAAACTAACATTCGTTATACCTCGGTTAGTTTTCAATGCGAGAAACAATGATCATCATATTACTATTAGACGATTGCTCCTTTTGAGGCTAACCGATGTATAACGAAGTAATATGACTCTGAATCACTCTCGCATTGAAAACAATGCGTACAACGCAGACAAGCCTTCATTTGAGTAAACTTGCTATTCGTTTCGTTATTTCCTCAAAATATGCAAACAATTAGGCTAATATTACTTCGTTATACAATTGGGTTACTCACTGTAGTTTACATTATGATATGACAATTAGGATTGGTTATACCTTGCAATTCGTTTCGTTATTTCCTCAAATGAAGGCTTGTGTGCGTTGTACGCATTGTTTTCAATGCGAGAGTGATAGGATTGCTCCTTTTGAGGCTAACCGATGTGTAACAATGTGAATCACCTAATTGTTTGTTTTCAATGCGAGAGTGATAGGATTGGTCCTTTTGAGGCTAATCGATGTATAACGAAGTAATATGACTCTGCTCCTTTTGAGACTAACCGACGTATAACGAAGTAATATGACTCTGAATCACCTATTTGTTTGCTCATTTTGAGGAAATAACAAAACGAATAACGAAACGAATAGCAAGTTTGCTCAAATGAAGGCTTGTCTGCGTTGTACGCATTATTTTCAATGCGAGAGTGATAGGATTGCTCCTTTTGAGGCTAACCGATGTACTAGGAAGTAATATCACTCTGAATCACCTATTAGTTTGCATATTGTGAGGAAATAACGAAACGAATAGCAAGTTTGCTCAAATGAAGGCTTGTCTGCGTTGTACGCATTGTTTTCATTTGAGCAAACAAGCCTTCGGATTTTAAATTTTAATATGACGTACAACGAAACGAATAGCAAGTTTGCTATTTTGACCTATTTGTTTTCGTTATACGTTTGAAAACAAAATCCTCAAATAGCACACAAGCATTTGAAGTTTACATAATAACGAAATAACGAAACGAATAGCAAGTTTGCTCAAATGAAGGCTTGTGTGCGTTGTACGCATTATTTTCAATCCGAGAGCGATAGGATTGCTCCTTTTGAGACTAACCGATGTGTACCGAAGTAATATGACTCTGAATCACCTATTTGTTTGCATATTTTGAGGAAATAACGAAACGAATAGAAAGTTTCCTCAAATGAAGGCTTGTGTGCGTTGTACGCATTGTTTTCAATGCGAGAGTGATAGGATTGCTCCTTTTGAGGCTAACCGATGTATAACGAAGTAATATGACTCTGAATCACCTATTAGTTTGCATATTGTGAGGAAATAAAGAAACGAATAGCAAGTTTGCTCAAATGAAGGCTTGTGTGCGTTGTACATATTGTTTTCAATGCGAGAGTGATAGGATTGGCCCTTTTGAGGCTAACCGATGTACTAGGAAGTAATATGACTCTGAATCACCTATTTGTTTGCATATTGTGAGGAAATAACGAAACGAATAGCAAGTTTGCTCAAATGAAGGCTTGTCTGCGTTGTACGCATTGTTTTCAATGCGAGAGTGATAGGATTGCTCCTTTTGAGGCTAACCGATGTGTACCGAAGTAATCCGACGCAACGCACACAAGCCTTCATTTGAGGAAACTATTTGTTTGCGTTGATTGAGGATTGCTCCTTTTGAGGCTAACCGAGGTATAACGAAGTAATATGACTCTGAATCACCTAATTGTTTGCATATTTTGAGAAAATAACGAAACGAATAGCAAGTTTGCAATCCTATCACTCTCGGATTGAAAACAAAGCGTACAACGCAGACAAGCCTTCATTTGAGCAAACTTGCTATTCGTTTCGTTATTTTCTCAAAATATGCAAACAAATAGGTGATTCAGAGTCATATTACTTCCTAGTACATCGTTATTTTGAGGCTACCAATAGCAATCCTATTTGTTCTAGGAAGTTTCCTCAAATGAAGGACATATTACTTCGTTTGCAAAAGTAATATGACTCTTGTGTACCGAAGTAATATGACTCTTAATCACCTATTAGTTTGCATATTTTGAGGAAATAACGAAACGAATAGCAAGTTTGCTCAAATGAAGGCTTGTCTGCGTTGTACGCATTGTTTTCAATGCGAGAGTGATAGGATTGCTCCTTTTGAGGCTAACCGATGTGTAACGAAGTAATATCACTCTGAATCACCTATTAGTTTGCATATTGTGAGGAAATAACGAAACGAATAGCAAGTTTGCTCAAATGAAGGCTTGTCTGCGTTGTACGCATTGTTTTCAATGCGAGAGTGATAGGATTGCTCCTTTTGACGATAACCGATGTATAACGAAGTAATATGACTCTTAATCACCTATTTGTTTGCATCTTGTGAGGAAATAACGAAACGAATAGCAAGTTTGCTCAAATGAAGGCTTGTCTGCGTTTGTACGCATTGTTTTCAATGCGAGAGTGATAGGATTGCTCCTTTTGAGGCTAACCGACGTATAACGAAGTAATATCACTCTGAATCACCTATTAGTTTGCATATTGTGAGGAAATAACGAAACGAATAGCAGGTTTGCTCAAATGAAGGCTTGTCTGCGTTGTACGCATTGTTTTCAATGCGAGAGTGATAGGATTGCTCTTTTGAGGATAACCATTGTATAACGAAGTGATATGACTCTGAATCACCTATTACTTTGCATATTGTGAGGAAATAACGAAACGAATAGGAAGTTTGCTCAAATGAAGGCTTGTCTGCGTTGTACGCATTGTTTTCAATGCGAGAGTGATAGGATTGCTCCTTTTGAAGCTAACCGAGGTATAACGAAGTAATATGACTCTGAATCACCTATTTCTCGCATTGAAATATTTTGAGCGATAGGACCTATTTGTTTGCATATTGTGAGGAAATAACGAAACGAATAGCAAGTTTGCTCAAATGAAGGCTTGTCTGCGTTGTACGCATTGTTTTCAATGCGTGAGTGATAGGATTGCTCATTTTGAGACTAACCGAGTCATATTACTTCGTTGAAAACAATGCGTACAACGCAGACAAGCCTTCATTTGAGCAAACTTGCTATTCCTTTCGTTATTTCCTCAAAATATGCAAACAAATAGGTGATTTCAATGCGAGAGTGATAGGGTTATAATCCTCAAATGAAGGCTTGTCTGCGTTGTACGCATTGTTTTCAATGCGAGAGTGATAGGATTGCTCCTTTTGAGGCTAACCGAGGTATAACGAAGTAATATGACTCTGAATCACCTATTTGTTTGCATATTGTGAGGAAATAACGAAAGGAATAGCAAGTTTGCTCAAATGAAGGCTTGTCTGCGTTGTACGCATTGTTTTCAGAGTCATATTTGACAAGTCTTCAGTTGCTCCTTTTGAGGCTAACCGAGACTAATATTACAATTCAATAGAAAGGTTCACGTAAATAGGAAGGAGCAAACCCTCGTAAAATGATAACAATTTACAATAGAATCACCTAATGACTCTGAATCACCTATTTGTTTGCATATTGTGAGGAAATATAGCCTTGTGCGATATAACAAACTATATATAAATAAATAGGTATACAACTTCTTGTCAATTATATTAATATGTAACTCCTTGAATTTTTCCTCAAAAATTACTCCTTTTGAGGCTAACCGATGTACTACGAAGTAATATGACTCTGAATCACCTATTTGTTTGCATATTGTGAGGAAATAACGAAACGAATAGCAAGTTTGCTCAAATGAAGGCTTGTCTGCGTTGTACGCATTGTTTTCAATGCGAGAGCGATAGGATTGCTCCTTTTGAGGCTAACTGAGGTATAACGAAGTAATATGACTCTGAATCACCTATTTGTTTGCAAACTTTGAGGAAATAACGAAACGAATAGCAAGTTTGCTCAAATAAAGGCTTGTCTGCGTTGTACGCATTGTTTTCAATGCGAGAGTGATAGGATTGGCCCTTTTCAGGCTAACCGAGGTATAACGAAGTAATATGACTCTGAATCACCTATTAGTTTGCATATTATGAGGAAATAACGAAACGAATAGCAAGTCGTTATACGTCGGTTAGTCTCAAAATGAGCAATCCTATCACTCTCGCATTGAAAACAATGCGTACAACGCAGACAAGCCTTCATTTGAGTAAACTTGCTATTCGTTTCGTTATTTCCTCAAAATTTGCAAACAAATAGGTAATTCGGAAGTTTACTTCATTTTTGACTATTGAGTTTACATTACTCTCATTTAAACATCTCATATGCAACTCTAGCATATTCTGTTTTGGTGAATGTGTACATAAACATTTGTGAACGAATACCAAATGAAGGCTTTCTGAGTATTGTTATCTTGAGGTAAGGGTGAGCAACTATTAGTTTGCATATTGTGAGAAAATAACGAAACGAATAGCAAGTTTCCTCAAATGAAGACTTGTCTGCGTTGTACGCATTGTTTTCAATGCGAGAGTGATAGGATTGCTCATTTTGAGGCTAACCGACGTATAACGAAGTAATATGACTCTGAATCACCTATTAGTTTGCATATTGTGAGGAAATAACGAAACGAATAGGAAGTTTACTCAAATGAAGGCTTGTCTGCGTTGTACGCATTGTTTTCAATGCGAGAGTGATAGGATTGCTCCTTTTGAGGCTAACCGAGGTATAACGAAGTAATATGACTCTGAATCACCTAATTGTTTGCATATTTTGAGAAAATAACGAAACGAATAGCAAGTTTGCTCAAATGAAGGCTTGTGTGCGTTGTACGCATTGTTTTCAATGCGAGAGTGATAGGATTGCTCCTTTTGAGGCTAACCGATGTGTACCGAAGTAATATGACTCTGAATCACCTATTAGTTTGCATATTTTGAGAAAATAACGAAACGAATAGCAAGTTTGCTCAAATGAAGGCTTGTGTGCGTTGTACGCATTGTTTTCAATGCGAGAGTGATAGGATTGCTCCTTTTGAGGCTAACCGAGGTATAACGAAGTAATATGACTCTTAATCACCTATTTGTTTGCATATTTTGAAGAAATAACGAAACGAATAGGAAGTTTGCTCAAATGAAGGCTTGTCTGCGTTGTACGCATTGTTTTCAATGCGAGAGTAATAGGATTGCTCATTTTGAGACTAACCGATGTATAACAAA
Organism: Hedera helix; assembly: GCA_947179155.2. Classification (NCBI taxonomy): domain Eukaryota; kingdom Viridiplantae; phylum Streptophyta; class Magnoliopsida; order Apiales; family Araliaceae; genus Hedera; species Hedera helix. Next base: position 30,894,990 of record OX359264.1, on the reverse strand, counting down.
GTAATATGACTCTGAATCACCTATTTGTTTGCATATTTTGATGAAATAACGAATCAAATAGCAAGTTTGCTGAAATGAAGGCTTGTCTGCGTTGTACGCATTGTTTTCAATGCGAGAGTGATAGGATTGCTCATTTTGAGACTAACCGAGGTATAACGAAGTAATATGACTCTGAATCACCTATTTGTTTGCATATTTTGAGAAAATAACGAAACGAATAGCAAGTTTGCTCAAATGAAAACTTGTGAGCGTTGTACGCTTTGTTTTCAATCCGAGAGTGAAGGCTTGTCTGCGTTGTACGCATTGTTTTCAATGCGAGAGTGATAGGATTGCTCCTTTTGAAGCTAACCGAGGTATAACGAAGTAATATGACTCTGAATCACCTATTTGTTTGCATATTTTGAGGAAATAACGAAACGAATAGCAAGTTTGCTCAAATGAAGGCTTGTGTGCGTTGTACGCATTGTTTTCAACGCGAGAGTGATAGGATTGCTCATTTTGAGACTAACCGACGTATAACGAAGTAATATGACTCTGAATTACCTATTTGTTTGCATATTGTGAGGAAATAACGAAACGAATAGGAAGTTTGCTCAAATGAAGGCTTGTGTGCGTTGTACGCATTGTTTTCAATGCGAGAGTGATAGGATTGCTCCTTTTGAGGCTAACCGATGTATAACGAAGTAATATGACTCTTAATCACCTATTTGCAAACAAATAGGTGATTAAGATATTGTTTTCAATGCGAGAGTGATAGGATTCAAAATGAGCAATCCTATCACTCTCGCATTGAAAACAATGCGTACAACGCACACAAGCCTTCATTTGAGCAAACTTGCTATTCGTTTCGTTATTTCCTCACAATATCCGAAGTAATAGGTGATTCAGAGTCATATTACTTCCGATGTACTAGGAAGTAAACAATAAGTAATAGGTGATAGGCTTGTCTGCGTTATTTCGGTTAGCCTATCACTATTTTGAAATTATTTCCTCAAAATATACAAACAATTAGGTGATTCAGAGTCATATTACTTTGTTATACGTCGGTTAGCCTCAAAAGGAGCAATCCTATCACTCTCGCATTGAAAACAATGCGTACAACGCAGACAAGACTTCATTTGAGGAAACTTGCTATTCGTTTCGTTATTTTCTCAAAATATGCAAGTTATTTAATAGTACTATTCGTTTGTTATAACAATGCAAACTAACATTCGTTATACCTCGGTTAGTTTTCAATGCGAGAAACAATGATCATCATATTACTATTAGACGATTGCTCCTTTTGAGGCTAACCGATTGTATAACGAAGTAATATGACTCTGAATCACTCTCGCATTGAAAACAATGCGTACAACGCAGACAAGCCTTCATTTGAGTAAACTTCCTATTCGTTTCGTTATTTCCTCAAAATATGCAAACAATTAGGCTAATATTACTTCGTTATACAATTGGGTTACTCACTGTAGTTTACATTATGATATGACAATTAGGATTGGTTATACCTTGCTATTCGTTTCGTTATTTCCTCAAATGAAGGCTTGTGTGCGTTGTACGCATTGTTTTCAATGCGAGAGTGATAGGATTGCTCCTTTTGAGGCTAACCGATGTGTAACAATGTGAATCACCTAATTGTTTGTTTTCAATGCGAGAGTGATAGGATTGGTCCTTTTGAGGCTAATATGTATAACGAAGTAATATGACTCTGCTCCTTTTGAGACTAACCGACGTATAACGAAGTAATATGACTCTGAATCACCTATTTGTTTGCTCATTTTGAGGAAAATAACAAAACGAATAACGAAACAAATAGCAAGTTTGCTCAAATGAAGGCTTGTCTGCGTTGTACGCATTGTTTTCAATGCGAGAGTGATAGGATTGCTCCTTTTGAGGCTAACCGATGTACTAGGAAGTAATATCACTCTGAATCACCTATTAGTTTGCATATTATGAGGAAATAACGAAACGAATAGCAAGTTTGCTCAAATGAAGGCTTGTCTGCGTTGTACGCATTGTTTTCATTTGAGCAAACAAGCCTTCGGATTTTAAATTTAATATGACGTACAACGAAACGAATAGCAAGTTTGCTATTTTGACCTATTTGTTTTCGTTATACGTTTGAAAACAAAATCCTCAAATAGCACACAAGCATTTGAAGTTTACATAATAACGAAATAACGAAACGAATAGCAAGTTTGCTCAAATGAAGGCTTGTGTGCGTTGTACGCATTATTTTCAATCCGAGAGCGATAGGATTGCTCCTTTTGAGACTAACCGATGTGTACCGAAGTAATATGACTCTGAATCACCTATTTGTTTGCATATTTTGAGGAAATAACGAAACGAATAGAAAGTTTCCTCAAATGAAGGCTTGTGTGCGTTGTACGCATTGTTTTCAATGCGAGAGTGATAGGATTGCTCCTTTTGAGGCTAACCGATGTATAACGAAGTAATATGACTCTGAATCACCTATTAGTTTGCATATTGTGAGGAAATAAAGAAACGAATAGCAAGTTTGCTCAAATGAAGGCTTGTGTGCGTTGTACATATTGTTTTCAATGCGAGAGTGATAGGATTGGCCCTTTTGAGGCTAACCGATATACTAGGAAGTAATATGACTCTGAATCACCTATTTGTTTGCATATTGTGAGGAAATAACGAAACGAATAGCAAGTTTGCTCAAATGAAGGCTTGTGTGCGTTGTACGCATTGTTTTCAATGCGAGAGTGATAGGATTGCTCCTTTTGAGGCTAACCGATGTACTAGGAAGTAATATGACTCTGAATCACCTATTTGCAAACAAATAGGTGATTAAGATATTGTTTTCAATGCGAGAGTGATAGGATTCAAAATGAGCAATCCTATCACTCTCGCATTGAAAACAATGCGTACAACGCACACAAGCCTTCATTTGAGCAAACTTGCTATTCGTTTCGTTATTTCCTCACAATATCCGAAGTAATAGGTGATTCAGAGTCATATTACTTCCGATGTACTAGGAAGTAAATAATAAGTAATAGGTGATAGGCTTGTCTGCGTTATTTCGGTTAGCCTATCACTATTTTGAAATTATTTCCTCAAAATATACAAACAATTAGGTGATTCAGAGTCATATTACTTTGTTATACGTCGGTTAGCCTCGAAAGGAGCAATCCTATCACTCTCGCATTGAAAACAATGCGTACAACGCAGACAAGACTTCATTTGAGGAAACTTGCTATTTGTTTCGTTATTTTCTCAAAATATGCAAGTTATTTAATAGTACTATTCGTTTGTTATAACAATGCAAACTAACATTCGTTATACCTCGGTTAGTTTTCAATGCGAGAAACAATGATCATCATATTACTATTAGACGATTGCTCCTTTTGAGGCTAACCGATGTATAACGAAGTAATATGACTCTGAATCACTCTCGCATTGAAAACAATGCGTACAACGCAGACAAGCCTTCATTTGAGTAAACTTCCTATTCGTTTCGTTATTTCCTCAAAATATGCAAACAATTAGGCTAATATTACTTCGTTATACAATTGGGTTACTCACTGTAGTTTACATTATGATATGACAATTAGGATTGGTTATACCTTGCAATTCGTTTCGTTATTTCCTCAAATGAAGGCTTGTGTGCGTTGTACGCATTGTTTTCAATGCGAGAGTGATAGGATTGCTCCTTTTGAGGCTAACCGATGTGTAACAATGTGAATCACCTAATTGTTTGTTTTCAATGCGAGAGTGATAGGATTGGTCCTTTTGAGGCTAATCGATGTATAACGAAGTAATATGACTCTGCTCCTTTTGAGACTAACCGACGTATAACGAAGTAATATGACTCTGAATCACCTATTTGTGTGCTCATTTTGAGGAAATAACAAAACGAATAACGAAACGAATAGCAAGTTTGCTCAAATGAAGGCTTGTCTGCGTTGTACGCATTGTTTTCAATGCGAGAGTGATAGGATTGCTCCTTTTGAGGCTAACCGATGTACTAGGAAGTAATATCACTCTGAATCACCTATTAGTTTGCATATTATGAGGAAATAACGAAACGAATAGCAAGTTTGCTCAAATGAAGGCTTGTCTGCGTTGTACGCATTGTTTTCATTTGAGCAAACAAGCCTTCGGATTTTAAATTTTAATATGACGTACAACGAAACGAATAGCAAGTTTGCTATTTTGACCTATTTGTTTTCGTTATACGTTTGAAAACAAAATCCTCAAATAGCACACAAGCATTTGAAGTTTACATAATAACGAAATAACGAAACGAATAGCAAGTTTGCTCAAATGAAGGCTTGTGTGCGTTGTACGCATTATTTTCAATCCGAGAGCGATAGGATTGCTCCTTTTGAGACTAACCGATGTGTACCGAAGTAATATGACTCTGAATCACCTATTTGTTTGCATATTTTGAGGAAATAACGAAACGAATAGAAAGTTTCCTCAAATGAAGGCTTGTGTGCGTTGTACGCATTGTTTTCAATGCGAGAGTGATAGGATTGCTCCTTTTGAGGCTAACCGATGTATAACGAAGTAATATGACTCTGAATCACCTATTAGTTTGCATATTGTGAGGAAATAAAGAAACGAATAGCAAGTTTGCTCAAATGAAGGCTTGTGTGCGTTGTACATATTGTTTTCAATGCGAGAGTGATAGGATTGGCCCTTTTGAGGCTAACCGATGTACTAGGAAGTAATATGACTCTGAATCACCTATTTGTTTGCATATTGTGAGGAAATAACGAAACGAATAGCAAGTTTGCTCAAATGAAGGCTTGTCTGCGTTGTACGCATTGTTTTCAATGCGAGAGTGATAGGATTGCTCCTTTTGAGGCTAACCGATGTGTACCGAAGTAATCCGATGCAACGCACACAAGCCTTCATTTGAGGAAACTATTTGTTTGCGTTGATTGAGGATTGCTCCTTTTGAGGCTAACCGAGGTATAACGAAGTAATATGACTCTGAATCACCTAATTGTTTGCATATTTTGAGAAAATAACGAAACGAATAGCAAGTTTGCAATCCTATCACTCTCGGATTGAAAACAAAGCGTACAACGCAGACAAGCCTTCATTTGAGCAAACATGCTATTCGTTTCGTTATTTTCTCAAAATATGCAAACAAATAGGTGATTCAGAGTCATATTACTTCCTAGTACATCGTTATTTTGAGGCTACCAATAGCAATCCTATTTGTTCTAGGAAGTTTCCTCAAATGAAGGACATATTACTTCGTTTGCAAAAGTAATATGACTCTTGTGTACCGAAGTAATATGACTCTTAATCACCTATTAGTTTGCATATTTTGAGGAAATAACGAAACGAATAGCAAGTTTGCTCAAATGAAGGCTTGTCTGCGTTGTACGCATTGTTTTCAATGCGAGAGTGATAGGATTGCTCCTTTTGAGGCTAACCGATGTGTAACGAAGTAATATCACTCTGAATCACCTATTAGTTTGCATATTGTGAGGAAATAACGAAACGAATAGCAAGTTTGCTCAAATGAAGGCTTGTCTGCGTTGTACGCATTGTTTTCAATGCGAGAGTGATAGGATTGCTCATTTTGACGATAACCGATGTATAACGAAGTAATATGACTCTTAATCACCTATTTGTTTGCATCTTGTGAGGAAATAACGAAACGAATAGCAAGTTTGCTCAAATGAAGGCTTGTCTGCGTTTGTACGCATTGTTTTCAATGCGAGAGTGATAGGATTGCTCCTTTTGAGGCTAACCGACGTATAACGAAGTAATATCACTCTGAATCACCTATTAGTTTGCATATTGTGAGGAAATAACGAAACGAATAGCAGGTTTGCTCAAATGAAGGCTTGTCTGCGTTGTACGCATTGTTTTCAATGCGAGAGTGATAGGATTGCTCCTTTTGACGATAATCGATGTATAACGAAGTAATATGACTCTTAATCACCTATTTGTTTGCATATTGTGAGGAAATAACGAAACGAATAGCAAGTTTGCTCAAATGAAGGCTTGTCTGCGTTGTACGCATTGTTTTCAATGCGAGAGTGATAGGATTGCTCCTTTTGAGGCTAACCGACGTATAACGAAGTAATATCACTCTGAATCACCTATTAGTTTGCATATTGTGAGGAAATAGCGAAACGAATAGCAGGTTTGCTCAAATGAAGGCTTGTCTGCGTTGTACGCATTGTTTTCAATGCGAGAGTGATAGGATTGCTCCTTTTGAGGCTAACCGATGTGTAACGAAGTAATATCACTCTGAATCACCTATTAGTTTGCATATTGTGAGGAAATAACGAAACGAATAGCAAGTTTGCTCAAATGAAGGCTTGTCTGCGTTGTACGCATTGTTTTCAATGCGAGAGTGATAGGATTGCTCATTTTGACGATAACCGATGTATAACGAAGTAATATGACTCTTAATCACCTATTTGTTTGCATCTTGTGAGGAAATAACGAAACGAATAGCAAGTTTGCTCAAATGAAGGCTTGTCTGCGTTTGTACGCATTGTTTTCAATGCGAGAGTGATAGGATTGCTCCTTTTGAGGCTAACCGACGTATAACGAAGTAATATCACTCTGAATCACCTATTAGTTTGCATATTGTGAGGAAATAACGAAACGAATAGCAGGTTTGCTCAAATGAAGGCTTGTCTGCGTTGTACGCATTGTTTTCAATGCGAGAGTGATAGGATTGCTCCTTTTGACGATAATCGATGTATAACGAAGTAATATGACTCTTAATCACCTATTTGTTTGCATATTGTGAGGAAATAACGAAACGAATAGCAAGTTTGCTCAAATGAAGGCTTGTCTGCGTTGTACGCATTGTTTTCAATGCGAGAGTGATAGGATTGCTCCTTTTGAGGCTAACCGACGTATAACGAAGTAATATCACTCTGAATCACCTATTAGTTTGCATATTGTGAGGAAATAGCGAAACGAATAGCAGGTTTGCTCAAATGAAGGCTTGTCTGCGTTGTACGCATTGTTTTCAATGCGAGAGTGATAGGATTGCTCCTTTTGAGGCTAACCGATATGTAACGAAGTAATATCACTCTGAATCACCTATTAGTTTGCATATTGTGAGGAAATAACGAAACGAATAGCAAGTTTGCTCAAATGAAGGCTTGTCTGCGTTGTACACATTGTTTTCAATGCGAGAGTGATAGGATTGCTCCTTTTGACGATAACCGATGTATAACGAAGTAATATGACTCTTAATCACCTATTTGTTTGCATATTGTGAGGAAATAACGAAACGAATAGCAAGTTTGCTCAAATGAAGGCTTGTCTGCGTTGTACGCATTGTTTTCAATGCGAGAGTGATAGGATTGCTCCTTTTGAGGCTAACCGACGTATAACGAAGTAATATCACTCTGAATCACCTATTAGTTTGCATATTGTGAGGAAATAACGAAACGAATAGCAGTTTTGCTCAAATGAAGGTTTGTCTGCGTTGTACGCATTGTTTTCAATGCGAGAGTGATAGGATTGCTCCTTTTGACGATAACCGATGTATAACGAAGTAATATGACTCTTAATCACCTATTTGTTTGCATATTGTGAGGAAATAACGAAACGAATAGCAAGTTTGCTCAAATGAAGGCTTGTCTGCGTTGTACGCATTGTTTTCAATGCGAGAGTTGAGGCTAACCGACGTATAACGAAGTAATATGACTCTGAATCACCTATTTGTTTGCATATTTTGAGGAAATAACGAATAGCAAGTTTGCTCAAATGAAGGCTTGTCTGCGTTGTACGCATTGTTTTCAATGCGAGAGTGATAGGATTGCTCCTTTTGAGGCTAACCGATGTGTACCGAAGTAATATGACTCTTAATCACCTATTAGTTTGCATATTCTGAGGAAATAACGAAACGAATAGCAAGTTTGCTCAAATGAAGGCTTGTCTGCATTTGTACGCATTGTTTTCAATGCGAGAGTGATAGGATTGCTCCTTTTGAGGCTAACCGACGTATAACGAAGTAATATCACTCTGAATCACCTATTAGTTTGCATATTGTGAGGAAATAACGAAACGAATAGCAGGTTTGCTCAAATGAAGGCTTGTCTGCGTTGTACACATTGTTTTCAATGCGAGAGTGATAGGATTGCTCCTTTTGACGATAATCGATGTATAACGAAGTAATATGACTCTTAATCACCTATTTGTTTGCATATTGTGAGGAAATAACGAAACGAATAGCAAGTTTGCTCAAATGAAGGATTGTCTGCGTTGTACGCATTGTTTTCAATGCGAGAGTGATAGGATTGCTCCTTTTGAGGCTAACCGACGTATAACGAAGTAATATCACTCTGAATCACCTATTAGTTTGCATATTGTGAGGAAATAGCGAAACGAATAGCAGGTTTGCTCAAATGAAGGCTTGTCTGCGTTGTACGCATTGTTTTCAATGCGAGAGTGATAGGATTGCTCCTTTTGAGGCTAACCGATGTGTAACGAAGTAATATCACTCTGAATCACCTATTAGTTTGCATATTGTGAGGAAATAACGAAACGAATAGCAAGTTTGCTCAAATGAAGGCTTGTCTGCGTTGTACGCATTGTTTTCAATGCGAGAGTGATAGGATTGCTCCTTTTGACGATAACCGATGTATAACGAAGTAATATGACTCTTAATCACCTATTTGTTTGCATATTGTGAGGAAATAACGAAACGAATAGCAAGTTTGCTCAAATGAAGGCTTGTCTGCGTTGTACGCATTGTTTTCAATGCGAGAGTGATAGGATTGCTCCTTTTGAGGCTAACCGACGTATAACGAAGTAATATCACTCTGAATCACCTATTAGTTTGCATATTGTGAGGAAATAACGAAACGAATAGCAGGTTTGCTCAAATGAAGGCTTGTCTGCGTTGTACGCATTGTTTTCAATGCGAGAGTGATAGGATTGCTCCTTTTGACGATAACCGATGTATAACGAAGTAATATGACTCTTAATCACCTATTTGTTTGCATATTGTGAGGAAATAACGAAACGAATAGCAAGTTTGCTCAAATGAAGGCTTGTCTGCGTTGTACGCATTGTTTTCAATGCGAGAGTTGAGGCTAACCGACGTATAACGAAGTAATATGACTCTGAATCACCTATTTGTTTGCATATTTTGAGGAAATAACGAATAGCAAGTTTGCTCAAATGAAGGCTTGTCTGCGTTGTACGCATTGTTTTCAATGCGAGAGTGATAGGATTGCTCCTTTTGAGGCTAACCGATGTGTACCGAAGTAATATGACTCTTAATCACCTATTAGTTTGCATATTCTGAGGAAATAACGAAACGAATAGCAAGTTTGCTCAAATGAAGGCTTGTCTGCGTTGTACGCATTGTTTTCAATGCGAGAGTGATAGGATTGCTCCTTTTGAGGCTAACCGATGTGTACCGAAGTAATATGACTCTTAATCACCTATTAGTTTGCATATTTTGAGGAAATAACGAAACGAATAGCAAGTTTGCTCAAATGAAGGCTTGTCTGCGTTGTACGCATTGTTTTCAATGCGAGAGTGATAGGATTGCTCCTTTTGAGGCAATCCTCAAAAGGAGCAATCTTATCACTCTCGTGAGGATTGCTCATAACGAAGAGCAATCTTATCACTCTCGCTTTGAAAACAATGCGTATAACGCACACAAGTCTTTATTTGAGGAAACTTGCTATTCGTTTCGTTATTTCCTCAAAATATGCAAACAAATAGGTGATTAAATGTGATATTACTTCGTTATACGTCGGTTAGCCTCAAAAGGAGCAATCCTATCAAACTTGCTATTCGTTTCGTTTTTCAATGCGTACAATGCGTTATACTCTGAATCACCTAATAGTTTACGAAACGAATAGGAAGTTTACTCAAATGAAGACAAAGTAATATGACTCTGTTGAAAACCAATTGGCATATTACTTCAGACAGGTACACATCGGTTAGCCTCAAAAGGAGCAATCCTATCACTCTCGCATTGAAAACAATGCGTACAACGCAGACAAGCCTTCATTTGAGCAATCCTATCACTCCTCAAAAGGAGCAATCCTATCACTCCCGCATTGAAAACAATGCGTACAACGAAGCGGATATTGATAACAATATCATTTTATAGATATTGTTATCAATCCTATCACTCTCGCATTGAAAACAATGCGTACAACGCAGACAAGCCTTCATTTGAGCAAACTTGCTATTCGTTTCGTTATTTCCTCACAATATGCAAATAAATAGGTGATTCAGAGTCATATTACTTCGTTATACGTCGGTTAGTCTCAAAAGGAGCAATCCTATCACTCTCAATTCAAAAACAATGCGTACAACGCAGACAAGCCTTCATTTCAGCAAACTTCCTATTCGTTTCGTTATTTCCTCAAAATATGCAAACAATTAGGTGATTCAGAGTGATATTACTTCCTAGTACATCGGTTAGCCTCAAAAGGAGCAATCCTATCACTCTCGCATTGAAAACAATGCGTACAACGCAGACAAGCCTTCATTTGATCCTATCACTCTCGCATTGAAAACAATGCGTACAACGCACACAAGCCTTCATTTGAGGAAACATGTTATTCGTTTCGTTATTTCCTCACAATATGCAAACAAATAGGTGATTCAGAGTCATATTACTTCGTTATACATCGGTTATCTTCAAAAGGAGCAATCCTATCACTCTCGCATTGAAAACAATGCGTACAACGCAGACAAGCCTTCATTTGAGCAAACTTGCTATTCGTTTCGTTATTTCCTCAAAATATGCAAACAAATAGGTGATTCAGAGTCATATTACTTCATTTGTACGCATTGTTTTCAATGCGAGAGTGATTGTCTGCGTTGTACGCATTGTTTTCAATGTGAGAGCGATAGGATTGCTCCTTTTGAGGCTAACCGAGGTATAAGCGATATTCACAGTATAAGTTATTTCCTCAAACAAATACCTAACTCCTAGGATTTTTAGGAGTTAGGTATTTATACGATGTGTAAATATGATATACTTGTAATTTGATGAGATTAATAGTGAAATAAATTAGTTTACAAAAGGAGGAAACTTGCTTCTCAAAATACCTTTGGAAACAAATAGGTATTGTACGCATTGTTCATAAACGAATATGCATATTGTGAGGAAATAACGAAACGAACAAGCCTTCATTTGAGCAAACTTGCTATTCGTTTCGTTATTTCCTCACAATATGCAAACTAATAGGTGATTCAGAGTGATATTACTTCGTTATACCTCGGTTAGTCTTAAAATGAGCAATCCTATCACTCTCGCATTGAAAACAATGCGTACAACGCACACAAGCCTTCATTTGAGGAAACGTGCTATTCGTTTCGTCAACCCTATCACTCTCGCATTGAAAACAATGCGTACAACGCAGACAAGCCTTCATTTGAGTAAACAAATAGGTGATTCAGAGTCATATTAATTCGTTATACCTCGGTTAGCCTCACAAGGAGCAATCCTATCACTCTCGCATTGAAAATAAGGAGTACAACGCAGACAAGCCTTCATTTGCTCAAACTTGCTATTCGTTTCGTTATTTCCTCACAATATGCAAATTAATAGGTGATTCAGAGTCATATTACTTCGTTACACATCGGTTAGCCTCTAACGAAGCAATCCTATCACTCTCGCATTGAGCAAACAATGCGTACAACGCACACAAGCCTTCATTTTCCTACAACGCAGACAAGCCTTCATTTGAGCAAACTTGCTATTCGTCGTTTGAAAACAATGCGTATTACTATAGGTGATTCAGAGTAGACAAGCCTATTAGTTTGCTCCTATCACTCTCGCATTATTTTGAGGAATACCTCTTAAAAGGAATAGGCTAACCGATGCTCCTTTTGAGGCTAACCGATGTGTACCGAAGTAATATGACTCTGAATCACCTATTTGTTTGCATATTTTGAGGAAATAACGAAACGAATAGGAAGTTTGTTCAAATGAAGGCTTGTCTGCGTTGTACGCATTGTTTTCAATGCGAGAGTGATAGGATTGCTCATTTTGAGACTAACCGACGTATTACTTCGTTATACGTCGGTTAGCCTCAAAAGGAGCAATCCTAACTTGCTCCTTTCGTCACCTCGTTTTGCTCATTTTCGATTGCTCGGAGACAAGGTTTTCAATGTTTTGAGTTGTAAGTTTGCGTACAACTATTCGGAGTGATAGGATTGCTCATTTTGAGACTAACCGATGTACTAGGAAGTAATATGACTCTGAATCACCTATTTGTTTGCATATTTTGAGGAAATAACGAAACGAATAGCAAGTTTGCTCAAATGAAGACTTGTCTGCGTTGTACGCATTGTTTTCAATGCGAGAGTGATAGGATTGCTCCTTTTGAGGCTAACCGAGGTATAACGAAGTAATATGACTCTGAATCATCTATTAGTTTGCATATTGTGAGGAAATAACGAAACGAATAGCAAGTTTGCTCAAATGAAGGCTTGTCTGCGTTGTACGCATTGTTTTCAATGCGAGAGTGATAGGATTGCTCCTTTTGAGGCTAACCGATGTGTACCGAAGTAATATGACATTTAATCACCTATTTGTTTGCATATTTTGAGGAAATAACGAAACGAATAGCAAGTTTGCTCAAATGAAGGCTTGTGTGCGTTGTACGCATTGTTTTCAATGCAAGAGTGATAGGATTGCTCATTTTGAGACTAACCGATGTGTAACGAAGTAATATGACTCTGAATCACCTATTAGTTTGCATATTGTGAGGAAATAACGAAACGAATAGCAAGTTTGCAACTACTGAAGGCTTGTCTGCGTTGTACGCATTGTTTTCAATGCGAGAGTGATAGGATTGCTCATTTTGAGACTAACCGACGTATAACGAAGTAATATCACTCTGAATCACCTATTAGTTTGCATTGAAAATAACGAAACGAATAGCAAGTTTCCTATCGTCATCATATTGTGAGGAAATAACGAAACGAATAGCAAGTTTCCTCAAATGAAGTGTGTGCGTTGTACGCATTGTTTTCAATGCGGGAGTGATAGGATTGCTCCTTTTGAGGAGTGATAGGATTGCTCTAATGAAGGCTTGTCTGCGTTGTACGCATTTACAACGAATGAGCAAACTCTTAACAAAATCCTAGGTGATTCAGAGTACACATCGGAAGTCATTATACTATTTGAAAAGGGCAGATAACGAATTATTGCGTTGTACGCATTGTTTTCAATGCGAGAGTGATAGGATTGCTCATTTTGAAGATAACCGATGTATAACGAAGTAATATGACTCTGAATCACCTATTAGTTTGCAACCGAGGTATAACGAAGTAATATGACTCTGAATCACCTATTAGTTTGCATATTGTGAGGAAATAACGAAACGAATAGCAAGTTTGCTCAAATGAAGGCTTGTCTGCGTTGTACGCATTGTTTTCAATGCGAGAGTGATAGGATTGCTCCTTTTGAGGCTAATCGAGGTATAACGAAGTAATATGACTCTGAATCACCTATTTGTTTGCATATTTTGAGGAAATAACGAAACTTCTAGGAAGTTTGCTCAAATGAAAGCTTGTGAGCGTTGTACGCATTGTTTTCAATGCGAGAGTGATAGGATTGCTCATATTGTGAGGAAATATGCAAACTAGTGTGGCAATAGGTGTCTGAATCACCTATTAGTTTGCATATTGTGAGGAAATAACGAAACGAATAGCAAGTTTACTCAAATGAAGGCTTGTCTGCGTTGTACGCATTGTTTTCAATGCGAGAGTGATAGGATTGCTCATTTTGAGACTAACCGACGTATAACGAAGTAATATGACTCTTAATCACCTATTTTGAAGGTTTGTCTGCGTTGTACGCATTTTTTTCAATGCGAGAGTGATAAGATTGCTCCTATTGAAGCTAACCGAGGTATAACGAAGTAATATGACTCTGAATCACCTAATTGTTTGCATATTTTGAGAAAATAACGAAACGAATAGCACGTTTCCTCAAATGAAGGCTTGTGTGCGTTGTACGCATTGTTTTCAATGCGAGAGTGATATGATATTCACAGTATAAGTTATTTCCTCAAACAAATACCTATTAGTTTTCAGAGTCATATTACTTCGTTATACGTCGGTTAGTCTCAAAATGAGCGTACAACGAAACGAATAGCAAGTTTCAAATGAGCAATCCTATCACCTATTTGTTTGCATATTTTGAGGAAATAACGAAACGAACATCAAGGCTTGTGAGCGTTGAGACTAACTAAGTACTCTGAATTAGTTATTTTCAATGCGAGAGTGATAGGATTGCTCCTTTTGAGGCTAACCGATGTGTACCGAAGTAATATGACTCTGATAGGATTGCTCCAATGCGAGAGTGATTAAGAGTCATATTACTTCGTTATACCTCGGTTAGTCTCAAAATGAGCAATCCTATCACTCTCACATTGAAAACAATGCGTACAACGCACACAAGCCTTCATTTGAGCAAACTTGCTATTCGTTTCGTTATTTCCTCACAATATCCGAAGCAATCCTATCACTCTCGCATTGAAAACAATGCGTACAACGCAGACAAGCCTTCATTTGAGTAAACTTGCTATTCGTTTCGTTATTTCCTCAAAATATGCAAACAAATAGGTGATTAAGAGTCATATTACTTCGTTATACCTCGGTTAGCCTCAATATGGCAAGTTTGCATATTGTGATTAAGACTCATATTGTGAGGATTACATCACTTATTAGTTTGCAAACTTGTACGCATTGTTTTCAATGCGAGAGTGATAGGATTGGTCCTTTTCAGGCTAACCGATATATAACGAAGTAATATGACTCTGAAGTTCACCTATTCGTTTCGTACAACGCAGACAAGCCTTCATTTGAGCAAACTTGCTATTCGTTTCGTTATTTCCTCACAATATGCAAACAAATAGGTGATTCAGAGTCATATTACTTCGTTATACCTCGTTATTTCATTTGAGCAAACTTGCTATTCGTTTCTTTATTTCCTCACAATATGCAAACAAATAGGTGATTCAGAGTCATATTACTTCGGTACACATCGGTTAGCCTCAAAAGGGGAATAGCAAGTTTCCTCAAATGAAGGCTTGTGTGCGTTGTACATATTGTTTTCAATGCGAGAGTGATAGGATTGCTCATTTTGAGACTAACCGACGTATTGAAAACAATGCGTACAACGCAGACAAGCCTTCATTTGAGGAAACTTGCTATCCGTTTCGTTATTTCCTCACAATATGCAAACAAATAGGTGATTCAGAGTCATATTACTTCCTAGTACATCGGTTAGCCTCAAAAGGAGCAATCCTATCACTCTTGCATTGAAAACAATGCGTACAACGCAGACAAGCCTTCATTTGAGCAAACTTGCTATTCGTTTCGTTATTTCCTCACAATATGCAAACTAATAGGTGATTCAGAGTCATATTACTTCGTTATTTCCTCAACATATGCAAACAAATAGGTGATTCAGAGTTTCGTTATTTCCTCACAATATGCAAACAAATAGGTGATTCAGAGTCATATTACTTCGTTATACCTCGGTTAGCCTCAAAAGGAGCAATCCTATCACTCTCGCATTGAAAACAATGCGTACAACGCACACAAGCCTTCATTTGAGGTAACTTGCTATTCGTTTCGTTATTTTCCCACAATATGCAAACTAATAAGTTTGCATATTGTGAGGCTAACCGATGTGTACCGAAGAAATATGACTCTGAATCACCTATTAGTTTAATAGGTGATTCAGAGTCATATTACTTCGTTATACGTCGGTTAGTCTCAAATGAAGGCTAGTCTGCGTTGTACGCATTGTTTTCAATGCGAGAGTGATAGGATTGCTCCTTTTGAGGCTAATCGATGTATAACGAAGTAATATGACTCTGAATCACCTATTTGTTTGCATATTTTGAGGAAATAACGAAACGAATAGCAAGTTTCCTCAAATTAAGACTTGTGAGCATGGTACGCATTGTTTTCAATGCGAGAGTCAATTAGGTGATATGAAAACAATCACCTATTAGTATCATTAGGTGACTCTAATTCACCTATTTGTTTGCATATTTTGAGGAAATAACGAAACGAATAGCAAGTTTGCTCAAATGAAGGCTTGTCTGCGTTGTATGCATTGTTTTCAATGCGAGAGTAATAGGATTGCTCCTTTTGAGGCTAACCGAGGTATAACGAAGTAATATGACTCTTAATCACCTATTTGTTTGCATATTTTGAGGAAATAACGAAACGAATAGGAAGTTTACTCAAATGAAGGCTTGTGTGCGTTGTACGCATTGTTTTAAATGCGAAAGCGATAGGATTCCTCCTTTTGACGATAACCGATGTAATATGACTCTGAATCACCTATTAGTTTGCATATTGTGGGAAAATAACGAAACGAATAGCAAGTTTGCTCAAATGAAGGCTTGTCTGCGTTGTACACATTGTTTTCAATGCGAGAGTGATAGGATTGCTCCTTTTGACGATAACCGATGACATACTAACAAGCCTAACATATCCTATTTGCAACTAATGAAGGCTTGTCTGCGTTGTACGCATTGTTTTCAATGCGAGAGTGATAGGATTGCTCCTTTTGAGGCTAACCGAGGTATAACGAAGTAATATGACTATTAATCACCTATTTGTTTGCAAATTTTGAGGAAATAACGAAACGAATAGCAAGTTTCCTCAAATGAAGGCTTGTGAGCGTTGTACGCATTGTTTTAAATGCGAAAGCGATAGGATTCCTCCTTTTGACGATAACCGATGTAATATGACTCTGAATCACCTAATTGTTTGCATATTTTGAGGAAATAACGAAAACGAATAGCAAGTTTGCTCAAATGAAGGCTTGTCTGCGTTGTACGGATTGTTTTCAATGCGAGAGTGATAGGATTGCTCATTTTGAGGCTAACCGAGGTATAACGAAGTAATATGACTCTGAATCACCTATTTGTTTGCATATTGTGAGGAAATAACGAAAGGAATAGCAAGTTTGCAACTAATGAAGGCTTGTCTGCGTTGTACGCATTGTTTTCAATGCGAGAGAGATAGGATTGCTCATTTTGACGATAACCGATGACATACTAACAAGCCTAACATATCCTATTTGCAACTAATGAAGGCTTGTCTTCCGTTGGGTGACCGAGTTTTCAATGAGCAATCCTATCACTCTCGCATTGAAAACAATGCGTACAACGCACACAAGTCTTCATTTGAGCAAACTTGCTATTCGTTTCGTTATTTCCTCAAAATATGCAAACAAATAGGTGATTCAGAGTCATATTAGGAGCATATCATTCAAGTTGTATACCTGTTCACCCAAGGTATTTGTGTGCGTTGTACGCATTGTTTGTATATAGGGAAGTAATAACCGATGCGTACGCTATACGCTATACTTCCGTTGGGTGACCGAGTTTTCAATGAGCAATCCTATCACTCTCGCATTGAAAACAATGCGTACAACGCACACAAGTCTTCATTTGAGCAAACTTGCTATTCGTTTCGTTATTTCCTCAAAATATGCAAACAAATAGGTGATTCAGAGTCATATTAGGAGCATATCATTCAAGTTGTATACCTATTCACCCAAGGTATTTGTGTGCATTGTACGCATTGTTTGCATATAGGGAAGTAATAACCGATGCGTACGCTATACGCTATACTTGAGCAAACTTGCTATTCGTTTTGAAGGCTTGTCTGCGTTGTACGCATTGTCAAATGAAGAAATACTTGCTATTCGTTTTCGTTATTTCCTCAAAATATGCAATCTTATCACTCTCGCTTTGAAAACAATGCGTATAACGCACACAAGTCTTTATTTGAGGAAACTTGCTAGGTGATTCAGAGTCATATTACTTCGTTATACATCGGTTAACCTCAAATGGAGACAAGCCTTCATTTGAGTAAACTTGTTATTCGTTTCCTCAAAATATGCAAACAAATAGGAAGTTTCCTCAAATGAAAACAAAGCGTACAACGCAGACAAGCCTTCATTTGACCGTTAGCCTTCATTTGAGCATACTTGCGAGAGTCATGTGAGTCTCGGTTAGCCTCAAAAGGAGCAATCCTATCACTCAAAATAACGAAACGAATAGCCGAGGTATAACGAAGTAATATGACTCTGAATCGCCTATTTATTTGCATATTGTGAGGAAATAACGAAACGAATAGGAAGTTTACTCAAATGAAGGCTTGTCTGCGTTGTACGCATTGTTTTCAATGCGAGAGTGATAGGATTGCTCATTTTGAGACTAACCGACGTATAACGAAGTAATATGACTCTGAATCACCTATTAGTTTGCATATTGTGAGGAAATAACGAAACGAATAGCAAGTTTGCTCAAATGAAGGCTTGTCTGCGTTTCTCGCATTGTTTTCAATGCGAGAGTGATATGATTGCTCATTTTGAGACTAACCGAGGTATAACAAATTAATATGACTCTGAATCACCTATTTGTTTGCATATTCTGAGGAAATAACGAAACGAATAGCAAGTTTCCTCAAATGAAGGCTTGTGTGCGTTGTACGCATTGTTTTCAATGCGAGAGTGATATGATTGCTCCTTTTGAGGCTAACCGAGGTACTAGGAAGTAATATGACTCTGAATCACCTATTAGTTTGCATATTGTGAGAAAATAACGAAACGAATAGCAAGTTTGCTCAAATGAAGGCTTGTGTGCGTTGTACGCATTGTTTTCAATCCGAGAGCGATAGGATTGCTCCTTTTGAGGCTAACCGACGTATAACGAAGTAATATGACTCTGAATCACCTAATTGTTTGCATATTTTGAGAAAATAACGAAACGAATAGCAAGTTTGCTCAAATGAAGGCTTGTCTGCGTTGTACGCATTGTTTTCAATGCGAGAGTGATAGGATTGCTCCTTTTGACGATAACGAAGTATCCGAGAGTGATAGGATTGCTCCTTTTGAGGCTAACCGAGGTATAACGAAGTAATATGACTCTGAATCACCTATGAGTTTGCATATTGTGAGGAAATAACGAAACGAATAGGAAGTTTGCTCAAATGAAGGCTTGTCTGCGTTGTACGCATTGTTTTCAAT
The DNA here is from genome assembly GCA_947179155.2 of Hedera helix. Lineage (NCBI taxonomy): Eukaryota > Viridiplantae > Streptophyta > Magnoliopsida > Apiales > Araliaceae > Hedera > Hedera helix. The sequence goes on along the minus strand of OX359264.1, from coordinate 30,875,993 downwards.
GCGAGAGTGATAGGATTGCTCCTTTTGAGGCTAACCGATGTGTAACGAAGTAATATGACTCTGAATCACCTATTTGTTTGCATATTTTGAGGAAATAACGAAAGGAATAGGAAGTTTACTCAAATGAAGGCTTGTCTGCGTTGTACGCTTTGTTTTCAATCCGAGGGTGATATGATTGCTCCTTTTGAGGCTAACCGAGGTATAACGAAGTAATATGACTCTGAATCACCTATTTGTTTGCATATTTTGAGGAAATAACGAAACGAATAGCAAGTTTCCTCAAATGAAGGCTTGTCTGCGTTGTACGCATTGTGAGGAGAAACGAATAGCAAGTTTGCTCAAATGAAGGCTTGTCTGCGTTGTCAAATGAAGGCTTGTCTGCGTTGTACGCATTGTTTTCAATGCGAGAGTGATATGATTGCTCCTTTTGAGGCTAACCGATGTGTAACGAAGTAATATGACTCTGAATCACCTATTAGTTTGCATATTGTGAGGAAATAACGAAACGAATAGCAAGTTTCCTCAAATGAAGACTTGTGAGCGTTGTACGCATTGTTTTCAATGCGAAAGCGATATGATTCCTCCTTTTGACGATAACCGATGTATAACGAAGTAATATGACTCTTAATCACCTATTTGTTTGGTGAATAATTCCTCACAATGCGTACAACGCAGCCATATTGTGAGGCTAACCGATGTATAACAAAGTAATATGACTCTTAATCACCTATTAGTTTGCATATTTTGAGGAAATAACGTATTAGTTTAGGATTGCTCATTTTGAGACTAACCGACGTATAACGAAATAATATGACTCTGAATTACCTATTTGTTTGCATATTGTGAGGAAATAACGAAACGAATAGCAAGTTTGCTCAAGTGATATTCCTTTTGTCCTTCATTTGAGTAAACTTGCTATTCGTTTCGTTATTTCCTCACAATATGCAAACAATTAGGTGATTCAGAGTCATATTACTTCGGTACACATCGGTTAGTCTCAAAATGAGCAATCCTATCACTCTCGCATTGAAAACAATGCGTACAACGCAGACAAGCCTTCATTTGAGCAAACTTGCTATTCGTTTGGTTATTTTCTCACAATATGCAAACTAATAGGGCATTGTTTTCAATGCGAGAGTGATAGGATTGCTCATTTTGAGGCTAACCGATGTACTAGGAAGTAATATGACTCTGAATCACCTAATTGTTTGCATATTTTGAGAAAATAACGAAACGAATAGCAAGTTTGCTCAAATGAAGGCTTGTCTGCGTTGTACGCATTGTTTTCAATGCGAGAGTGATAGGATTGCTCCTTTTGAGGCTAACCGAGGTATAACGAAGTAATATGACTCTGAATCACCTATTTGTTTGCATATTGTGAGGAAATAACGAAACGAATAGCAAGTTTGCTCAAATGAAGGCTTGTCTGCGTTGTACGCATTGTTTTCAATGCGAGAGTGATAGGATTGCTCATTTTGAGACTAACCGACGTATAACGAAGTAATATCACTCTCGCATTGAAAACAATGCGTACAACGCAGACAAGCCTTCATTTGAGTAAACTTTAACCAATAGGTGATTAAGAGTCATATTACTTCGTTATACATCGCTTAGCCTCAAAAGGAGCAATCCTATCACTCTCGCATTGAAAACAATGCGTACAACGCACACAAGCCTTCATTTGAGGAAACTTGCTATTCGTTTCGTTATTTCCTCAAAATATGCAAACAAATAGGTGATTCAGAGTCATATTACTTCGGTACACATCGGTTAGCCTCAAAAGGAGCAATCCTATCACTCTCGGATTGAAAACAATGCGTACAACGCAGACAAGCCTTCATTTGAGTAAACTTGCTATTCGTTTCGTTATTTCATCAAAATATGCAAACAAATAGGTGATTCAGAGTCATATTACTTCCTAGTACATCGGTTAGTCTCAAAATGAGCAATCCTTTCACTCTCGCGTTGAAAACAATGCGTACAACGCACACAAGCCTTCATTTGAGCAAACTTGCTATTCGTTTCGTTATTTCCTCACAATATGCAAACAATTAGGTGATTCAGAGTCATATTATTTCGTTATACGTCGGTTAGCCTCAAAAGGAGCAATCCTATCACTCTCGCATTGAAAACAATGCGTACAACGCAGACAAGCCTTCATTTGAGCAAACTTGCTATTCGTTTCGTTATTTCCTCACAATATGCAAACAAATAGGTGATTCAGAGTCATATTACTTCCTCAAACTCAAAAGGAGCATAACCTCAAATGAAGGCTAACCGATGTACTAGGAAGTAATATGACTCTGAATCACCTATTACTTCGGATATTGTGAGGAAATAATCCTATTTGAGCAAACTTATTATTCTGAGGAAATAACGAAACGAATAGCAAGTTTGCTCAAATGAAGGCTTGTGTGCGTTGTACGCATTGGTTTCAATGCGAGAGTGATAGGATTGCTCATTTTGAGATTTATTACTTCCTAGTACATCGGTTAGCCTCAAAAGGAGCAATCCTATCACTCTCGCATTGAAAACAATGCGTACAACGCAGACAAGCCTTCATTTGAACAAACTTCCTATTCGTTTCGTTATTTCCTCAAAATATGCAAACAATTAGGTGATTCAGAGTCATATTACTTCGTTATACCTCGGTTAGTCTCAAAATGAGCAATCCTATCACTCTCGCATTGAAAACAATGCGTACAACGCAGACAAGCCTTCATTTGAGCAAGTTTGCTATTCGTTTCGTTATTTCCTCAAAATATGCAAACAAATAGGTGATTCAGAGTCATATTACTTCCTAGTACATCGGTTAGCCTCAAAAGGAGCAATCCTATCACTCTCGCATTGAAAACAATGCGTACAACGCAGACAAGCCTTCATTTGCGCAAACTTGCTATTCGTTTCGTTATTTTCTCAAAATATGCAAACAAATAGGTGATTCAGAGTCATATTACTTCGTTATACATCGGTTAGCCTCAAAAGGAGCAATCCTATCACTCTCGCGTTGAAAACAATGCGTACAACGCTCACAAGCCTTCATTTGAGCAAACTTGCTATTCGTTTCGTTATTTTCCCACAATATGCAAACTAATAGGTGATTCAGAGTCATATTACATCGGTTATCCTCAAAAGGAGCAATCCTATCACTCTCGCATTGAAAACAATGCGTACAACGCAGACAAGCCTTCATTTGCGCATAACGAAGTAATATGACTCTGAATCACCTATTTGAAAACAATGCGTACAACGCACACAAGCCTTCATTTGAGTAAACTTCCTATTCGTTTCGTTATTTCCTCAAAATATGCAAACTAATAGGTGATTCAGAGTCATATTACTTCCTAGTACATCGGTTAGCCTCAAAAGGAGCAATCCTATCACTCTCGCATTGAAAACAATGCGTACAACGCAGACAAGCCTTCATTTGAGCAAACTTGCTATTCGTTTCGTTATTTCCTCAAAATATGCAAACAAATAGGTGATTCAGAGTCATATTACTTCGGTACACATCGGTTAGCCTCAAAAGGAGCAATCCTATCACTCTCGCATTGAAAACAATGCGTACGACGCACACAAATCTTCATCTGAGGAAACTTGCTATTGGTTTCGTTTTTTCCTCAAATTTTGCAAACAAATAGGTGATTTAAGAGTCATATTACTTCGTTATACATCGGTTATCGTCAAAAGGAGGAATCCTATCGCTTTCGCATTTAAAACAATGCGTACAACGCTCACAATGCTAACGAATAGGTACGCATTGTTTTCAATGCGAGAGTGATAGGATTGCTCCTTTTGAGGCTAACCGATGTACTAGGAAGTAATATGACTCTGAATCAGCGACTGGCCTCGCCGGTGGTTACGAAAAGCTATCACTGTAAACTATATTTGAGCAAACAAATAGGTAATTCAAAGGCTTGCTATTCGTTTCGCTATTTCCACACAATATGCAAACTAATAGGTGATTCAGAGTCATATTATTGCTATTCGTCGGTTAGTCTCAAAATGAGCAATCCTATCGCTCTCGCATTGATATGACTCTGAATCACCTATTTGTTTGCATATTGTGAGGAAATATGCAATGCGAGAGTGATAGGATTGCTCCTTTTGAGGCTAACCGATGTATAACGAAGTAATGCATTGTACGCATTGTTTTCACCTATTCGTTTCGATGTATAACAAAGTAATATGACTCTGAATCACCTATTTGGTTGCATATTTTGAGGAAATAACGAAAGGAATTGCAAGTTTACTCAAATGAAGGCTTGTCTGCGACAATCCTATCACTCTCGCATTGAAAACAATGTGTATAACGAAGTAATATGACTCTGAATCACCTATTTGTTTGCATATTGTGAGGAAATAAAAGTAACGAATTGCAAGTTTACTCAAATGAAGGCTTGTCTGCGTTGTACGCATTGTTTTCAATGCGAGAGTGATAGAATTGCTCCTTTTGAGGCTAACCGATGTACTAGGAAGTAATATGACTCTGAATCACCTATTTGTTTGCATATTTTGAGGAAATAACGAAACGAATAGCAAGTTTCCTCAAATGAAGGCTTGTGTGCGTTGTACGCATTGTTTTCAATGCGAGAGTGATAGGATTGCTCCTATTGAAGCTAACCGAGGTATAACGAAGTAATACGCATTGTTTTCTCCTTCCATATAAACTTTACTGTCTTCCTAGTAAGATTAGTTAATGGCGATGCTAGCTTTGAAAAGTCCTTGATAAATCTCTGATAGTATCCCGCTAATCCCAAGAAACTTGCCTTCATTTGAGTAAACTTCCTATTCGTTTCGTTATTGAAAACAATATGCAAACTAATAGGTGATTCAGAGTCATATTACTTCCTAGTACATCGGTTAGCCTCAAAAGGAGCAATCCTATCACTCTCGCATTGAAAACAATGCGTACAACGCAGACAAGCCTTCATTTGAGCAAACTTGCTATTCGTTTCGTTATTTCCTCAGAATATGCAAACTAATAGATGATTCAGAGTCATATTACTTCGTTATACGCATTGTTTTCAATGCGAGAGTGATAGGATTGTCGCAGACAAGCCTTCATTTGAGTAAACTTGCAATTCCTTTCGTTATTTCCTCAAAATATGCAACCAAATAGGTGATTCAGAGTCATATTACTTTGTTATACATCGAAACGAATAGGTGAAAACAATGCGTACAATGCATTACTTCGTTATACATCGGTTAGCCTCAAAAGGAGCAATCCTATCACTCTCGCATTGCATATTTCCTCACAATATGCAAACAAATAGGTGATTCAGAGTCATATCAATGCGAGAGCGATAGGATTGCTCATTTTGAGACTAACCGACGAATAGCAATAATATGACTCTGAATCACCTATTAGTTTGCATATTGTGAGGAAATAACGAAACGAATAGCAAGCCTTTGAATTACCTATTTGTTTGCTCAAATATAGTTTACAGTGATAGCTTTTCGTAACCACCGGCGAGGCCAGTCGCTGATTAAGAGTCATATTACTTCCTAGTACATCGGTTAGCAAACAAATAGGTGATTCAGAGTCATATTACTTCGTTATTCATCGGTTAGCCTCAAAAGGGCCAATCCTATCACTCTCGCATTGAAAACAATGCGTACAACGCACACAAGCCTTCATTTGAGGTAACTTGCTATTCGTTTCGTTATTTTCCCACAATATGCAAACAATTAGGTGATTCAGAGTCATATTACTTCGTTATACGCCGGTTAGCCTCAAAAGGAGCAATCCTATCACTCTTGCATTGAAAACAATGCGTACAACGCAGACAAGCCTTCATTTGAGCAAACTTGCTATTCGTTTCGTTATTTCCTCACAATATGCAAACAAATAGGTGATTAAGAGTCATATTACTTCGGTACACATCGGTTAGCCTCAAAAGGAGCAATCCTATCACTCTCGCATTGAAAAAAATGCGTACAACGCAGACAAGCCTTCATTTGAGCAAACTTGCTATTCGTTTCGTTATTTTCTCAAAATATGCAAGTTATTTAATAGTACTATTCGTTTGTTATAACAATGCAAACTAACATTCGTTATACCTCGGTTAGTTTTCAATGCGAGAAACAATGATCATCATATTACTATTAGACGATTGCTCCTTTTGAGGCTAAGCGATGTATAACGAAGTAATATGACTCTTAAATCACCTATTTGTTTGCAAAATTTGACGAAAAAAACGAAACCAATAGCAAGTTTGCTCAAATGAAGGCTTGTCTGCGTTGTACGCATTGTTTTCAATGCGAGAGTGATAGGGTTGCTCCTTTTGAGACTAACCGACGTATAACGAAGTAATATGACTCTGAATCACCTATTTGTTTGCATATTTTGAGGAAATAACGAAACGAATAGCAAGTTTGCTCAAATGAAGGCTTGTCTGCGTTGTACGCATTGTTTTCAATGCGAGAGTGATAGGATTCCTCCTTTTGACGATAACCGATGTATAACGAAGTAATATGACTCTTAATCACCTATTAGTTTGCATATTTTGAGGAAATAACGAAACGAATAGCAAGTTTGCTCAAATGAAGGCTTGTCTGCGTTGTACGCATTGTTTTCAATGCGAGAGTGATAGGATTGCTCCTTTTGAGGCTAACCGATGTACTAGGAAGTAATATGACTCTGAATCACCTAATTGTTTGCATATTTTGAGGAAATAACGAAACGAATAGCAAGTCAAGTTTCCTCAAATGAAGGCTTGTCTGCGTTGTACGCATTGTTTTCAATGTGAGAGTGATAGGATTGCTCCTTTTGAGACTAACCGACGTATAACGAAGTAATATGACTCTGAATCACCTAATTGTTTGCATATTGTGAGGAAATAACGAAACGAATAGCAAGTTTCCTCAAATGAAGGCTTGTGTGCGTTGTACGCATTGTTTTCAATGCGAGAGTGATAGGATTGCTCATTTTGAAGATAACCGATGTATAACGAAGTAATATGACTCTGAATCACCTATTAGTTTGCATATTGTGAGGAAATAACGAAACGAATAGCAAGTTATTATGTATAAGTTTATCAGGAAACTTGAGTAATATGACTCTGAATCATATTACTTCGTTATACCTCGGTTAGCCTCAAAAGGAGCAACCAAATAGGTGATTGTGAGGAAATAACTAATTGAAATGGAGCAATCCTAATTATTTCCTCATAGCCTTCATTTGAGAAAACTTGCTATTCGTTCTTCGTTACAAGTTTGCTCAAATGAAGGCTTGTGTCTCCTCAAAATATGCAAACAAATAGGTGATTCAGAGTCATATTACTTCATTTGAGTAATATGACTCTGAATGCGTACAATGTACATAAAACAATGCGTGAGGAATATGACTCTTAATCATTATGAGTCTGCTTTAATGAATTTTGCATAGAATTATAGCGAAGTAATATTCACTTCCTACGAGAGTGATAGGATTGCTCCTTTTGAAGATAACCGAGGTGTAACGAATTAATATGACTCTGAATCACCTAATTGTTTGCATATTGTGAGGAAATAACGAAACGAATAGCAAGTTTGCTCAAATGAAGGCTTGTCTGCGTTGTACGCATTTTTTTCAATGCGAGAGTGATAGGATTGCTCATTTTGAGACTAACCGACGTATAACGAAGTAATATGACTCTGAATCACCTATTTGGTTGCATATTTTGAGGAAATAACGAAAGGAATTGCAAGTTTCCTCAAATGAAGGCTTGTGTGCGTTGTACGCATTGTTTTCAATGCGAGAGTGATAGGGTTGCTCCTTTTGAGGCTAACCGACGTATAACGAAGTAATATGACTCTGAATCACCTATTAGTTTGCATATTGTGAGGAAATAACGAAACGAATAGCAAGTTTACTCAAATGAAGGCTTGTCTGCGTTGTACGCATTGTTTTCAATGCGAGAGTGATAGGATTGCTCATTTTGAGACTAACCGAGGTATAACGAAGTAATATGACTCTGAATCACCTATTAGTTTGCATATTGTGAGGAAATAACGAAACGAATAGCAAGTTTACTCAAATGAAGGCTTGTCTGCGTTGTACGCATTGTTTTCAATGCGAGAGTGATATGATTGCTCAATTTGAGGCTAACCGAGGAGCAATCCTATCACTCTCGCATTGAAACAAATAGGTGATTAAGAGTCATATTACTTCCTCACAATATGCTCATTTTGAGACTAACCGATGTATAACGAAGTAATATGACTCTGAAACACCTATTAGTTTGCATATTGTGAGGCTAACCGATGTATAACGAAGTAATATGACTCTGAATCACCTATTAGTTTGCATATTGTGAGGAAATAACGAAACGAATAGCAAGTTTGCTCAAATGAAGGCTTGTGAGCGTTGTACGCATTTTTTTCAATGCGAGAGTGATAGGATTGCTCCTTTTGAGGCTAACCGATGTGTAACGAAGTAATATGACTCTGAATCACCTATTTGTTTGCATATTGTGAGGAAATAACGAAACGAATAGCAAGTTTGCTCAAATGAAGGCTTGTCTGCGTTGTACGCATTGTTTTCAATGCGAGAGTGATAGGGTTGCTCCTTTTGAGACTAACCGACGTATAACGAAGTAATATGACTCTGAATCACCTATTTGTTTGCATATTATGAGGAAATAACGAATATGCAACGAATGAGCAAGTTTGCAACTAATGAAGGCTTGTCTGCGTTGTACATATTGTTTTCAATGCGAGAGTGATAGGGTTGACGAAACGAATAGCACGTTTCCTATCAAGTATGACCAATCGTCATACTAATTGTTAAGAGAAACTTGAGAAAAACAATGCGTCACTCTGAATCACCTATTAGTTTGCATATTGTGAGGAAATAACGAAACGAATAGCAAGTTTGCTCAAATGAAGGCTTGTCTGCGTCGTACGCATTGTTTTCAATGCGAGAGTGATAGGGTTGCTCCTTTTGAGGCTAACCGATGTGTACCGAAGTAATATGACTCTGAATCACCTATTTGTTTGCATATTTTGAGGAAATAACGAAAGGAATTGCAAGTTTCCTCAAATGAAGGCTTGTCTGCGTTGTACGCAAGCCTTCATTTGAGTAAACTTCCTATTTGTTTCGTTATTTCCTCACAATATGCAAACAAATAGGTGATTGTGAGTCATATTACTTCGTTATACCTCGGTTAGCAATCCGATGTATAATGCGTTGTACGCATTGTTTTCAATGTGAGAGTGATAGGATTGCTCCTTTTGAGGCTAACCGACGTATAACGAAGTAATATGACTCTGAATCACCTATTTGTTTGCATATTTTGAAGAAATAACGAAACGAATAGCAAGTTTGCTCAAAAGGAGGCTTGTCTGCGTTGTACGCATTGTTTTCAATGCGAGAGTAATAGGATTGCTCCTTTTGAGGCTAACCGATGCATAACGAAGTAATATCACTCTGAATCACCTATTTGTTTGCATATTTTGAGGAAATAACGAAACGAATAGCAAGTTTGTTATTCCTCAAATGACTTGCTATCGCTTTCGCATATTGAGCAAACTATGTATAACGAAGGATATGCAAATAATATGAAGGCTTGTCTGCGTTGTACGCATTGTTTTCAATCCGAGAGCGAAAGGATTGCTCATTTTGAGACTAACCGACGTATAACGAAGTAATATGACTCTGAATCACCTATTTGTTTGCATATCGTTATTTCATATTTTGAGGAAATAACGAAACGAATAGCAATGCACATATTACTTCCTAGTACATCGGTAATAGGTGATTCTATTGTAAATTGTTATCATTTTACGAGGGTTTGCTCCTTCCTATTTACGTGAACCTTTCTATTGAATTGTAATATAACTTCGGTTAGAAGTAAAACTATTTGTTTGCATATTTTGAGGAATTAAAATATGACTCTGAATCACCTATTTGTTTCCTCACAATATGCAAACAAATAGGTGATTAAGAGTCATATTACTTCCTATAATTCGTTATCTATATACTGATGATCCGTATAGACAAGCCTTCATTTGAGCAATCCTATCACTCTCGCATTGAAGGCTTGTCTGCGTTGTACGCATTGTTTTCAACGCGAGAGTGATATGATTCGCCCTTTTGAGGATAAGCGATGCATATCCGAAGTAATATGATTGCTCCTTTCTCGGATTACTTCGGTACACATCGGTTATCGTCAAAATGAGCAATCCTATCACTCTCGCATTGAAAACAATGCGTACAACGCAGACAAGCCTTCATTTGAGTAAACTTCGTATTCGTTTCGTTATTTCCTCACAATATGCAAACTAATAGGTGATTAAGAGTCATACATATTACTTCGGTACACATCGGTTAGCCTCAAAAGGAGCAATCCTATCACTCTCGCATTGAAAACAATAGGATTGCTCCTTTTGAGGCTAACCGAGGTATAACAAAGTAATATGACCTTTTGAGGCTAACCGAGGTATAACGAAGTAATATGACTCTGAATCACCTAATTGTTTGCATATTGTGGGAAAATAACGAAACGAATAGCGAGTTTGCTCAAATGAAGGCTTGTCTGCGTTGTACGCATTGTTTTCAATGCGAGAGTGATAGGATTGCTCATTTTGACGATAACCGATGTGTACCGAAGTAATCCGAGAAAGGAGCAATCATATTACTTCGGATATGCATCGCTTATCCTCAAAAGGGCGAATCCTATCACTCTCACGTTGAAAACAATGCGTACAATGCAGACAAGCCTTCAATGCGAGAGTGATAGGATTTCTCAAATGAAGGCTTGTCTATACGGATCATCAGTATATAGATAACGAATTATAGGAAGTAATATGACTCTTAATCACCTATTTGTTTGCATATTGTGAGGAAACAAATAGGTGAAGGCTTGTGTGCGTTGTACGCATTGTTTTCAATGCGAGAGTGATAGGATTGCTCCTTTTGAGGCTAACCGATGTACTAGGAAGTAATATGACTCTGAATCACCTATTTGTTTGCATATTTCCTCACAATAATAATATGACGAAACGAATAGCAAGTTTCCTCAAATGAAGGCTTGTCTGCGTTGTACGCACACAAGTCTTCATTTGAGCAAACCTGTTATTCGTTTCGTTATTTCCTCAAAATATGCAAACAAATAGGTGATTTCAATGCGAGAGTGATAGGGTTATAATCCTCAAATGAAGGCTTGTCTGCGTTGTACGCATTGTTTTCAATGCGAGAGTGATAGGATTGGCCCTTTTGAGGCTAACCGAGGTATAACGAAATAATATGACTCTTAATCACCTATTTGTTTGCATATTGTGAGGAAATAACGAAAGGAATAGCAAGTTTGCTCAAATGAAGGCTTGTCTGCGTTGTACGCATTGTTTTCAGAGTCATATTTGACAAGTCTTCAGTTGCTCCTTTTGAGGCTAACCGAGACTAATATTACAATTCAATAGAAAGGTTCACGTAAATAGGAAGGAGCAAACCCTCGTAAAATGATAACAATTTACAATAGAATCACCTAACCGATGTGTAAAATCAATCCTAACAAGTGTAAGTGTAACGATCCCAAAAATCCCCGCGCTTTCGATGCGGCGGACCTTGTGCGTTAATTTCATACATCTATCGACTTAACCAATGATCCCATAATCATATTGGTTGAAATAGTCTTATTTTAGACTATACATTAACAATTTCTCTTAACATTGTCCCTGGATCTTAACTTGATCTCAGTCTCATAAGTATACAAGTATCAACTTGTATTTCATCCGTATAAATGGATAAAACCATATATAACGGTTTAATTTTAACCTTAGGATTTAAATATTCTATATACGTCCACTTGTAACGGTCTCATTCGTACTACAAGTATCAATATACAAAGATATCTCTTCATATCAATAATCCTACTTATATGGTATTCAGAATAGTAATAACGAGTTATACCTGGGTCCGAGGAACCTTAACGATGGATTTGACCAGTCAACATCGCTTAGTTCTGTCTCAGATGTACAGCAGTCACAAGTTATTTACCGATCCTCATCCAGATAAATAGATCATTATCAATACTATGTTAAATTTTAACAATTCTAGGTTATATCAAAATAAAGACATAACAACATTCTGATGATAATTATTTATATCATTCATTCAATATTCGGTTACATGTTTGTTTGTTCGTATTACAACAGTCATTATGACATATACAAATACAATCAATTTACATGAAAACCTAATCTATGCTGCATCTTTAAGTTCATGATCTTCTTAACGTTCATCTTTAATCTGCAAATAAGGTTTTATTCGCAAGAATGAGCACGACGGCTCAGCAAGTCTAACATACAGGACATACGCAGTTTATGCTTTCATATAAACTTTAACATGCATTGACTGAACATAATTCTCCAATTAATATCACATATAACTCGCGTTCCAACAATTTATATCACATTGACACACAAAGTGTATAAATCATGTTCGTAAATCGTAAACATAAAACATAACAGTTAGAAGGCTTGTAAACATCAGTTAAAGACTTCACATATCATCTATTGCATAATAACATGACATTACACATCTCATTTAACATTTTAACAATACTACACAAGTAGCACATAGCAAGAGTTAGAAGACTTGCCTTAAAACCGTGTTAGGGTTTTCCCGGGAAATCGTTAAACGCCTACAAAAAGGGTTACGCGACCCCGAACGTTAGTTTATCAAATTTTCCTTTTGAATAAGTCTTAGAATAACTTAACTAAACTATTTTCATTGGTGGAATCATTTCGTTAAGTGGCAAACTCAAAATCCTAATTTTAAGTGCTTCCACCCGAATGCCCCTTAAAATTTTCAGCTTTGACGTCCTTTCCGGTAACTGCCATAACTTTGTCATTCGAAAACATTTTAAAGTTATTCTTGAGTCTAAATTGCTTAGAATTTCATGATCTACAACTTTCATTTAGGTTTCTAAGGCAGATTTGGACTTTAAAATTTCGTAATTTTAGCATAAAGGTCAGTATGCTTACTTTGATCAATATTTTTAGGTTTAACCATGTGAAACATGGTACCGCTTGCTTTAACTCTTTAAGAAATCATGTTGTAAGACTCAATATCACTTTATAACATAAAAATAATAAATCACAAACCTTCTCATAGAAAGATTCATGACTTTTGCTCAAGAACACACGAAGAACACGAAGAACGGATAAACCGTACATGGTAACGACTATGTTCTTGAGCTTTTGGTTTTCGTACTTGAAAAAATTTGAGCATTATAACTGCTTATATAAGTGATTATGACACTTTATAATTGACAAAATTTGGTCATTATAACGACTTGTTTACTTAATTATAACAATTTATAAAAATGCTCAAGAGCATACGCAAACGCGGAGAACGGATAAACCGTACATGACCACTACGTATGTTCATTGAGCTTTAAACTACGAATTGAAATTCAACATTATAACTAATACAAAATATAGAAAGGCTCAAGAACACGTGAAGAACACGGAGAACGACAATCGTACATGGCTACGACTCGCGTTCTTGAGCTTTTAAACTACGAAAATTAATCGAACATAAAAAATGACTAACGATTTACCTCTCGAAGTGCAAGCTTTAACTATTTCTTTGCACTTCCTTTGATTATAACTCACTAGAACTCTCTCTCATATTGTATATAGCTTTGATACAAGCATTTTTGCTTTGAAAATGAATGATCAAACAAGTGAGGAATGCTTGCTATTTATAGGCCATGCAAAGCTAGGGTAAAATGGTCATTGTTACCAAACTTCCAAGCTAAGCTAACATGAAGTGCACCTCCCTTTTCCACTTGATATGAACGACCAAAACAGCCAATTTAATGCCATTAATGCTTGAAATCATCACATTTTGGTGACACCACAATAATCCACATGTTAGCTTCCAATTGGTCCACAACTTAGCCTACCAAAGGAATAGTTCTAGGGCTTGTTTGGTTGGTCATTTAATCATTTAATTGAGGGGTAGTCAAGGTCATTTACCAAGCTTGATCAAGGTTAGATTAGTCCTTTTGATAATCTAGCTTAGTTAGGATTAGGTTAATTAGCAATAAACCTAGGAATTTAATTATTCGATTAGGTTATTACTTCACCGATTAGATTAACTTGTAATTTAGGTTAATCTTTAGTTTAATTAAACTTAATCATATTTAGGTTTAGTTTAATTAATTGATAATTAGGTTAAATGGTAATCTAATTACCCTAACCTAGTTCGATTCCAACTAGGTTTAACATAACCTAGTTTCATTTCAACTAAATGTCATCTAACCTAGTTTTATATCAACTAGATTAGGTTAACTATTTCATAAGCTTAGTTAGTTTGTAACTAGGTTTAGTTCCTAGTTAGGTTCCTAACCCAGTTACATCTAACTCAGTTACATCTCAACATAAATTAGTTCATCCTTAACTAATTCTAGTTCATTTCTAAGTCTTCCGGTTAAAATTGACCTCAACTGATTTAAAAGTCTGATATTCCAGAGTTTTGTTCCGAATAAACACTATTTTGTAAAGTCGAAAGTCCAATAGACTTGGCACATTTTTCGGTGAATAGTGTTTTTGACTACCATTTCTCAGAATATGCTTAAACGATCAAAAAGTCAAAAATAATATTTATTTTTGTCTTTTCCCTATTTTGTCTTATTCCCGACACACTTTTCGAGAAAATCTTTTATTGCTTATTACGCACCGGTGTTGCATACAAACACTGTATCCATCAACGGTTTGATCAAAAACGAAAAACGTTTTCGTTTGAAGAGCGATTTACGTTTTATCGTTGGAAAAATATCAGTGGCTCCCTGGTATCTATTCCCCGTATAAATGCTATATCGTGAAATGGAAAAAGTCCAAACGTTGAAAAGAACGTTCAAAAAGATGACAAACGTTTTCTCGTAAATCGTGTCTTTTTCGTCTTTTTCTCCAGAAAATTTTATTGATTCCCTGATATCTAAACCTCATATTATCACTATGTCGTGAAATACAAGAAGTCCTACAGATGAAAGAAACGATCAAACGAATGAAAAATGTTTCTTCATGAATAGTTTTTTTACACGTTTTTCGAGAAAAACTTTTACTGACTGTTACGTGTTTTCAAATCATGGGAAGGTTGAATCCTTAAACGGAATGTCAATTTGACCTTCACATTTTGCTCGAGGGCCTAGGTTATTTTCTAGGGCTTAGACCCTAGGGTTAGGGTTTAGGTTTTAACTCTTTTTCCAATTTAGGTTTTTGCCCTAAATTGACTTCTGATTTTTAATAAGTGTTAAGGTTAACTACTTGAACCAAAACACAAAATCCTACACATAGATATTTCATACAACACATTTAAAAGCTCAATTCAAGCTTTACTAATCACATAACACATAGTTTAGGTTAAAGAATTTAACCTCTTAGTTGTATACGATCGTAGTTTCGAGTCATATATATTCTTTAAGATAGCTCAAGGTATGCTTGAGCAATCAATCTTAGGTTTTGAATTGATAACCTTTGTTAAATCTTGTTAGATCACTTTTGAAATATTTGGGATATTACAGTAAGATTGTGCAAACAATATGTACAACGTGGTACGCATTGTTTTCAATGCGAGAGTGATAGGATTGCTCCTTTTGAGGCTAACCGACGTATAACTCAAACTTGTTTTCAAATGAAGGCTTGTTTGCTAACGAAACGAATAGCAAATTGTGAGGAAATAACGAAACGAATAGCAAGTTTCGTCAACCCTATCACTCTCGCATTGAAAACAATGCGTATTATTCGTTATTTTCAGAGTCATATTACTTTGTTATACATCGGTTAGTCTCAAAATGAGCAATCCTATCACTCTCGCATTGAAAACAATGCGTACAACGCAGACAAGCCTTCATTTGAGGAAACTTGCTATTTGTTTCGTTATTTTCTCAAAATATGCAAACAATTAGGTGATTCAGAGTCATATTACTTCCTAGTACATCGGTTAGCCTCAAAAGGAGCAATCCTATCACTATTGCTCAAATGAATCACCTATTTGTTTGCCTATTTTGAGGAAATAACGAAACAAATAGGAAGTTTACTCAAATGAAGACTTGTGAGCGTTATACGTTTGAAAACAAAATCCTCAAATAGCACACAAGCATTTGAAGTTTACATAATAACAATTATTTAAATAAATGGACTTGCCCGTAGGCAGTGCTAAACAATGCGTACAACGAAGTAATATGACTCTGAATCACCTATTTCAATGCTAATATGTTTTCAATGCGAGAGTGATAGGATTGCTCCTTTTGAGGCTAACCGAGGTATAACGAAGTAATATGACTCTGAATCACCTATTTGTTTGCCTTCATTTGAGCAAACTTGCTATTCGTTTCGTTATTTCCTCATAATATGCAAACAAATAGGTGATTCAGAGTCATATTACTTCGTTATATATCGGTTAGCCTGAAAATGAGCAATCCTATCACTCTCGCATTGAAAACAATGCGCACAACGCACACAAGCCTTCATTTGAGGAAACTTGCTATTCGTTTCGTTATTTCCTCACAATATGCAAACTAATAGGTGATTCAGAGTCATATTACTTCGTTATACGTCGGTTAGCCTCAAAAGGAGCAATCCTATCACTCTCGCATTGAAAACAATGCGTACAACGCAGACAAGTCTTCATTTGAGGAAACTTGCTATTCGTTTCGTTATTTCCTCACAATATGCAAACAAATAGGTGATTCAGAGTCATATTACTTCGTTATACCTCGGTTAGCCTCAAAAGGAGCAATCCTATCACTCTCGCATTGAAAACAATGCGTACAACGCAGACAAGCCTTCATTTGAGTAAACTTCCTATTCGTTTCGTTATTTCCTCAAAATATGCAAACAAATAGGTGATTCAGAGTCATATTACTTCGTTATACCTCGGTTAGTCTCAAAATGAGCAATCCTATCACTCTCGCATTGAAAACAATGCGTACAACGCAGACAAGCCTTCATTTGAGCAAACTTGCTATTCGTTTCGTTATTTTCTCAAAATATGCAAACAATTAGGTGATTCAGAGTCATATTACTTCCTAGTACATCGGTTAGCCTCAAAATGAGCAATCCTATCACTCTCGCATTGAAAACAATGCGTACAACGCACACAAGCCTTCATTTGAGCAAACTTGCTATTCGTTTCGTTATTTCCTCAAAATATGCAAACAAATAGGTGATTCAGAGTCATATTACTTCCTAGTACATCGGTTAGCCTCAAAAGGAGCAATCCTATCACTCTCGCATTGAAAACAATGCGTACCACGCACACAACTCTTCATTTGAGAAAACTTGCTATTCGTTTCGTTATTTCCTCAAAATATGCAAACAATTAGGTGATTCAGAGTCATATTACTTCGTTATACCTCGGTTAGTCTCAAAATGTGCAATCCTATCACTCTCGCATTGAAAACAATGCGTACAACGCAGACAAGCCTTCATTTGAGCAAACTTGCTATTCGTTTCGTTATTTCCTCACAATATGCAAACTAATAGGTGATTCAGAGTCATATTACTTCGGTACACATCGGTTAGCCTCAAAAGGAGCAATCCTATCACTCTCGCATTGAAAACAATGCGTACAACGCAGACAAGCCTTCATTTGAGCAAGTTTGCTATTCGTTTCGTTATTTCCTCAAAATATGCAAACAAATAGGTGATTCAGAGTCATATTACTTCCTAGTACATCGGTTAGCCTCAAAAGGAGCAATCTTATCACTCTCGCATTGAAAACAATGCGTACAACACAGACAAGCCTTCATTTGCGCAAACTTGCTATTCGTTTCGTTATTTTCTCAAAATATGCAAACAAATAGGTGATTCAGAGTCATATTACTTCGTTATACATCGGTTAGCCTCAAAAGGAGCAATCCTATCACTCTCGCATTGAAAACAATGCGTACAACGCTCACAAGCCTTCATTTGAGCAAACTTGCTATTCGTTTCGTTATTTTCCCACAATATGCAAACTAATAGGTGATTCAGAGTCATATTACTTCGTTATACGTCGGTTAGTCTCAAAATGAGCAATCCTATCACTCTCGCATTGAAAACAATGCGTACAACGCAGACAAGCCTTCATTTGAGTAAACTTCCTATTCGTTTCGTTATTTCCTCACAATATGCAAACAAATAGGTGATTCAGAGTGATATTACTTCGTTACACATCGGTTAGCCTCAAAAGTAGCAATCCTATCACTCTCGCATTGAAAACAATGCGTACAACGCAGACAAGCCTTCATTTGAGTAAACTTCCTATTCGTTTCGTTATTTTCTCAAAATATGCAAACAAATAGGTGATTCAGAGTCATATTACTTCCTAGTACATCGGTTAGCCTCAAAAGGAGCAATCATATCACTCTCGCATTGAAAACAATGCGTACAACGATCACAAGCCTTCATTTGCGCAAACTTGCTATTCGTTTCGTTATTTTCTCTAAATATGCAAACAATTAGGTGATTCAGAGTCATATTACTTCGTTATACATCGGTTAGCCTCAAAAGGAGCAATCCTATCACTCTCGCATTGAAAACAATGCGTACAACGCAGACAAGCCTTCATTTGAGTAAACTTCCTATTCGTTTCGTTATTTCCTCACAATATGCAAACAAATAGGTGATTCAGAGTCATATTACTTCGTTATACCTCGGTTAGCCTCTAAAGGAGCAATCCTATCACTCTCGCATTGAAAACAATGCGTACAACGCAGACAAGCCTTCATTTGAGTAAACTTCCTATTCGTTTCGTTATTTCCTCACAATATGCAAACAATTAGGTGATTCAGAGTCATATTACTTCGTTATACCTCGGTTAGCCTCAAAAGGAGCAATCCTATCACTCTCGCATTGAAAACAATGCGTACAACGCACACAAGCCTTCATTTGAGTAAACTTCCTATTCGTTTCGTTATTTCCTCACAATATGCAAACAAATAGGTGATTCAGAGTCGTATTACTTCGTTATACCTCGGTTAGCCTCAAAAGGAGCAATCCTATCGCTCTCGCATTGAAAACAATGCGTACAACGCAGACAAGCCTTCATTTGAGTAAACTTCCTATTCGTTTCGTTATTTCCTCACAATATGCAAACAATTAGGTGATTCAGAGTCATATTACTTCGTTATACCTCGGTTAGCCTCAAAAGGAGCAATCCTATCACTCTCGCATTGAAAACAATGCGTACAACGCAGACAAGCCTTCATTTGAGCAAACTTGCTATTCGTTTCGTTATTTCCTCACAATATGCAAACAATTAGGTGATTCAGAGTCATATTTCTTTCTAGTACATCGGTTAGCCTCAAAAGGAGCAATCCTATCACTCTCGCATTGAAAACAATGCGTACAACGCAGACAAGCCTTCATTTGAGCAAACTTGCTATTCGTTTCGTTATTTCCTCACAATATGCAAACAAATAGGTGATTCAGAGTCATATTACTTCCTAGTACATCGGTTAGCCTCAAAAGGAGCAATCCTATCACTCTCGCATTGAAAACAATGCGTACAACGCAGACAAGCCTTCATTTGAGCAAACTTGCTATTCGTTTCGTTATTTTCCCACAATATGCAAACTAATAGGTGATTCAGAGTCATATTACTTCGTTATACCTCGGTTAGCCTCAAAATGAGCAATCCTATCGCTCTCGGATTGAAAACAATGCGTACAACGCAGACAAGCCTTCATTTGAGCAAACTTGCTATTCGTTTCGTTATTTCCTCACAATATGCAAACTAATAGGTGATTCAGAGTCATATTACTTCGTTATACGTCGGTTAGTCTCAAAATGAGCAATCCTATCACTCTCGCATTGAAAACAATGCGTACAACGCACACAAGCCTTCATTTGAGCAAACTTGCTATTCGTTTCGTTATTTCCTCAAAATATGCAAACAAATAGGTGATTCAGAGTCATATTACTTCCTAGTACATCGGTTAGCCTCAAAAGGAGCAATCCTATCACTCTCGCATTGAAAACAATGCGTACAACGCTCACAAGCCTTCATTTGAGGAAACTTGCTATTCTCTGAATCACCTATTTGGTTGCATATTTTGAGGAAATAACGAAAGGAATTGCAAGTTTGCTCAAATGAAGGCTTGTCTGCGTTGTACATATTGTTTTCAATGCGAGAGTGATAGGATTGCTCCTTTTGAGGCTAACCGATGTACTAGGAAGTAATATGACTCTGAATCACCTATTTGTTTGCATATTTTGAGAAAATAACGAAACGAATAGCAACGAAACGAATAGCAAGTTTACTCAAATGAAGGCTTGTCTGCGTTGTACGCATTGTTTTCAATGCAAGAGTGATAGGATTGCTCCTTTTGAGGCTAACCGAGGTATAACGAAGTAATATGACTCTGAATCACCTATTAATTTGCATATTGTGAGGAAATAACGAAACCAATAGCAAGTTTCCTCATATGAAGATTTGTGTGCGTTGTACGCATTCGTTTTTTCCTCAAATTTTGCAAACAAATAGGTGATTTAAGAGTCTATTACTTCGTTATACATCGGTTAGCCTCAAAAGGAGCAATCTTATCACTCTCGCATTGAAAACAATGCGTACAACACAGACAAGCCTTCATTTGCGCAAACTTGCTATTCGTTTCGTTATTTTCTCAAAATATGCAAACAAATAGGTGATTCAGAGTCATATTACTTCGTTATGCATCGGTTAGCCTCAAAAGGAGCAATCCTATCACTCTCGCATTGAAAACAATGCGTACAACGCTCACAAGCCTTCATTTGAGCAAACTTGCTATTCGTTTCGTTATTTTCCCACAATATGCAAACTAATAGGTGATTCAGAGTCATATTACTTCGTTATACGTCGGTTAGTCTCAAAATGAGCAATCCTATCACTCTCGCATTGAAAACAATGCGTACAACGCAGACAAGCCTTCATTTGAGTAAACTTCCTATTCGTTTCGTTATTTCCTCACAATATGCAAACAAATAGGTGATTCAGAGTGATATTACTTCGTTACACATCGGTTAGCCTCAAAAGTAGCAATCCTATCACTCTCGCATTGAAAACAATGCGTACAACGCAGACAAGCCTTCATTTGAGTAAACTTCCTATTCGTTTCGTTATTTTCTCAAAATATGCAAACAAATAGGTGATTCAGAGTCATATTACTTCGTTATACATCGATTAGCCTCAAAAGGAGCAATCCTATCACTCTCGCATTGAAAACAATGCGTACAACGCAGACAAGCCTTCATTTGAGTAAACTTCCTATTCGTTTCGTTATTTCCTCACAATATGCAAACAAATAGGTGATTCAGAGTCATATTACTTCCTAGTACATCGGTTAGCCTCAAAAGGAGCAATCCTATCACTCTCGCATTGAAAACAATGCGTACAACGCACACAAGCCTTCATTTGAGCAAACTTGCTATTCGTTTCGTTATTTTCCCACAATATGCAAACTAAGAGGTGATTCAGAGTCATATTACTTCCTAGTACATCGGTTAGCCTCAAAAGGAGCAATCCTATCACTCTCGCATTGAAAACAATGCGTACAACGCAGACAAGCCTTCATTTGAGCAAACTTGTTATTCGTTTCGTTATTTCCTCACAATATGCAAACAAATAGGTGATTCAGAGTCATATTACTTCGTTATACATCGGTTAACCTCAAATGGAGCAATCCTATCACTCTCGCATTGAAAACAAAGTACTAGGAAGTAATATGACTCTGAATCACCTATTTGTTTGCATATTTTGAGGAAATAACGAAACGAATAGCAAGTTTGTGATTCAGAGTCATATTACTTCGTTATACATCGGTTAGCCTCAAAAGGAGCAATCCTATCACTCTCGCATTGAAAACAATGCGTACAACGCAGACAAGCCTTCATTTGAGCAAACTTGCTATTCGTTTCGTTATTTCCTCAAAATATGCAAACTAATAGGTGATTCAGAGTCATATTACTTCGTTACACATCGGTTATTTCCTCACAATATGCAAACTAATAGGTGATTCAGAGTCATATTACTTCCTATTCGTTTCGTTATTTCCTCACAATATGCAAACTAATAGGTGATTCAGAGTCATATTACTTCGTTATACCTCGGTTAGCCTCAAAAGGAGCAATCCTATCACTCTCGCATTGAAAACAATGCGTACAACGCAGACAAGCCTTCATTTGAGTAAACTTCCTATTCGTTTCGTTATTTCCTCACAATATGCAAACTAATAGGTGATTCAGAGTCATATTACTTCCTAGTACATCGGTTAGCCTCAAAAGGAGCAATCCTATCACTCTCGCATTGAAAACAATGCGTACAACGCAGACAAGCCTTCATTTGAGTAAACTTGCTATTCCTTTCGTTATTTCCTCAAAATATGCAAACACAAATGAATAGCAAGTTTCCTTAAAAGTTTTCAAGGAGCAATCCTATCACTCTCGCATTGAAAACAATGCGTACAACGCAGACAAGCCTTCATTTGAGCAAACTTGCTATTCGTTTCATTATTTCCTCAAAATATGCAACCAAATAGGTGATTCAGAGTCATATTACTTCCTAGTACATCGGTTAGTCTCAAAATTTGAGGAAACTTGTGATAGGATCGCTCATCGTTATGCGAGAGTAATATCACTCTGAATCACCTATTAGTTTGCAAATTTTGAGGAAATAACGAAACGAATAGCAAGTTTCCTCAAATGAAGGCTGCGTTGTACGCATTGTTTTCAATGCGAGAATGATAGGATTGCTCATTTTGAGGCTAACCGATGCATAACGAATTAGGTGATTCAGAGTCATATTACTTCGTTATACGTCGGTTAGTTTCAAAATGAGCAATCCTATCACTCTCGCATTGAAAACAATGCGTACAACGCAGACAAGCCTTCATTTGAGCAAACTTTCTATTCGTTTCGTTATTTCCTCAAAATATGCAAACAAATAGGTGATTCAGAGTCATATTACTTCCTAGTACATCGGTTAGCCTCAAAAGGAGCAATCATATCACTCTCGCATTGAAAACAATGCGTGCAACGATCACAAGCCTTCATTTGCGCAAACTTGCTATTCGTTTCGTTATTTTCTCAAAATATGCAAACAATTAGGTGATTCAGAGTCATATTACTTCGTTATACATCGGTTAGCCTCAAAAGGAGCAATCCTATCACTCTTGCATTGAAAACAACGCGTACAACGCAGACAAGCCTTCATTTGAGTAAACTTCCTATTCGTTTCGTTATTTCCTCACAATATGCAAACAAATAGGTGATTCAGAGTCATATTACTTCGTTATACCTCGGTTAGCCTCTAAAGGAGCAATCCTATCACTCTCGCATTGAAAACAATGCGTACAACGCAGACAAGCCTTCATTTGAGTAAACTTCCTATTCGTTTCGTTATTTACTCACAATATGCAAACAATTAGGTGATTCAGAGTCATATTACTTCGTTATACCTCGGTTAGCCTCAAAAGGAGCAATCCTATCACTCTCGCATTGAAAACAATGCGTACAACGCACACAAGCCTTCATTTGAGTAAACTTCCTATTCGTTTCGTTATTTCCTCACAATATGCAAACAAATAGGTGATTCAGAGTCATATTACTTCGTTATACCTCGGTTAGCCTCAAAAGGAGCAATCCTATCACTCTCGCATTGAAAACAATGCGTACAACGCAGACAAGCCTTCATTTGAGTAAACTTCCTATTCGTTTCGTTATTTCCTCACAATATGCAAACAATTAGGTGATTCAGAGTCATATTACTTCGTTATACCTCGGTTAGCCTCACAAGGAGCAATCCTATCACTCTCGCATTGAAAACAATGCGTACAACGCAGACAAGCCTTCATTTGAGCAAACTTGCTATTCGTTTCGTTATTTCCTCACAATATGCAAACAATTAGGTGATTCAGAGTCATATTACTTTCTAGTACATCGGTTAGCCTCAAAAGGAGCAATCCTATCACTCTCGCATTGAAAACAATGCGTACAACGCAGACAAGCCTTCATTTGAGCAAACTTGCTATTCGTTTCGTTATTTCCTCACAATATGCAAACAAATTGGTGATTCAGAGTCATATTACTTCCTAGTACATCGGTTAGCCTCAAAAGGAGCAATCCTATCACTCTCGCATTGAAAACAATGCGTACAACGCAGACAAGCCTTCATTTGAGCAAACTTGCTATTCGTTTCGTTATTTTCCCACAATATGCAAACTAATAGGTGATTCAGAGTCATATTACTTCGTTATACCTCGGTTAGCCTCAAAATGAGCAATCCTATCGCTCTCGGATTGAAAACAATGCGTACAACTCAGACAAGCCTTCATTTGAGCAAACTTGCTATTCGTTTCGTTATTTCCTCACAATATGCAAACTAATAGGTGATTCAGAGTCATATTACTTCGTTATACGTCGGTTAGTCTCAAAATGAGCAATCCTATCACTCTCGCATTGAAAACAATGCGTACAACGCACACAAGCCTTCATTTGAACAAACTTGCTATTCGTTTCGTTATTTCCTCAAAATATGCAAACAAATAGGTGATTCAGAGTCATATTACTTCCTAGTACATCGGTTAGCCTCAAAAGGAGCAATCCTATCACTCTCGCATTGAAAACAATGCGTACAACGCTCACAAGCCTTCATTTGAGGAAACTTGCTATTCTCTGAATCACCTATTTGGTTGCATATTTTGAGGAAATAACGAAAGGAATTGCAAGTTTTCTCAAATGAAGGCTTGTCTGCGTTGTACATATTCTTTTCAATGCGAGAGTGATAGGATTGCTCCTTTTGAGGCTAACCGATGTACTAGGAAGTAATATGACTCTGAATCACCTATTTGTTTGCATATTTTGAGAAAATAACGAAACGAATAGCAACGAAACGAATAGCAAGTTTACTCAAATGAAGGCTTGTCTGCGTTGTACGCATTGTTTTCAATGCGAGAGTGATAGGATTGCTCCTTTTGAGGCTAACCGAGGTATAACGAAGTAATATGACTCTGAATCACCTATTAATTTGCATATTGTGAGGAAATAACGAAACCAATAGCAAGTTTCCTCAGATGAAGATTTCTGTGCGTTGTACGCATTCGTTTTTTCCTCAAATTTTGCAAACAAATAGGTGATTTAAGAGTCATATTACATTGTTATACATCGGTTATCCTCAAAAGGGCCAATCCTATCACTCTCGCATTGAAAACAATATGTACAAACTAGGATTGCTATTACTCTTGTTTTCAATGCGAGAATGATAGGATTGCTCCTTTTGAGGCTAACCGATGTATAACGAAGTAATATGACTCTTAAATCACCTATTTGTTTGCAAAATTTGACGAAAAAACGAAACCAATAGCAAGTTTGCTCAAATGAAGGCTTGTCTGCGTTGTACGCATTGTTTTCAATGCGAGAGTGATACGATTGCTCCTTTTGAGGCTAACCGATGTACTAGGAAGTAATATGACTCTGAATCACCTATTACTTCGGATATTGTGAGGAAATAACGAAACGAATAGCAAGTTTGCTCAAATGAAGGCTTGTCTGCGTTGTACGCATTGTTTTCAATGCGAGAGTGATAGGATTGCTCCTTTTGAGGCTAACCGAGGTATAACGAAGTAATATGACTCTGAATCACCTAATTGTTTGCATATTTTGAGGAAATAATTTCAAAATAGTGATAGGCTAACCGAAATAACGCAGACAAGCCTTCATTTGAGTAAACTTCCTATTCGTTTCGTTATTTCCTCACAATATGCAAACAAATAGGTGATTAAGAGTCATATTACTTCGGTACACATCGGTTAGCCTCAAAAGGAGCAATCCTATCGCTCTCGGATTGAAAACAAAGCGTACAACGCAGACAAGCCTTCATTTGAGCAAACTTGCTATTCGTTTCGTTATTTCCTCACAATATGCAAATAAATAGGTGATTCAGAGTCATATTACTTCGTTATACATCGATTAGCCTCAAAAGGACCAATCCTATCACTCTCGCATTGAAAACAATGCGTACAACGCAGACAAGCCTTCATTTGAGTAAACTTCCTATTCCTTTCGTTATTTCCTCAAAATATGCAAACAAATAGGTGATTCAGAGTCATATTACTTCGTTACACATCGGTTAGCCTCAAAAGGAGCAATCCTATCACTCTCGCATTGAAAACAATGCGTACAACGCAGACAAGCCTTCATTTGAGCAAACTTGCTATTCGTTTCGTTATTTCCTCACAATATGCAAACAAATAGGTGATTAAGAGTCATATTACTTCGTTATACATCGATTAGCCTCAAAAGGAGCAATCCTATCACTCTCGCATTGAAAACAATGCGTACAACGCAGACAAGCCTTCATTTGAGCAAACTTGCTATTCGTTTCGTTATTTTCCCACAATATGCAAACTAATAGGTACGTCATATTACTTCGTTATACCTCGGTTAGCCTCAAAAGGAGCAATCCTATCACTCTCGCATTGAAAACAATGCGTACAACGCACACAAGCCTTCATTTGAGGAAACTTGCTATTCGTTTCGTTATTTCCTCACAATATGCAAACTAATAGGTGATTCAGAGTCATATTACTACGTTATACCTCGGTTAGCCTCAAAAGGAGCAATCCTATCACTCCCGCTTTGAAAACAATGCGTACAACGCAGACAAGCCTTCATTTGAGCAAACTTGCTATTCGTTTCGTTATTTCCTCAAAATATGCAAACAAATAGGTGATTCAGAGTCATATTACTTCCTAGTACATCGGTTAGCCTCTAAAGGAGCAATCCTATCACTCTCGCATTGAAAACAATGCGTACAACGCAGACAAGCCTTCATTTGAGCAAACTTGCTATTCGTTTCGTTATTTCCTCAAAATATGCAAACAATTAGGTGATTCAGAGTCATATTACTTCGTTATACCTCGGTTAGCCTCAAAAGGAGCAATCCTATCACTCTCGCATTGAAAACAATGCGTACAACGCAAACAAGCCTTCATTTGAGCAAACTTGCTATTGGTTTCGTTTTTTCGTCAAAATATGCAAACAAATAGGTGATTCAGAGTCATATTACTTCCTAGTACATCGGTTAGCCTCAAAAGGAGCAATCCTATCACTCTCGCATTGAAAACAATGCGTACAACGCACACAAGCCTTCATTTGAGCAAACTTGCTATTCGTTTCGTTATTTCCTCAAAATATGCAAACAAATAGGTGATTCAGAGTCATATTACTTCCTAGTACATCGGTTAGCCTCTAAAGGAGCAATCCTATCACTCTCGCATTGAAAACAATGCGTACAACGCAGACAAGCCTTCATTTGAGCAAACTTGCTATTCGTTTCGTTATTTCCTCAAAATATGCAAACAATTAGGTGATTCAGAGTCATATTACTTCGTTATACCTCGGTTAGCCTCAAAAGGAGCAATCCTATCACTCTCGCATTGAAAACAATGCGTACAACGCAGACAAGCCTTCATTTGAGCAAACTTGCTATTGGTTTCGTTTTTTCGTCAAAATATGCAAACAAATAGGTGATTCAGAGTCATATTACTTCCTAGTACATCGGTTAGCCTCAAAAGGAGCAATCCTATCACTCTCGCATTGAAAACAATGCGTACAACGCACACAAGCCTTCATTTGAGCAAACTTGCTATTCGTTTCGTTATTTCCTCAAAATATGCAAACAAATAGGTGATTCAGAGTCATATTACTTCCTAGTATATCGGTTAGCCTCAAAAGGAGCAATCCTATCACTCTCGCATTGAAAACAATGCGTACAACGCAGACAAGCCTTCATTTGAGCAAACTTGCTATTCGTTTCGTTATTTTCTCAAAATATGCAAACAATTAGGTGATTCAGAGTCATATTACTTCGTTATACCTCGGTTAGCCTCAAAAGGAGCAATCCTATCACTCTCGCATTGAAAACAATGCGTACAACGCTCACAAGCCTTCATTTGAGCAAACTTCCTAGAAGTTTCGTTATTTCCTCAAAATATGCAAACAAATAGGTGATTAAGAGTCATATTACTTCGGTACACATCGGTTAGCCTCAAAAGGAGCAATCCTATCGCTCTCGGATTGAAAACAATGCGTACAACGCACACAAGCCTTCATTTGAGTAAACTTCCTATTCGTTTCGTTATTTCCTCACAATATGCAAACTAATAGGTGATTCAGAGTCATATTACTTCCTAGTACATCGGTTAGCCTCAAAAGGAGCAATCCTATCACTCTCGCATTGAAAACAATGCGTACAACGCACACAAGCCTTCATTTGAGCAAACTTGCTATTCGTTTCGTTATTTTCCCACAATATGCAAACTAAGAGGTGATTCAGAGTCATATTACTTCCTAGTACATCGGTTAGCCTCAAAAGGAGCAATCCTATCACTCTCGCATTGAAAACAATGCGTACAACGCAGACAAGCCTTCATTTGAGCAAACTTGTTATTCGTTTCGTTATTTCCTCACAATATGCAAACAAATAGGTGATTCAGAGTCATATTACTTCGTTATACATCGGTTAACCTCAAATGGAGCAATCCTATCACTCTCGCATTGAAAACAAAGTACTAGGAAGTAATATGACTCTGAATCACCTATTTGTTTGCATATTTTGAGGAAATAACGAAACGAATAGCAAGTTTGTGATTCAGAGTCATATTACTTCGTTATACATCGGTTAGCCTCAAAAGGAGCAATCCTATCACTCTCGCATTGAAAACAATGCGTACAACGCAGACAAGCCTTCATTTGAGCAAACTTGCTATTCGTTTCGTTATTTCCTCAAAATATGCAAACTAATAGGTGATTCAGAGTCATATTACTTCGTTACACATCGGTTATTTCCTCACAATATGCAAACTAATAGGTGATTCAGAGTCATATTACTTCCTATTCGTTTCGTTATTTCCTCACAATATGCAAACTAATAGGTGATTCAGAGTCATATTACTTCGTTATACCTCGGTTAGCCTCAAAAGGAGCAATCCTATCACTCTCGCATTGAAAACAATGCGTACAACGCAGACAAGCCTTCATTTGAGTAAACTTCCTATTCGTTTCGTTATTTCCTCACAATATGCAAACTAATAGGTGATTCAGAGTCATATTACTTCCTAGTACATCGGTTAGCCTCAAAAGGAGCAATCCTATCACTCTCGCATTGAAAACAATGCGTACAACGCAGACAAGCCTTCATTTGAGTAAACTTGCTATTCCTTTCGTTATTTCCTCAAAATATGCAAACACAAATGAATAGCAAGTTTCCTTAAAAGTTTTCAAGGAGCAATCCTATCACTCTCGCATTGAAAACAATGCGTACAACGCAGACAAGCCTTCATTTGAGCAAACTTGCTATTCGTTTCGTTATTTCCTCAAAATATGCAACCAAATAGGTGATTCAGAGTCATATTACTTCCTAGTACATCGGTTAGTCTCAAAATTTGAGGAAACTTGTGATAGGATCGCTCATCGTTATGCGAGAGTAATATCACTCTGAATCACCTATTAGTTTGCAAATTTTGAGGAAATAACGAAACGAATAGCAAGTTTCCTCAAATGAAGGCTGCGTTGTACGCATTGTTTTCAATGCGAGAATGATAGGATTGCTCATTTTGAGGCTAACCGATGCATAACGAATTAGGTGATTCAGAGTCATATTACTTCGTTATACGTCGGTTAGTCTCAAAATGAGCAATCCTATCACTCTCGCATTGAAAACAATGCGTACAACGCAGACAAGCCTTCATTTGAGCAAACTTTCTATTCGTTTCGTTATTTCCTCAAAATATGCAAACAAATAGGTGATTCAGAGTCATATTACTTCCTAGTACATCGGTTAGCCTCAAAAGGAGCAATCCTATCACTCTCGCATTGAAAACAATGCGTACAACGCAGACAAGCCTACATTTGAGGAAACTTGCTATTCGTTTCGTTATTTTCTCAAAATATGCAAGTTATTTAATAGTACTATTCGTTTGTTATAACAATGCAAACTAACATTCGTTATACCAAATGAAGGAAATAACAAGTTTGCTCAAATGAAGGCTTGTCTTCGTTATTTCCTAGTACATCGGTTAGCCTCAAAAGGAGCAATCCTATCACTCTCGCATTGAAACAAATGCGTACAACGCAGACAAGCCTTCATTTGAGGAAACTTGCTATTCGTTTCGTTATTTCCTCACAATATGCAAACTAATAGGTGATTCAGAGTCATATTACTTCGGTACACATCGGAAGTAATAACGAAGTAATATGACTCTTAATTCGTTATACCTTGTACGCATTTGTTTACTCAAATGAATAGGTGATTCCCTATCACTCTCGCAGCCTTCATTTGAGGAAAGTACAACGCAGACAAGCCTTCATTTGAGGAAATAACGAAACGAATAGCAAATTGTGAGGAAATAACGAAACGAATAGCAAGTTTGCTCAAATGAAGGCTTGTCTGCGTTGTACGCATTGTTTTCAATGCGAGAGTGATAGGAAGTAATATGACTCTGAATCACCTATTTGTTTGCATATTGTGAGAAATTGCTCATTTTGAGGCTAACCGACGTATAACAAAGTAATATGACTCTGAATCACCTAATTGTTTGCATATTATGAGGAAATAACGAAACGAATAGCAAGTTGTTTGCTTTGTTTCGCTCAAATTCGTTTAGTTTGCTCATTCTGAGACTAACCGATGTATAACAAAGTAATATGACTCTGAATCACCTATTAGTTTGCATATTGTGAGGAAATAACGAAACGAATAGCAAGTTTCTTCAAATGAAGACTTGTGTGCGTTGTACGCATTGGTTTCAATGCGAGAGTGATAGGATTGGTCATTTTGAGGCTAACCGATGTATACCGAAGTAATATGACTCTTAATCACCAATTGGTTTGCAAATTTTGAGGAAATAACGAAACGAATAGCAAGTTTGCTCAAATGAAGGCTTGTCTGCGTTGTACGCATTGTTTTCAATGCGAGAGTGATAGGATTGCTCCTTTTGAGGCTAACCGAGGTATAACGAAGTAATATGACTCTGAATCACCTATTAGTTTGCATATTGTGGGAAAATAACGAAACGAATAGCAAGTTTGCTCAAATGAAGGCTTGTCTGCGTTGTACGCATTGTTTTCAATGCGAGAGTGATAGGACAAGCCTTCATTTGAGCAAACATGCTATTCGTTTCGTTATTTTCTCAAAATATGCAAACAAATAGGTGATTCAGAGTCATATTACTTCGTTATACCTCGGTTAGCTTCAAAAGGAGCAATCCTATCACTCTCGCATTGAAAACAATGCGTACAACGCAGACAAGCCTTCATTTGAGCAAACTTCCTATTCGTTTCGTTATTTCCACATAATATGCAAACAAATAGGTGATTCAGAGTCATATTACTTCGTTATACCTCGGTTAGCCTCAAAAGGAGCAACCCTATCACTCTCGCATTGAAAATAACGAAACGAATAGCAAGTTTGCTCAAATGAAGGCTTGTCTGCGTTGTACGCATTGTTTGCATATTGTGAGAGTGAAAGGATCAATCCTATCGCTCTCGCATTGAAAACAATGCGTACAATGCAGACAAGCCTTCATTTGAGTAAACTTGCTATTCGTTTCGTTATTTCCTCAAAATTTGCAAACCAATTGGTGATTAAGAGTCATATTACTTCGGTATACATCGGTTAGCCTCAAAATGACCAATCCTATCACTCTCGCATTGAAACCAATGCGTACAACGCACACAAGTCTTCATTTGAAGAAACTTGCTATTCGTTTCGTTATTTCCTCACAATATGCAAACAAATAGGTGATTCAGAGTCATATTACTTCGTTATACCTCGGTTAGTCTCAAAATGAGCAATCCTATCACTCTCGCATTGAAAACAATGCGTACAACGCAGACAAGCCTTCATTTGAGTAAACTTCCTATTCGTTTCGTTATTTCCTCACAATATGCAAACTAATAGGTGATTCAGAGTCATATTACTTCGGTACACATCGGTTAGCTTCAAAAGGAGCAATCCTATCACTCTCGCATTGAAAACAATGCGTACAACGCAGACAAGCCTTCATTTGAGTAAACTTGCTATTCGTTTCGTTATTTCCTCAAAATATGCAAACAAATAGGTGATTCAGAGTCATATTACTTCGTTATACATCGGTTAGCCTCAAAAGGGCCAATCCTATCACTCTCGCATTGAAAACAATGCGTACAATGCAGACAAGCCTTCATTTGAGCAAACTTGCTATTCGTTTCGTTATTTTCCCACAATATGCAAACTAATAGGTGATTCAGAGTCATATTACTTCGGTACACGTCGGTTAGTCTCAAACTTGCTATACGTCGGTTAGCCTTCACAGTTTATTAGACTTGTGTGCGTTGTACGCATTAGTTTCAATGCGAGAGTGATAGGATTGGTCCTTTTGAGGCTAACCGACGTATACCGAAGTAATATGACTCCTAATCACCTATTTGTTTGCATATTGTGAGGAAATAACGAAACGAATAGGAACTTTACTCAAATGAAGCTTTGTCTGCGTTGTACGCATTGTTTTCAATGCGAGAGTGATAGGATTGCTCCTTTTGAGGCTAACCGATGTGTACCGAAGTAATATGACTCTGAACCACCTATTAGTTTGCATATTGTGAGGAAATAACGAAAGGAATCGAAGTTTACTGAAATGAAGGCTTGTCTGCGTTGTACGCATTGTTTTCAATGCGAGAGTGATAGGATTGGCCCTTTTCAGGCTAACCGATGTGTACCGAAGTAATATGACTCTGAATTACCTATTTGTTTGCATATTGTGAGGAAATAACGAAACGAATAGGAAGTTTACTCAAATGAAGGCTTGTCTGCGTTGTACGCATTGTTTTCAATGCGAGAGTGATAGGATTGCTCCTTTTGAGGCTAACCGATGTACTAGGAAGTAATATGACTCTGAATCACCTATTAGTTTGCATATTTTGAGGAAATAACGAAAGGAATTGCAAGTTTCCTCAAATGAAGGCTTGTGTGCGTTGTACGCATTGTTTTCAATCCGAGAGCGATAGGATTGCTCCTTTTGAGACTAACCGATGTATAACGAAGTAATATGACTCTGCATCACCTATTTGTTTGCATATTGTGAGGAAATAACGAAACGAATAGCAAGTTTGCTCAAATGAAGGCTTGTCTGCGTTGTACGCATTGTTTTCAATGCGAGAGTGATAGGATTGCTCCTTTTGAGGCTAACCGACGTATAACGAAGTAATATCACTCTGAATCACCTATTAGTTTGCATATTGTGAGGAAATAACGAAACGAATAGCAAGTTTGCTCAAATGAAGGCTTGTCTGCGTTGTACGCATTGTTTTCAATGCGAGAGTGATAGGATTGCTCATTTTGAGACTAACCGAGGTATAAATAACGAAGTAATATGACTCTGAATCACCTATTTGGTTGCATATTGTGAGGAAATAACGAAACGAATAGCAAGTTTGCTCAAATGAAGGCTTGTCTGCGTTGTACGCATTGTTTTCAATGCGAGAGTGATAGGATTGCTCATTTTGAGACTAACCGACGTATAACGAAGTAATATGACTCTGAATCATCTATTAGTTTGCATATTCTGAGGAAATAACGAAACGAATAGCAAGTTTGCTCAAATGAAGGCTTGTCTGCATGTATTTCATTTGAGCGTTGTTTGCAAATTTTGAGGAAATAACTAAACGAATAGCAAGTTTGCTCAAATGAAGGCTTGTCTGCGTTGTACGCATTGTTTTCAATGCGAGAATGATAGGATTGCTCCTTTTGAGGCTAACCGATGTGTACCGAAGTAATATGACTCTGAATCACCTATTTGTTTGCATATTTTGAGGAAATAACGAAACGAATAGCAAGTTACCTCAAATGAAGGCTTGTGTGCGTTGTACGCATTGTTTTCAATGCGAGAGTGATAGGATTGCTCCTTTTGAGGCTAACCGATGTACTAGGAAGTAATATGACTCTGAATCACCTATTTGTTTGCATATTTTGAGGAAATAACGAAACGAATAGCAAGTTTGCTCAAATGAAGGCTTGTCTGCGTTGTACGCATTGTTTTGAGGAAATAACGAAACGAATAGCAAGTTTGCTCAAATGAAGGCTTGTCTGCGTTGTACGCTTTGTTTTCAATCCGAGAGCGATAGGATTGCTCCTTTTGAGGCTAACCGAGGTATAACGAAGTAATATGACTCTGAATCACCTAATTGTTTGCATATTTTGAGGAAATAACGAAACGAATAGCAAGTTTCCTCAAATGAAGGCTTGTGTGCGTTGTACGCATTGTTTTCAATGCGAGAGTGATAGGATTGCTCCTTTTGAGGCTAACCGTTGTACCGAAGTAATATGACTCTTAATCACCTATTAGTTTGCATATTTTGAGGAAATAACGAAACGAATAGGAAGTTTACTCAAATGAAGGCTTGTCTGCGTTGTACGCATTGTTTTCAATGCGAGAGTGATAGGATTGCTCCTTTTGAGGCTAACCGAGGTATAACGAAGTAATATGACTCTGAATCACCTATTAGTTTGCATATTGTGAGGAAATAACGAAACGAATAGCAAGTAATATGACTCTGAATCACCTATTAGTTTGCATATTGTGAGGAAATAACCGATGTGTAACGAAGTAATATGACTCTGAATCACCTATTTGTTTGCATATTTTGAGGAAATAACGAAACGAATAGCAAGTTTGCTCAAATGAAGGCTTGTGTGCGTTGTACGCATTGAAAACAATGCGAGAGTGATAGGATTGCTCCTTTTGAGGCTAACCGATGTATAACGAAGTAATATGACTCTGAATCACCTATTTGTTTGCATATTGTGAGGAAATAACGAAACGAATAGCAAGTTTGCTCAAATGAAGGCTTGTCTGCGTTGTACGCATTGTTTTCAATGCGAGAGTGATAGGATTGCTCCTTTTGAGGCTAACCGATGTATAACGAAGTAATATGACTCTGAATCACCTATTTGTTTGCATATTTTGAGGAAATAACGAAACGAATAGGAAGTTTACTCAAATGAAGGCTTGTCTGCGTTGTACGCATTGTTTTCAATGCGAGAGTGATAGGATTCCTCCTTTTGACGATAACCGATGTAATATGACTCTGAATCACCTATTAGTTTGCATATTGTGGGAAAATAACGAAACGAATAGCAAGTTTGCTCCTTTTGAGGCTTGTCTGCGTTGTACGCATTGTTTTCAATGCGAGAGTGATAGGATTCCTCCTTTTGACGATAACCGATGTGTACCGAAGTAATCCGACGCAACGCACGCAAGCCTTCATTTGAGGAAACTTGCAATTCCTTTCGTTATTTCCTCAAAATATGCAAACAAATAGGTGAATCAGAGTCATATTACTTCGTTATACCTCGGTTAGTCTCAAAATGAGCAATCCTATCACTCTCGCATTGAAAACAAGCGATAGGATTGTTATTTCTCGCATTGAAAACTAACCGAGGTATAACGAATGTTAGTTTGCATTGTTATAACAAACGAATAGTACTATTAAATAACTTGCATATGACTCTGCTATTCGTTTCCTAGAAGTTTGCACCAAGCCTACTCCTTATTTTCAATGCGAGAGTGATAGGATTGCTCCTTTTGAGGCTAACCGAGGTATAACGAAGTAATATGACTCTGAATCATCTATTAGTATAACAATGTAATATGACTCTTAATCACCTATTTGTTTGCATATTTTGAGGAAATAACGAAACGAATAGGAAGTTTCCTCAAATGAAGGCTTGTGTCCGATTGAAAACAAGCCTTCATTTGAAAACAATGCGTATTACTAATAGGTGATTCAGAGTCATATTACTTCGTTATAGGATTGCTATTCGTTTCGTTATTTCCGATGTGTACCGAAGTAATATCACTCTGAATCACCTATTAGTTTGCAAACTTTGAGGAAATAACGAAACGAATAGCAAGTTTGCTCAAATGAAGGCTTGTCTGCGTTGTACGCATTGTTTTCAATGCGAGAGTGATAGGATTGCTCATTTTGAGGCTAACCGATGAGCAAGTCATTTGAGGAATAACAAACTTGCTATTCGTTTCGTTATTTCCTCAAAATATGCAAACAAATAGGTGATTCAGAGTGATATTACTTCGTTATACGTCGGTTAGTCTCAAAATGAGCAATCCTATCACTCTCGCATTGAAAACAATGAAATGACTCTGAGGCTAAGCGATGTATAACGAAGTAATATGACTCTGAAAGTAATCTTTAGTTAATGACGAATGCGTACAAATAGCAAGTTTGCTCAAATGAAGGCTTGTCTGCGTTGTACGCATTGTTTTCAATGCGAGAGTGATAGGATTGCTCCTTTTGAGGCTAACCGATGTGTACCGAAGTAATATGCCTCACAATATGCAAACAAATAGGTGATTCAGAGTCATATTACTTCGTTATACGTCGGTTAGCCTCAAAATGAGCAATCCTATCACTCTCGCATTGAAAACAATGCGTACAACGCAGACAAGCCTTCATTTCACAATATGCAATGAAGGCTCAAAAGGAGACTAATATCCTATCACCTATTAAGAGTCATATCCTATTCGTTATTCGAAGTGTGATAATTGATACTGTCACTCTCGAATTGAAAACAATGCGAGAGTGATAGGATTGGCCCTTTTCAGGCTAACCGATATATAACGAGCAATCCTATCGCTTTCGCATTGAAAACAATGCGTACAACGCTCACAAGTCTTCATCTGAGGAAACTTGCTATTGGTTTCGTTATTTCCTCAAAATATGCAAACCAATAGGTGATTCAGAGTCATATTACTTCGGTACACATCGGTTAGCCTCAAAAGGAGCAACCCTATCACTCTCGCATTGAAAACAATGCGTACCGAAGTAACGAAACGAATAGGAAGTTTCCTCAAATGAAGGCTTGTGTGCGTTGTACGCATTGTTTTCACAATATGCAAACAATTAGGTGATTCAGAGTCATATTACTTCGTTATACGTCGGTTAGCCTCAAAAGGAGCAATCCTATCACTCTCGCATTGAAAACAATGCGTACAACTATTTGGTTCGTGATTCTATTGTAAATTGTTATCATTTTACGAGGGTTTGCTCCTTCCTATTTACGTGAACCTTTCTATTGAATTGTAATATTAGTACATCGGTTAGTCTCAAAATGAGCAATCCTATCACTCTCGCATTGAAAACAATGCGTACAACGCAGACAAGCCTTCATTTGAGTAAACTTCCTATTCGTTTCGTTATTTCCTCACAATATGCAAACAAATAGGTGATTCAGAGTCATATTACTTCGTTATACCTCGGTTAGCCTCAAAATGAGCAATCCTATCACTCTCGCATTGAAAACAATGCGTACAACGCAGACAAGCCTTCATTTGAGCAATATGAAGAATGTTTAGCCTCAAAATATGCACCAATCAAATTACAAGTATATCATATTTACACATCGTATAAATACCTAACTCCTAAAAATCCTAGGAGTTAGGTATTTGTTTGAGGAAATAACTTATACTGTGAATATCATATCACTCTCGCATTGAAAACAATGCGTACAACGCACACAAGCCTTCATTTGAGGAAACGTGCTATTCGTTTCGTTATTTCCTCACAATATGCAAACAAATAGGTGATTCAGAGTCATATTACTTCGTTATGACTCGGTTAGCCTCAAAAGGAGCAACCCTATCACTCTCGCATTGAAACAATATGTACAACGCAGACAAGCCTTCATTTGAGCAAACTTGCTATTCGTTTCGTTATTTCCTCACAATATGCAAACTAATAGGTGATTCAGAGTCATATTACTTCGTTATACCTCGGTTAGTCTCAAAAGGGCGAATCCTATCACTCTCGCATTGAAAACAATGCGTACAACGCAGACAAGCCTTCATTTGAGCAAACTTGCTATTCGTTTCGTTATTTTCTCAAAATATGCAAATAATTAGGTGATTCTGAGTCATATTACGTCGTTATACCTCGGTTAGCTTCAAAAGGAGCAATCCTATCACTCTCGCATTGAAAACAATGCGTACAACGCAGACAAGCCTTCATTTGAGCAAACTTGCTATTCGTTTCGTTATTTCCTCACAATATGCAAACAAATAGGTGATTCAGAGTCATATTACTTCGTTATACCTCGGTTAGCCTCTAAAGGAGCAATCCTATCACTCTCGCATTGATAACAATGCGTACAACGCAGACAAGCCTTCATTTGAGCAAACTTGCTATTCGTTTCGTTATTTCCTCAAAATATGCAAACAATTAGGTGATTTAGAGTCATATTACTTCGTTATACCTCGGTTAGCCTCAAAAGGAGCAATCCTATCACTCTCGCATTGAAAACAATGCGTACAACGCAGACAAGCCTTCATTTGAGCAAACTTGCTATTGGTTTCGTTTTTTCGTCAAAATATGCAAACAAATAGGTGATTCAGAGTCATATTACTTCCTAGTACATCGGTTAGCCTCAAAAGGAGCAATCCTATCACTCTCGCATTGAAAACAATGCGTACAACGCACACAAGCCTTCATTTGAGCAAACTTGCTATTCGTTTCGTTATTTCCTCAAAATATGCAAACAATTAGGTGATTCAGAGTCATATTACTTCGTTATACCTCGGTTAGCCTCAAAAGGAGCAATCCTATCACTCTCGCATTGAAAACAATGCGTACAACGCAAACAAGCCTTCATTTGAGCAAACTTGCTATTGGTTTCGTTTTTTCGTCAAAATATGCAAACAAATAGGTGATTCAGAGTCATATTACTTCCTAGTACATCGGTTAGCCTCAAAAGGAGCAATCCTATCACTCTCGCATTGAAAACAATGCGTACAACGCACACAAGCCTTCATTTGAGCAAACTTGCTATTCGTTTCGTTATTTCCTCAAAATATGCAAACAAATAGGTGATTCAGAGTCATATTACTTCCTAGTACATCGGTTAGCCTCAAAAGGAGCAATCCTATCACTCTCGCATTGAAAACAATGCGTACAACGCAGACAAGCCTTCATTTGAGCAAACTTGCTATTCGTTTCGTTATTTCCTCAAAATATGCAAACAATTAGGTGATTCAGAGTCATATTACTTCGTTATACCTCGGTTAGCCTCAAAAGGAGCAATCCTATCACTCCCGCTTTGAAAACAATGCGTACAACGCAGACAAGCCTTCATTTGAGCAAACTTGCTATTCGTTTCGTTATTTCCTCAAAATATGCAAACAAATAGGTGATTCAGAGTCATATTACTTCCTAGTACATCGGTTAGCCTCTAAAGGAGCAATCCTGTCACTCTCGCATTGAAAACAATGCGTACAACGCAGACAAGCCTTCATTTGAGCAAACTTGCTATTCGTTTCGTTATTTCCTCAAAATATGCAAACAATTAGGTGATTTAGAGTCATATTACTTCGTTATACCTCGGTTAGCCTCAAAAGGAGCAATCCTATCACTCTCGCATTGAAAACAATGCGTACAACGCAAACAAGCCTTCATTTGAGCAAACTTGCTATTGGTTTCGTTTTTTCGTCAAAATATGCAAACAAATAGGTGATTCAGAGTCATATTACTTCCTAGTACATCGGTTAGCCTCAAAAGGAGCAATCCTATCACTCTCGCATTGAAAACAATGCGTACAACGCAGACAAGCCTTCATTTGAGCAAACTTGCTATTTGTTTCGTTATTTCCTCAAAATGTGCAAACAATTAGGTGATTCAGAGTCATATTACTACGTTATACCTCGGTTAGCCTCAAAAGGAGCAATCCTATCACTCCCGCTTTGAAAACAATGCGTACAACGCAGACAAGCCTTCATTTGAGCAAACTTGCTATTCGTTTCGTTATTTCCTCAAAATATGCAAACAATTAGGTGATTCAGAGTCATATTACTTCGTTATACCTCGGTTAGCCTCAAAAGGAGCAATCCTATCACTCCCGCTTTGAAAACAATGCGTACAACGCAGACAAGCCTTCATTTGAGCAAACTTGCTATTCGTTTCGTTATTTCCTCAAAATATGCAAACAAATAGGTGATTCAGAGTCATATTACTTCCTAGTACATCGGTTAGCCTCTAAAGGAGCAATCCTGTCACTCTCGCATTGAAAACAATGCGTACAACGCAGACAAGCCTTCATTTGAGCAAACTTGCTATTCGTTTCGTTATTTCCTCAAAATATGCAAACAATTAGGTGATTTAGAGTCATATTACTTCGTTATACCTCGGTTAGCCTCAAAAGGAGCAATCCTATCACTCTCGCATTGAAAACAATGCGTACAACGCAAACAAGCCTTCATTTGAGCAAACTTGCTATTGGTTTCGTTTTTTCGTCAAAATATGCAAACAAATAGGTGATTCAGAGTCATATTACTTCCTAGTACATCGGTTAGCCTCAAAAGGAGCAATCCTATCACTCTCGCATTGAAAACAATGCGTACAACGCAGACAAGCCTTCATTTGAGCAAACTTGCTATTTGTTTCGTTATTTCCTCAAAATATGCAAACAATTAGGTGATTCAGAGTCATATTACTGCGTTATACCTCGGTTAGCCTCAAAAGGAGCAATCCTATCACTCCCGCTTTGAAAACAATGCGTACAACGCAGACAAGCCTTCATTTGAGCAAACTTGCTATTCGTTTCGTTATTTCCTCAAAATATGCAAACAATTAGGTGATTCAGAGTCATATTACTTCGTTATACATCGGTTAGCCTCAAAAGGAGCAATCCTATCACTCCCGCTTTGAAAACAATGCGTACAACGCAGACAAGCCTTCATTTGAGCAAACTTGCTATTCGTTTCGTTATTTCCTCAAAATATGCAAACAAATAGGTGATTCAGAGTCATATTACTTCCTAGTACATCGGTTAGCCTCAAAAGGAGCAATCCTATCACTCTCGCATTGAAAACAATGCGTACAACGCAGACAAGCCTTCATTTGAGCAAACTTGCTATTCGTTTCGTTATTTCCTCAAAATATGCAAACAATTAGGTGATTTAGAGTCATATTACTTCGTTATACCTCGGTTAGCCTCAAAAGGAGCAATCCTATCACTCTCGCATTGAAAACAATGCGTACAACGCACACAAGCCTTCATTTGAGCAAACTTGCTATTGGTTTCGTTTTTTCGTCAAAATATGCAAACAAATAGGTGATTCAGAGTCATATTACTTCCTAGTACATCGGTTAGCCTCAAAAGGAGCAATCCTATCACTCTCGCATTGAAAACAATGCGTACAACGCAGACAAGCCTTCATTTGAGCAAACTTGCTATTTGTTTCGTTATTTCCTCAAAATATGCAAACAATTAGGTGATTCAGAGTCATATTACTACGTTATACCTCGGTTAGCCTCAAAAGGAGCAATCCTATCACTCTCGCATTGAAAACAATGCGTACAACGCAGACAAGCCTTCATTTGAGCAAACTTGCTATTCGTTTCGTTATTTCCTCAAAATATGCAAACAATTAGGTGATTCAGAGTCATATTACTTCGTTATACCTCGGTTAGCCTCAAAAGGAGCAATCCTATCACTCTCGCATTGAAAACAATGCGTACAACGCAGACAAGCCTTCATTTGAGCAAACTTGCTATTCGTTTCGTTATTTCCTCAAAATATGCAAACAATTAGGTGATTCAGAGTCATATTACTTCGTTATACCTCGGTTAGCCTCAAAAGGAGCAATCCTATCACTCCCGCTTTGAAAACAATGCGTACAACGCAGACAAGCCTTCATTTGAGCAAACTTGCTATTCGTTTCGTTATTTCCTCAAAATATGCAAACAAATAGGTGATTCAGAGTCATATTACTTCCTAGTACATCGGTTAGCCTCTAAAGGAGCAATCCTATCACTCTCGCATTGAAAACAATGCGTACAACGCAGACAAGCCTTTATTTGAGCAAACTTGCTATTCGTTTCGTTATTTCCTCAAAATATGCAAACAATTAGGTGATTCAGAGTCATATTACTTCGTTATACCTCGGTTAGCCTCAAAAGGAGCAATCCTATCACTCTCGCATTGAAAACAATGCGTACAACGCACACAAGCCTTCATTTGAGCAAACTTGCTATTCGTTTCGTTATTTCCTCAAAATATGCAAACAAATAGGTGATTCAGAGTCATATTACTTCCTAGTACATCGGTTAGCCTCAAAAGGAGCAATCCTATCACTCTCGCATTGAAAACAATGCGTACAACGCAGACAAGCCTTCATTTGAGCAAACTTGCTATTCGTTTCGTTATTTCCTCAAAATATGCAAACAATTAGGTGATTCAGAGTCATATTACTTCGTTATACCTCGGTTAGCCTCAAAAGGAGCAATCCTATCACTCTCGCATTGAAAACAATGCGTACAACGCAGACAAGCCTTCATTTGAGCAAACTTGCTATTGGTTTCGTTTTTTCGTCAAAATATGCAAACAAATAAGTGATTCAGAGTCATATTACTTCCTAGTACATCGGTTAGCCTCAAAAGGAGCAATCCTATCACTCTCGCATTGAAAACAATGCGTACAACGCACACAAGCCTTCATTTGAGCAAACTTGTTATTCGTTTCGTTATTTCCTCAAAATATGCAAACAAATAGGTGATTCAGAGTCATATTACTTCCTAGTACATCGGTTAGCCTCAAAAGGAGCAATCCTATCACTCTCGCATTGAAAACAATGCGTACAACGCAGACAAGCCTTCATTTGAGCAAACTT
This sequence comes from Hedera helix, assembly GCA_947179155.2. NCBI lineage: Eukaryota > Viridiplantae > Streptophyta > Magnoliopsida > Apiales > Araliaceae > Hedera > Hedera helix. The sequence continues at coordinate 30,833,331 of OX359264.1, read as the reverse complement.
GCTATTCGTTTCGTTATTTTCTCAAAATATGCAAACAATTAGGTGATTCAGAGTCATATTACTTCGTTATACCTCGGTTAGCCTCAAAAGGAGCAATCCTATCACTCTCGCATTGAAAACAATGCGTACAACGCTCACAAGCCTTCATTTGAGCAAACTTCCTAGAAGTTTCGTTATTTCCTCAAAATATGCAAACAAATAGGTGATTAAGAGTCATATTACTTCCGTACACATCGGTTAGCCTCAAAAGGAGCAATCCTATCGCTCTCGGATTGAAAACAATGCGTACAACGCACACAAGCCTTCATTTGAGTAAACTTCCTATTCGTTTCGTTATTTCCTCACAATATGCAAACTAATAGGTGATTCAGAGTCATATTACTTCCTAGTACATCGGTTAGCCTCAAAAGGAGCAATCCTATCACTCTCGCATTGAAAATAACGAAACGAATAGCAAGTTTGCTCAAATGAAGGCTTGTCTGCGTTGTACGCATTGTTTGCATATTGTGAGAGTGAAAGGATCAATCCTATCGCTCTCGCATTGAAAACAATGCGTACAACGCAGACAAGCCTTCATTTGAGTAAACTTGCTATTCGTTTCGTTATTTCCTCAAAATTTGCAAACCAATTGGTGATTAAGAGTCATATTACTTCGGTATACATCGGTTAGCCTCAAAATGACCAATCCTATCACTCTCGCATTGAAACCAATGCGTACAACGCACACAAGTCTTCATTTGAAGAAACTTGCTATTCGTTTCGTTATTTCCTCACAATATGCAAACAAATAGGTGATTCAGAGTCATATTACTTCGTTATACGTCGGTTAGTCTCAAAATGAGCAATCCTATCACTCTCGCATTGAAAACAATGCGTACAACGCAGACAAGCCTTCATTTGAGTAAACTTCCTATTCGTTTCGTTATTTCCTCACAATATGCAAACTAATAGGTGATTCAGAGTCATATTACTTCGGTACACATCGGTTAGCCTCAAAAGGAGCAATCCTATCACTCTCGCATTGAAAACAATGCGTACAACGCAGACAAGCCTTCATTTGAGTAAACTTGCTATTCGTTTCGTTATTTCCTCAAAATATGCAAACAAATAGGTGATTCAGAGTCATATTACTTCGTTATACATCGGTTAGCCTCAAAAGGGCCAATCCTATCACTCTCGCATTGAAAACAATGCGTACAACGCAGACAAGCCTTCATTTGAGCAAACTTGCTATTCGTTTCGTTATTTTCCCACAATATGCAAACTAATAGGTGATTCAGAGTCATATTACTTCGGTACACGTCGGTTAGTCTCAAACTTGCTATACGTCGGTTAGCCTTCACAGTTTATTAGACTTGTGTGCGTTGTACGCATTAGTTTCAATGCGAGAGTGATAGGATTGGTCCTTTTGAGGCTAACCGAAGTAATATGACTCCTAATCACCTATTTGTTTGCATATTGTGAGGAAATAACGAAACGAATAGGAAGTTTACTCAAATGAAGGCTTGTCTGCGTTGTACGCATTGTTTTCAATGCGAGAGTGATAGGATTGCTCCTTTTGAGGCTAACCGATGTGTACCGAAGTAATATGACTCTGAATCACCTATTAGTTTGCATATTGTGAGGAAATAACGAAAGGAATCGAAGTTTACTGAAATGAAGGCTTGTCTGCGTTGTACGCATTGTTTTCAATGCGAGAGTGATAGGATTGGCCCTTTTCAGGCTAACCGATGTGTACCGAAGTAATATGACTCTGAATTACCTATTTGTTTGCATATTGTGAGGAAATAACGAAACGAATAGGAAGTTTACTCAAATGAAGGCTTGTCTGCATTGTACGCATTGTTTTCAATGCGAGAGTGATAGGATTGCTCCTTTTGAGGCTAACCGATGTACTAGGAAGTAATATGACTCTGAATCACCTATTAATTTGCATATTTTGAGGAAATAACGAAAGGAATTGCAAGTTTCCTCAAATGAAGGCTTGTGTGCGTTGTACGCATTGTTTTCAATCCGAGAGCGATAGGATTGCTCCTTTTGAGACTAACCGATGTATAACGAAGTAATATGACTCTCCATCACCTATTTGTTTGCATATTGTGAGGAAATAACGAAACGAATAGCAAGTTTGCTCAAATGAAGGCTTGTCTGCGTTGTACGCATTGTTTTCAATGCGAGAGTGATAGGATTGCTCCTTTTGAGGCTAACCGACGTATAACGAAGTAATATCACTCTGAATCACCTATTAGTTTGCATATTGTGAGGAAATAACGAAACGAATAGCAAGTTTGCTCAAATGAAGGCTTGTCTGCGTTGTACGCATTGTTTTCAATGCGAGAGTGATAGGATTGCTCATTTTGAGACTAACCGAGGTATAAATAACGAAGTAATATGACTCTGAATCACCTATTTGGTTGCATATTGTGAGGAAATAACGAAACGAATAGCAAGTTTGCTCAAATGAAGGCTTGTCTGCGTTGTACGCATTGTTTTCAATGCGAGAGTGATAGGATTGCTCATTTTGAGACTAACCGACGTATAACGAAGTAATATGACTATGAATCATCTATTAGTTTGCATATTCTGAGGAAATAACAAAACGAATAGCAAGTTTGCTCAAATGAAGGCTTGTCTGCATGTATTTCATTTGAGCGTTGTTTGCAAATTTTGAGGAAATAACGAAACGAATAGCAAGTTTGCTCAAATGAAGGCTTGTCTGCGTTGTACGCATTGTTTTCAATGCGAGAGTGATAGGATTGCTCCTTTTGAGGCTAACCGATGTGTACCGAAGTAATATGACTCTGAATCACCTATTTGTTTGCATATTTTGAGGAAATAACGAAACGAATAGCAAGTTTCCTCAAATGAAGGCTTGTGTGCGTTGTACGCATTGTTTTCAATGCGAGAGTGATAGGATTGCTCCTTTTGAGGCTAACCGATGTACTAGGAAGTAATATGACTCTGAATCACCTATTTGTTTGCATATTTTGAGGAAATAACGAAACGAATAGCAAGTTTGCTCAAATGAAGGCTTGTCTGCGTTGTACGCATTGTTTTGAGGAAATAACGAAACGAATAGCAAGTTTGCTCAAATGAAGGCTTGTCTGCGTTGTACGCTTTGTTTTCAATCCGAGAGCGATAGGATTGCTCCTTTTGAGGCTAACCGAGGTATAACGAAGTAATATGACTCTGAATCACCTAATTGTTTGCATATTTTGAGGAAATAACGAAACGAATAGCAAGTTTCCTCAAATGAAGGCTTGTGTGCGTTGTACGCATTGTTTTCAATGCGAGAGTGATAGGATTGCTCCTTTTGAGGCTAACCGTTGTACCGAAGTAATATGACTCTTAATCACCTATTAGTTTGCATATTTTGAGGAAATAACGAAACGAATAGGAAGTTTACTCAAATGAAGGCTTGTCTGCGTTGTACGCATTGTTTTCAATGCGAGAGTGATAGGATTGCTCCTTTTGAGGCTAACCGAGGTATAACGAAGTAATATGACTCTGAATCACCTATTAGTTTGCATATTGTGAGGAAATAACGAAACGAATAGCAAGTAATATGACTCTTAATCACCTATTAGTTTGCATATTGTGAGGAAATAACCGATGTGTAACGAAGTAATATGACTCTGAATCACCTATTTGTTTGCATATTTTGAGGAAATAACGAAACGAATAGCAAGTTTGCTCAAATGAAGGCTTGTGTGCGTTGTACGCATTGAAAACAATGCGAGAGTGATAGGATTGCTCCTTTTGAGGCTAACCGATGTATAACGAAGTAATATGACTCTGAATCACCTATTTGTTTGCATATTGTGAGGAAATAACGAAACGAATAGCAAGTTTGCTCAAATGAAGGCTTGTCTGCGTTGTACGCATTGTTTTCAATGCGAGAGTGATAGGATTGCTCCTTTTGAGGCTAATCGATGTATAACGAAGTAATATGACTCTGAATCACCTATTTGTTTGCATATTTTGAGGAAATAACGAAACGAATAGGAAGTTTACTCAAATGAAGGCTTGTCTGCGTTGTACGCATTGTTTTCAATGCGAGAGTGATAGGATTCCTCCTTTTGACGATAACCGATGTAATATGACTCTGAATCACCTATTAGTTTGCATATTGTGGGAAAATAACGAAACGAATAGCAAGTTTGCTCCTTTTGAGGCTTGTCTGCGTTGTACGCATTGTTTTCAATGCGAGAGTGATAGGATTCCTCCTTTTGACGATAACCGATGTGTACCGAAGTAATCCGACGCAACGCACGCAAGCCTTCATTTGAGGAAACTTGCAATTCCTTTCGTTATTTCCTCAAAATATGCAAACAAATAGGTGAATCAGAGTCATATTACTTCGTTATACCTCGGTTAGTCTCAAAATGAGCAATCCTATCACTCTCGCATTGAAAACAAGCGATAGGATTGTTATTTCTCGCATTGAAAACTAACCGAGGTATAACGAATGTTAGTTTGCATTGTTATAACAAACGAATAGTACTATTAAATAACTTGCATATGACTCTGCTATTCGTTTCCTAGAAGTTTGCACCAAGCCTACTCCTTATTTTCAATGCGAGAGTGATAGGATTGCTCCTTTTGAGGCTAACCGAGGTATAACGAAGTAATATGACTCTGAATCATCTATTAGTATAACAATGTAATATGACTCTTAATCACCTATTTGTTTGCATATTTTGAGGAAATAACGAAACGAATAGGAAGTTTCCTCAAATGAAGGCTTGTGTCCGATTGAAAACAAGCCTTCATTTGAAAACAATGCGTATTACTAATAGGTGATTCAGAGTCATATTACTTCGTTATAGGATTGCTATTCGTTTCGTTATTTCCGATGTGTACCGAAGTAATATCACTCTGAATCACCTATTAGTTTGCAAACTTTGAGGAAATAACGAAACGAATAGCAAGTTTGCTCAAATGAAGGCTTGTCTGCGTTGTACGCATTGTTTTCAATGCGAGAGTGATAGGATTGCTCATTTTGAGGCTAACCGATGAGCAAGTCATTTGAGGAATAACAAACTTGCTATTCGTTTCGTTATTTCCTCAAAATATGCAAACAAATAGGTGATTCAGAGTGATATTACTTCGTTATACGTCGGTTAGTCTCAAAATGAGCAATCCTATCACTCTCGCATTGAAAACAATGAAATGACTCTGAGGCTAAGCGATGTATAACGAAGTAATATGACTCTGAAAGTAATCTTTAGTTAATGACGAATGCGTACAAATAGCAAGTTTGCTCAAATGAAGGCTTGTCTGCGTTGTACGCATTGTTTTCAATGCGAGAGTGATAGGATTGCTCCTTTTGAGGCTAACCGATGTGTACCGAAGTAATATGCCTCACAATATGCAAACAAATAGGTGATTCAGAGTCATATTACTTCGTTATACGTCGGTTAGCCTCAAAATGAGCAATCCTATCACTCTCGCATTGAAAACAATGCGTACAACGCAGACAAGCCTTCATTTCACAATATGCAATGAAGGCTCAAAAGGAGACTAATATCCTATCACCTATTAAGAGTCATATCCTATTCGTTATTCGAAGTGTGATAATTGATACTGTCACTCTCGAATTGAAAACAATGCGAGAGTGATAGGATTGGCCCTTTTCAGGCTAACCGATATATAACGAGCAATCCTATCGCTTTCGCATTGAAAACAATGCGTACAACGCTCACAAGTCTTCATCTGAGGAAACTTGCTATTGGTTTCGTTATTTCCTCAAAATATGCAAACCAATAGGTGATTCAGAGTCATATTACTTCGGTACACATCGGTTAGCCTCAAAAGGAGCAACCCTATCACTCTCGCATTGAAAACAATGCGTACCGAAGTAACGAAACGAATAGGAAGTTTACTCAAATGAAGGCTTGTCTGCATTGTACGCATTGTTTTCAACGCGAGAGTGATAGGATTCGCCCTTTTGAGGATAAGCGATGTATAACGAAGTAATATGACTCTGAATCACCTATTTGTTTGCATATTTTGAGGAAATAACGAAACGAATAGCAAGTTTCCTCAAATGAAGGCTTGTCTGCGTTGTACGCATTGTTTTCAATGCGAGAGTGATAGGATTTGTGACGACCCCGAATCCGGGTTCTTTGAACCTCGGATCCGGTTCAACACGAGTACAACATTTTCCTTATTGTTCATGAATCACAACAATATTATAATTGCTAAATAATCATTTATTTACAATTTTTCAACATCTCTTTCTATTCCAGAATCGAAATCTTTATACATTCCTAGTATGTCTCAATATCATACATGATACGACATTCTATTACAATCAATTTGAGTATTTAATACTCATATAACATACCAACTAAGTCTTATGTTACACAATCATTTACCTGTCCAATTCGGACTGATATCTACAATAAATATTTAGATCTTCAATGGAAGTAATATATTTTCTTGTTCCTTGTTCTTTATCGAGAACTTCAGGTAACTAGCCTTATCTGAAAATGTTGGTTTAGGCAAGAGTGAGCACGACGGCTCAGCAAGTTCAACAGCTACACATAACACATTACATGTTTCACATAAAATTTACAATTTATACTAACATCATGTTTTTCATCCATTTCAGTTTATGACATACTGCTCATGCATATCATGCCTCGCATTTAATCTATGCTTCATGTCTAACCTCTATCATGACATATAGTTCAATGCAGAACAATTGTCTTAAATTAACTACCGCATATCAACAGTTCAAATCAACTTATTGCACAAAGGCACAGTAAAACATCTTTGCACATAACCACGTATGAGCACATCTCAGTTTAATAACAAACTTATAATTCATGCACATAATACAACACGTTCTGAAAAACTTGCCTGGACTTGTATAACCAGCTTACGTTAATCTTTGACGTTCCTTGCACCACCTACACGGTATGTGAGATCAACGGTGCACAATATCAGTCAAAGTTTGACTCAATACTAAATCTTATTTTAAAGATATTTATTTCTTCTTATCATCCCCTTTATTTAATAAGGTTAATTTCATATTTTCGTCTCTCTTTGACTTGACTCAGTGTTTCATATTCAACACCATAAATCTTTTGTTCGAGACTATGCAATTCTGACATTTATTAATGTCACTGCATTAAAACTTGGACCCTATATTTATTTAGGTCGATCCACCAATTAATCACTAATGGACCATACCCTTGGTTTAACTTAATCACATCATTTATCTTGATACTTATCATAATATTACCCACCTTGAATAATATTTTAAATTTTACTATCAATTAGTAATAACTTATAATGTTATTTAATTGTTAAATAACACTTTAAATAATCATTACTATTATTAATTTATTTTTAATAATAGTTTACCTTAATCATTATTATTAATCTTTTAATAATAATTTAATTGTTTGCTAATATTATTACCCTTTAATAATATTTTAATTGACTTCTCATTATTATCAATCATTTTAATAACAATTTAATTGTTCATCAATATTATCAATCATTTAATAATATTTGAAATCCTCACGTATCATTAGTAATTATTTAATAACGATTCAACCCTTAACTATTATTACCCAATAGTTAATTACTTGTTAAACAATATTATTAATTCTTTAATAATATTCTAAATCTTTATTTATCATTATTATTTATTTAATAATGATTTAACTCTTAACTATTATTATTTAATAGTTAATTAAATGCTAAATAATATTATTAATCCTTTAATAATATTTTAAATTAATTACATATCATTATTAATTATTGAATAATGATTTAATTCTTAACTATTATCATTTAATAGTTAGTCAATAATATTATCAATATATTTTAATTACTTAATAATCTTCTTTCGATTAAGTAATAATTTATTCCACTTAATTACCATTTAATTATTATTTAATATGAATTAAATAATAATTAATTAACTAATTATCCGAACTCATTATTTAATATTAATTAAATAATAATTAATTAATTAATTAACCTTACTTATTATTTAATATTAATTAAATAATAAATAATTAGTTTATTAACCTTAATTATCCTTTAATTATTATTTAATATTAATTAAATAATAATTAATTACTTAATTAACCTTACTTATTATTTAATATTAATTAAATAATAAATAATTAGCTTTCTAACTTTAATATTCTTTAATTATTATTTAATATTAATTTAAATAATAATTAATTATTTATTTAACTTTACTTATTATTTAAGTGCAATTAAATAATAAATAACTAACTTATTCATCTTAACATCCTTTAATTATTATTTAATATTCATTAAATCATAATTAATTAATTACATAACTTCATATATTATTTAATATTTATTAAATAATATTTAATTAGATCATTAGCCTATTTATACACTAATAAATAGCTAATATATAGTGAATCACTCCAATAATTTCAAATTTTATTTTATAACACTTAACTAGCATGCCAATAAGTCAAATATTATTTTTCTGAAATTAAAAATAATTTTTCCATAATTATTAGCCATTTAGTAAGCTTTAATCCACTATTAATTCTAATAAATACCAAATTACAAAAAAATTCGGATTTTAACTTTTGATAATTTTCTTTATAAAATTATAAGCATTTTATCTTTTGGAACCAACCCAAGAACCGGCCTAAAAATGCCCGAACCGGCCCTACCTAGAAATCATGAAAAACCGAAAAAAACCGAACCGGCCGGTTTTTTTAATAAAATAGGCAGATTACTTTCTTAGTTTTCCAGACTTGGGGTCTCCGACGGGAACTTGAATAAAATGAAATCCACAAGTCCGATTGAGGTCTATTAGGTATCGATGGATTCGTAACTTCCCAAACTACATGATTCTATTATCAAACATCAAGTTTGGATTTGTTTTGGTCACTGAAAATAGCTATAAACCCGACTGTTATGCACAGCCTTAAAATTAGTGGGGTGTTTTGGTAGAAAATCCATATCTTGCTCATTTTAAATCGGATTTTAGTCATTCAACTTGGAGAATCTTCATATTTCATGGATCTATCACCCAAAATTGACGGATCATAAATCCGACTTACGGATCGTGAACAGTAATTCCGTGAATGGGCTGCTATGATTTTTGTTACTTGGTTTTCGTCGGTAAAAACTTATTTGATGATTTTGATGAAATTTTTCATCACAAACACATATAAAAACCCATGTTAAACCCATCAAACTATGAATATATATATATTACATAGTTAAAGACTTCTAGACCATCAAAACAAGTTTTGATCGGTTAAAAATATATTTTAACCGTTTAAAACTTATTTAAACAACAAAAATGAAATTAAAAAGGTTTGGAGTACTTTTTAACCTCTTAGACATGGATGATCTCCTTCCTCTTGCTAGGAGCTAGGGTTGTGACTCCACCTTGATCATTCTCTAGCAACTTTCCTTAGTGGATCATCCATTTCTCAAAGCTTGCTAGCTTTTCTCTAGAATACTCTCTCTTTCTCTCTAGGAGTTCTTGAAAACTAACTAACAAACATAACAAAATGTTGATGGATGCTATATATAGACCCTCCCTAATCACCATTAACCTTCACTAATCAATTAGTGTTGGTGAATTTAAGGGTTAACCAAGCTTACTATAGCTTGAATGACCTATTGAGTGACATTTTGATTGACCAATGGAATGACTAGGGTTGGTGGGGAGTTGTTGAGACATTTTACACTCCAAATTCACCAACAAGCAACCTTTCATGTGGGGGCCCCTCCAAAATTCGAGATTCCTCTTTTATTACATCACTTTAGCTTTATTTTTACATCTTATATCATTATATAAGTATTCATATATATATACACCAATGTATATATATTGACCACCACTTTGACTTCCATTTGGGCTCCACATTGGATCAAATTAATATTTCTATTGGGCTCATCAATTAAATTTGTTTGGGCTCAATTTAATTATTACATTGGGCTAATATTAATTACCCTATGTTACATTTAATTAAAACAAGCATTGGGCTTGGTTAATTATTACATAAATCAATGTTCAAATTAAATTATATGAACTACTAGGTTAATTTAATTTGACCTAGTTTCATACCTCAATTGGACTTATAATATAATCCAATTAGATTTGCTATAATTAATTCTACCACATTGGGTTACTTAATTAACCCATCCGCGGTTAATTCTTAACCCCACATTTATTTATCTAGAAATTAACCAATGATTGGTTAATGCTATCTCTCTTGTCAACCAACTAGGGTTATTCAATTAACTAGACACTAGTTAATTCTCTACACTCAATCAATACTTGAAATGCTTCTCCCAACCATTGACCATCATTTGACTTTTAATGGTTTGGGCTACATAACTTACTTTTTATTGGCTCTCTTATTTAATTACCCATTTCATGCAAATATCTCCATATTGGGCTTACATCTATAACAACTTATTAATTAAGTAAATTACTTAATTAATTAACTTCTTAATATTGTCCTTCTAGGCAATATTCCACTTCCCTACTTGTTACTCATAACCTTAATTCATAACTTATATAATTAATTCAATTAATTATATTACATGACTTTTCTTTTTAATCCATACTAAAACTAATTAAGTTATTAGTTTTATTAAGTATTTAATTTACTTCACACATCATCTTGTTTGACTAACAAACTCAACTATAGGTGTATATATATAAATATTAATATATTCACCTTCACTTCTCAATTGAATTTCTTTCTTAAATAAATTATCTACCTGCATCATTAAAATATTCTCACATTTAATTTCTAACAAATAATTTATGTTAAAAAAAAAATGTTTACCCATTTTCTACACATCTTCCTTCTCATCTTCTAGGTTTAAACATTAACCTTTAATAAAATCAATTAAGATATTATTTAAAATCTTGAAATTATTTGGGATATTACAGGATTGCTCCTTTTGAGGCTAACCGAGGTATAACGAAGTAATATGACTCTGAATCACCTATTTGTTTGCATATTGTGAGGAAATAACGAAACGAATAGCAAGTTTGCTCAAATGAAGGCTTGTCTGCGTTGTACACATTGTTTTCAAAGCGAGAGTGATAAGATTGCTCTTTTGAGGAACAATAGGAGCAATAGCAAGTTTCCTAGAAGTTTGCACCAAGCCTACTCCTTATTTTCAATGCGAGAGTGATAGGATTGCTCCTTTTGAGGCTAACCGATGTATAACGAAGTAATATGACTCTTAATCACCTATTTGTTTGCATATTTTGAGGAAATAACGAAATGAATAGCAAGTTTACTCAAATGAAGGTTCGTTATTTTCCCACAATATGCAAACAAATAGGTGATTCAGAGTCATATTACTTTGTTATACGTCGGTTAGCCTCAAAAGGAGCAATCCTATCACTCTCGCATTGAAAACAATGCGTACAACGCACACAAGCCTTCATTTGAGGAAACTTGCTATTCGTTTCGTTATTTCCTCAAAATATGCAAACAAATAGGTGATTCAGAGTCATATTACTTCCTAGTATATCGGTTAGCCTCAAAAGGGCCAACCCTATCACTCTCGCATTGAAAACAATGCGTACAACGCAGACAAGCCTTCATTTGAGCAAACAAATAGGTGATTTAGAGTCATATTACTTCGGTACACGTCGGTTAGCTCTCACAATATGCAACCAAATAGGTGATTCAGAGTCATATTACTTTGTTATACATCGGTTAGTCTCAAAATGAGCAATCCTATCGCTCTCGGATTGAAAACAATGCGTACAACGCAGACAAGCCTTCATTTGAGCAAACTTGCTATTCGTTTCGTTATTTTCTCAAAATATGCAAACAATTAGGTGATTCAGAGTCATATTACTTCGTTATACCTCGGTTAGTCTCAAAATGAGCAATCCTATCACTCTCGCATTGAAAACAATGCGTACAACGCACACAAGCCTTCATTTGAGCAAATTTGCTATTCGTTTCGTTATTTCCTCACAATATGCAAACTAATAGGTGATTCAGAGTCATATTACTTCGTTAATTTGAGGAATTAATGAAACGAATAACAAGTTTCCTCAAATGAAGACTTATGAGCGTGGTACGCATTGTTTTCAATGCGAGAGTGATATTACTTCCTAGTACATCGGTTAGCCTCAAAAGGAGCAATCCTATCACTCTCGCATTGAAAACAATGCGTACAACGCAGACAAGCCTTCATTTGAGCAAACTTGCTATTCGTTTCGTTATTTCCTCAAAATATGCAAACAAATAGGTGATTCAGAGTCATATTACTTCGTTATACGTCGGTTAGTCTCAAAATGAGCAATCCTATCACTCTCGCATTGAAACCAATGCGTACAACACACACAAGCCTTAATTTGAGGAAACTTGCTATTCGTTTCGTTATTTCCTCAAAATTTGCAAACAAATAGGTGATTAAGAGTCATATTACTTCCTAGTACATCGGTTAGCCTCAAAAGGAGCAATCCTATCACTCTCGCATTGAAAACAATGCGTACAACGCAGACAAGCCTTCATTTGAGGAAACGTGCTATTCGTTTCGTCAACCCTATCACTCTCGCATTGAAAACAAAGAGTACAACGCAGACAAGCCTTCATTTGAACAAACTTGCTATTCGTTTCGTTATTTCCTCAAAATATGCAAACTAATAGGTGATTCAGAGTCATATTACTTCCTAGTACATCGGTTAGCCTCAAAAGGAGCAATCCTATCACTCTCGCATTGAAAACAATGCGTACAACGCAGACAAGCCTTCATTTGAGCAAACTTGCTATTCATTTCGTTATTTCCTCACAAGCCTTCATTTGCAGTCAAACCGAGGTATAACGAAGTAATACGCATTGTTTTCTCCTTCCATACAAACTTTACTGTCTTCCTAGTAAGATTAGTTAATGGCGATGCTAGCTTTGAAAAGTCCTTGATAAATCTCTGATAGTATCCCGCTAATCCCAAGAAACTTGCCTTCATTTGAGTAAACTTCCTATTCGTTTCGTTATTTTCTCACAATATGCAAACTAATAGGTGATTCAGAGTCATATTACTTCCTAGTACATCGGTTAGCCTCAAAAGGAGCAATCCTATCACTCTCGCATTGAAAACAATGCGTACAACGCAGACAAGCCTTCATTTGAGCAAACTTGCTATTCGTTTCGTTATTTCCTCACAATATGCAAACTAATAGGTGATTCAGAGTCATATTACTTCGTTATACGTCGGTTAGCCTCAAAAGGAGCAATCCTATCACTCTCGCATTGAAAACAATGCGTACAACGCAGACAAGCCTTCATTTGAGCAAACTTGCTATTCGTTTCGTTATTTCCTCAAAATATGCAAACAAATAGGTGATTCAGAGTCATATTACTTCCTAGTACATCGGTTAGCCTCAAAATGAGCAATCCTATCACTCTCAATTCAAAAACAATGTGAATTATACGTTACTAGGAGCAATCCTATCACTCTCGCATTGAAAACAATGCGTACAACGCACACAAGCCTTCATTTGAGGAAACTTGCTATTCGTTTCGTTATTTCCTCAAAATATTTTGAGAAAATAACGAAACGAATAGCAAGTTTGCTCAAATGAAGGCTTGTCTGCCAATGCGAGAGTGATAGGATTGCTCCTTTTGAGGTTGCAAACAAATAGGTGATTCAGAGTCATATTACTTCGTTATACCTCGGTTAGCCTCAAAAGGAGCAATCCTATCACTCTCGCATTGAAAACAATGCGTACAACGCAGACAAGCCTTCATTTGAGTAAACTTCCTATTCGTTTCGTTATTTCCTCACAATATGCAAACTAATAGGTGATTCAGAGTCATATTACTTCCTAGTACATCGGTTAGTCTCAAAATGAGCAATCCTATCACTCTCGCATTGAAAACAATGCGTACAACGCAGACAAGCCTTCATTTGAGCAAACTTGCTATTCGTTTTGATATTTCCTCACAATATGCAAACTAATAGGTGATTCAGAGTCATATTACTTCGTTATACGTCGGTTAGCCTCAAAAGGAGCAACCCTATCACTCTCGCATTGAAATAATGCGTACAACGCAGACAAGCCTTCATTTGAGCAAACTTCCTATTCGTTTCGTTATTTCCTCACAATATGCAAACAAATAGGTGATTAAGAGTCATATTACTTCGGTACACATCGGTTAGCCTCAAAAGGAGCAATCCTATCGCTCTCGGATTGAAAACAAAGCGTACAAAGCAGATAAGCCTTCATTTGAGCAAACTTGCTATTCGTTTCGTTATTTCCTCACAATATGCAAATAAATAGGTGATTCAGAGTCATATTACTTCGTTATACATCGATTAGCCTCAAAAGGACCAATCCTATCACTCTCGCATTGAAAACAATGCGTACAACGCAGACAAGCCTTCATTTGAGTAAACTTCCTATTCCTTTCGTTATTTCCTCAAAAATAACGAAACAAATAGGTGATTCAGAGTCATATTACTTCGGTACACATCGGTTAGCCTCAAAAGGAGCAATCCTATCACTCTCGCATTGAAAACAATGCGTACAACGCAGACAAGCCTTCATTTTGAAACCAATGCGTACAATGCGAGAGTATAACGAAGTAATAGCAATCAATGCGTACTTGGATTATATTACTTCGTTATACATCGGTTAGCCTCAAAAGGAGCAATCCTATCACTCTCGCATTGAAAACAATGCGTACAACGCAGACAAGCCTTCATTTGTAAATTGGTTATCGTCAAAAGGAGGAATCCTATCGTATAACCAAATACGTATTTCTTCATTTGATATACGTGTATTATTTCCTATTACTTAGGTATACGTCGGTTAGCCTCAAAAGTTGAGGAAACTTGCTATTGCTCCTATTGTTCCTCAAAAGAGCAATCTTATCACTCTCGCTTTGAAAACAATGCGTATAACGCACACAAGTCTTTATTTGAGGAAACTTGCTATTCGTTTCGTTATTTCCTCAAAATATGCAAACAATTAGGTGATTCAGAGTCATATTACTTCGTTATACACAAGCCTTCATTTGAGTAATGTTCAACTTCGGTACACATCGGTTAGTCTCAAAATGAGCAAACTAATAGGTGATTCAATGCGAGAGTTGAAAACAATGCGTACAACGCAGACAAGCCTTCATTTGAGGAAACTTGCTATCCGTTTCGTTATTTCCTCACAATATGCAAACAAATAGGTGATTCAGAGTCATATTACTTCGTTATACATCGGTTATCGTCAAAAGGAGGAATCCTATCGCTTTCGCATTGAAAACAATGCGTACAACGCTCACAAGTCTTCATCTGAGGAAACTTGCTATTCATTTCGTTATTTCCTCACAATATGCAAACTAATAGGTGATTCAGAGTCATATTACTTCGTTACACATCGGTTAGCCTCAAAAGGAGCAATCCTATCACTCTCGCATTGAAAACAATGCGTACAACGCAGACAAGCCTTCATTTGACAACGCAGACAAGCCTTCATTTGAGCAAACTTCCTATTCGTTTCGTTATTTCCTCAAAATATGCAAACAAATAGGTGATTCAGAGTCATATTACTTCGTTATACCTCGGTTAGCCTCAAAAGGATTAACCCTATCACTCTCGCATTGAAAACAATGCGTACAACGCAGACAAGCCTTCATTTGAGCAAACTTCCTATTCGTTTCGTTATTTCCTCACAATATGCAAACAATTAGGTGATTCAGAGTCATATTACTTCGGTACACATCGGTTAGCCACAAATGAAGGCTTGTCTGCGTTGTACGCATTGTTTTCAATGCGAGAGTGATAGGATTGCTCCTTTTGAGGCTAACCGATGTACTAGGAAGTAATATGACTCGGTTAGCCTCAAAAGGAGCAATCCTATCACTCTCGCATTGAAAACAATGCGTACAACGCAGACAAGCCTTCATTTGAGTAAACTTCCTATTCGTTTCGTTATTTCCTTTTGAGGCTAACCGATGTATAACAAATAGGTTATTTATTCGTTATTTCCTATCACTCTCGCAAGTTTACTCAAAGAGTGATATGATTGCTCCTTTTTTAGGCTAAGAGATGTATAACGAAGTAATATGAGTCTTAATCACCTATTAGTTTGCATATTGTGAGGAAATAACGAAACGAATAGCAAGTTTGCTCAAATGAAGGCTTGTCTGCGTTGTACGCATTGTTTTCAATGCGAGAGTGATAGGATTGCTCCTTTTGAGGCTAACCGAGGTATAACGAAGTAATATGACTCTGAATCACCTATTTGTTTGCATATTTTGAGGAAATAACGAAACGAATAGCAAGTTTCCTCAAATGAAGGCTTGTGTGCGTTGTACGCATTGTTTTCAATGCGAGAGTGATATGATTGCTCCTTTTGAGGCTAACCGAGGTATAACGAAGTAATATGACTCTGAATCACCTATTAGTTTGCATATTGTGAGAAAATAACGAAACGAATAGCAAGTTTGCTCAAATGAAGGCTTGTCTGCGTTGTACGCATTGTTTTCAATGCGAGAGTGATAGGATTGCTCCTTCTGAGACTAACCGACGTATAACGAAGTAATATGACTCTGAATCACCTATTAGTTTGCATATTGTGAGGAAATAACGAAACGAATAGCAAGTTTGCTCAAATGAAGGCCTGTCTGCGTTGTACGCATTGTTTTCAATGCGAGAGTGATAGGATTGCTCCTATTGAAGCTAACCGAGGTATAACGAAGTAATATGACTCTGAATCATATTAGTTTGCATATTGTGAGGAAATAACGAAACGAATAGCAAGTTTGCTCAAATGAAGGCTTGTCTGCGTTGTACGCATTGTTTTCAATGCGAGAGTGATAGGATTGCTCCTTTTGAGGCTAACCGATGTACTAGGAAGTAATATGACTCTGAATCACCTATTAGTTTGCATATTGTGAGAAAATAACGAAACGAATAAGAAGTTTACTCAAATGAAGGCAAGTTTCTTGGGATTAGCGGGATACTATCAGAGATTTATCAAGGACTTTTCAAAGCTAGCATCGCCATTAACTAATCTTACTAGGAAGACAGTAAAGTTTGTATGGAAGGAGAAAACAATGCGTATTACTTCGTTATACCTCGGTTAGCTTCAATAGGAGCAATCCTATCACTCTCGCATTGAAAACAATGCGTACAACGCACACAAGCCTTCATTTGAGGAAACTTGCTATTCGTTTCGTTATTTCCTAGTACATCGGTTAGCCTCAAAAGGAGCAATCCTATCACTCTCGCATTGAAAACAATGCGTACAACGCAGACAAGCCGATGTATATTTCATTATTCATTGAAACTTGCTATTTGTTTCGTTATTTTCTCAAAATATGCAAACAAATAGGTGATTAAGATATTACTTCGTTATACCTCGGTTAGCCTCAAAAGGAGCAATCCTATCACTCTCGCATTGAAAACAATGCGTACAACGCAGACAAGCCTTCATTTGAGCAAACTTGCTATTCGTTTCGTTATTTCCTCACAATATGCAAACCAATAGGTGATTCAGAGTCATATTACTTCGTTATACCTCGGTTAGCCTCAAAAGGAGCAATCCTATCACTCTCGCATTGAAAACAATGCGTACAACGCAGACAAGCCTTCATTTGAGCAAACTTGCTACTTGTTTGCATATTTTGAGCAAACTTGCTATTCGTTTCGTTATTTCCTCAAAATATGCAAACAAATAGGTGATTAAGAGTCATATTACTTCCTAGTACATCGGTTAGCCTCAAAAGGAGCAATCCTATCACTCTCGCATTGAAAACAATGCGTACAACGCAGACAAGCCTTAATAATTAGGTGACAGGATTGCTTTTATACATCGGTTAGCCTCAAAAGGAGCAATCCTATCACTCTCGCATTGAAAACAATGCGTACAACGCACACAAGCCTTCATTTGAGCAAACTTGCTATTCGTTTCGTTATTTCCTCAAAATATGCAAACAATTAGGTGATTCAGAGTCATATTACTTCATTATACCTCGGTTAGTCTCAAAATGAGCAATCCTATCACTCTCGCATTGAAAACAATGCGTACAACGCACACAAGCCTTCATTTGAACAAACTTGCTATTCGTTTCGTTATTTCCTCACAATATCCGAAGTAATAGGTGATTCAGAGTCATATTACTTCCGATGTACTAGGAAGTAAACAATAAGTAATAGGTGATAGGCTTGTCTGCGTTATTTCGGTTAGCCTATCACTATTTTGAAATTATTTCCTCAAAATATGCAAACAATTAGGTGATTCAGAGTCATATTACTTTGTTATACGTCGGTTAGCCTCAAAAGGAGCAATCCTATCACTCTCGCATTGAAAACAATGCGTACAACGCAGACAAGACTTCATTTGAGGAAACTTGCTATTCGTTTCGTTATTTTCTCAAAATATGCAAGTTATTTAATAGTACTATTCGTTTGTTATAACAATGCAAACTAACATTCGTTATACCTCGGTTAGTTTTCAATGCGAGAAACAATGATCATCATATTACTATTAGACGATTGCTCCTTTTGAGGCTAACCGAGGTATAACGAAGTAATATGATTCAGAGTCATATTACTCAAGTTTCCTGATAAACTTATACATAATAACTTGCTATTCGTTTCGTTATTTCCTCACAATATGCAAACTAATAGGTGATTCAGAGTCATATTACTTCGTTATACATCGGTTATCTTCAAAAGGAGCAATCCTATCGCTTTCGCATTGAAAACAATGCGTACAACGCACACAAGCCTTCATTTGAGCAAGTTTCCTCAAAATATGCAAACAAATAGGTGATTCAGAGTCATATTACTTCCTAGTACATCGGTTAGCCTCAAAAGGAGCAATCCTATCACTCTCGCATTGAAAACAATGCGTACAACGCAGACAAGCCTTCATTTGAGCAAACTTGCTATTCGTTTCGTTATTTCCTCAAAATATGCAAACAAATAGGTGATTAAGAGTCATATTACTTCCTCACAATATGCAAACTAATAGGTGATTCAGAGTCATATTACTTCCTAGTACATCGGTTAGCCTCAAAATGAGCAATCCTATCACTCTCGCATTCAATGCGTACAACGCAGACAAGCCTTCATTTGAGCAAACTTGCTATTCGTTTCGTTATTTCCTCAAAATATGCAAACAATTAGGTGATTCAGAGTCCATGATAGGATTGCTCCTTTTGGTATTTACTTCGTTCTACTTAGTTTGCATATTGTGAGGAAATAACGAAACGAATAGGAAGTTTCCTCAAATGAAGGCTTGTGTGTGTTGTACGCATTGGTTTCAATGCAAGAGTGATAGGATTGCTCCTTTTGAGGCTAACCGAGGTATAACGAAGTAATATGACTCTGAATCACCTATTTGTTTGCAAATTGTGGGAAAATAACGAAACGAATAGCAAGTTTGCTCACAAGCCTATTAATTTGATTGCTCATTTTGAGGCTAACCGAGGTATAACGAAGTAAGCATATTGAATGCGATTCGTATGTGATTCAGAGTTGTGTATAACGAAGTAATATGACTCTGAATCACCTAGCAAGTTTGCTCAAAAGAAGGATTGTCTGCGTTGTACGCATTGTTTTCATTGCGAGAGTGATAGGATTACTCCTTTTGAGGCTAACCGAGGTATAACGAAGTAATATGACTCTGAATCACCTATTTGTTTGCTCATTTTGAGACTAACCGATGTACTAGGAAGTAATATGACTCTGAATCACCTATTTGTTTGCATATTGTGAGGAAATAACGAAACGAATAGCAAGTTTGCAATCCTTCATTTGAGGTAACTTGCTATTCGTTTCGTTATTTCCTCACAATATGCAAACTAATAGGTGATTCAGAGTGATAGGATTGCTCCTTTTGAGGCTAACCGATGTGTACCGAAGTAATATGACTCTTAATCACCTATTTGTTTCAATATGAAAACAATGCGTACAACGCGTACAAAACGAAACGAATAGCAAGTTGTACGCATTGTTTACCTAATTGTTTTCAATGCGAGAGTGATAGGATTGCTCCTTTTGAGGCTAACCGATGTACATAATAACGAATGCAAGGCTTGTGTGCGTTGTACGCATTGTTTTCAATGCGAGAGTGATAGGATTGCTCATTTTGAGGCTAACCGAGGTATAACGAAGTAATATGACTCTGAATCACCTATTTGTCGGTTAGCCTCAAAAGGAGCAATCCTATCACTCTCGCTTGTGAGCGTTGAGACTAACTAAGTACTCTGAATTAGTTATTTTCAATGCGAGAGTGATAGGATTGCTCCTTTTGAGGCTAACCGAGGTATAACGAATTAATATGACTCTGAATCACCTATTTATGGCAAAGTAGAGACCTATAAGACTTGACTAGTTGCAAAAGGTTTCAAACAAAGTCAAGGAGTTGACTATTGCTCCTTTTGAGGCTAACCGATGTGTGTGTTTGCATATTTTGAGAAAATAACGAAACGAATAGGAAGTTTGCTCAAATGAAGACTTGTCTGCGTTGTACGCATCGTTATTTCAATGCGAGAGTGATAGGATTGCTCCTTTTGAGGCTAACCGATGTGTACCGAAGTAATATGACTCTTAATCACCTATTTGTTTGCATATTTTGAGGAAATAACGAAAGGAATAGGAAGTTTACTCAAATGAAGGCTTGTCTGCGTTGTACGCATTGTTTTCAATGCGAGAGTGATAGGATTGCTCCTTTTGAGGCTAACCGACGTATAACGAAGTAATATGACTCTGAATCACCTATTTGTTTGCATATTTTGAGGAAATAACGAATATGCAAACAAGCCTTCATTTGAATCATATGTCCTTCGTTATAACAATCGAGAGTAACTATACTGCGTACAACGAATCACCTATTTGTTTGCATATTTTGAGGAAACTAATAGGTGATTCAGAGTGATAGGAAATAATGAAGTAATATGAGTCTTAATCACCTATTTGAGAGTAATCACCTATTAGTTTGCTCAAATGAAGGCTTGTCTGCGTTGTACGCATTGTTTTCAATGCGAGAGTGATAGGTATAACTTGCTATTCGTTTCGTTATTTCCTCACAATATGCAAACTAATAGGTGATTCAGAGTGATATTACTTCGTTATACATCGGTTAACCTCAAATGGAGCAATCCTATCACTCTCGCATTGAAAACAATGCGTACAACGCAGACAAGCCTTCATTTGAGTAAACTTGCTATTCGTTTCGTTATTTCCTCAAAATATGCAAACAAATAGGTGATTCAGAGTCATATTACTTCGGTACACATCGGTTAGCCTCAAAAGGAGCAATCACCTATTAGTTTGCATATTGTGAGGAAATAACGAAACGAATAGCAAGTTTGCTCAAATGAAGGCTTGTCTGCGTTGTACGCTTTGTTTTCATTTGAGAGTGATAGGAAACGATGAGTGCTATTCGTTTCGTTATTTCGTAACGAATAGGAAACTTGCATATGCTCGTTACACATCGGTTAGCCTCAAAAGGAGCAATCCTATCACTCTCGCATTGAAAACAATGCGTACAACGCAGACAAGCCTTCATTTGAGCAAACTTGCTATTCGTTTCGTTATTTCCTCACAATATGCAAACAAATAGGTGATTAAGAGTCATATTACTTCGTTATACATCGATTAGCCTTAAAAGGAGTAATCCTATCACTCTCGCATTGAAAACAATGCGTACAACGCAGACAAGCCTTCATTTGAGTAAACTTCCTATTCCTTTCGTTATTTCCTCAAAATATGCAAACAAATAGGTGATTCAGAGTCATATTACTTCGTTACACATCGGTTAGCCTCAAAAGGAGCAATCCTATCACTCTCGCATTGAAAACAATGCGTACAACGCAGACAAGCCTTCATTGTGAGGATTTGCTCATTTGAGGAAACTTTTATACATCGGTTATCTTCAAAAGGAGCAATCCTATCGCTTTCGCATTGAAAACAATGCGTACAACGCACACAAGCCTTCATTTGAGCAAACTTGTTATTCGTTTCGTTATTTCCTCAAAATATGCAAACAATTAGGTGATTCAGAGTCATATTACTTCGTTATACCTCGGTTAGCCTCAAAATGAGTAATCCTATCACTCTCGCATTGAAAACAATGCGTACAACGCACACAAGCCTTCATGTAACCGAGGTATAACGAAGTAATATGACTCTGAATCACCTATTTGTTTGCATATTTTGAGGAAATAACGAAACGAATAGCAAGTTTGCTCAAATGAAGGCTTGTCTGCGTTGTACGCATTGTTTTCAATATTGATAGTGATAGGATTGCTCCTTTTGAGACTAACCGAGGTATAACGAAGTAATATGACTCTGAATCACCTATTTGTTTGCATATTGTGAGAAAATAACGAAACGAATAGCAAGTTTACTCAAATGAAGGCTTGTCTGCGTTGTACGCATTGTTTTCAATGCGAGAGTGATAGGATTCCTCCTTTTGACGATAACCGATGTATAACAATGTGAATCACCTAATTGAGAGTGATAGGATTGCTCCTTTCAATGCGAGAGTGATAGGATCATATTACCGAGAGTGATAGAATTGCTCCTTTTGAGGCTAACCGATGTACTAGGAAGTAATATGACTCTGAATCACCTACGCATTGTTTTCAATGCGAGAGTGATAGGATTGCTCCTTTTGAGGCTAACCGAGGTATAACGAAGTAATATGACTCTGAATCACCTATTAGTTTGCATATTGTGAGGAAATAACGAAACGAATAGCAAGTAATATGACTCTGAATCACCTATTAGTTTGCATATTGTGAGGAAATAACCGATGTGTAACGAAGTAATATGACTCTGAATCACCTATTAGTTTGCATATTTTGAGGAAATAACGAAACGAATAGCAAGTTTGCTCAAATGAAGGCTTGTGAGCGTTGTACGCATTGTTTTCAATGCGAGAGTGATAGGATTGGCCCTTTTCAGGCTCACCGACGTACAACGCAGACAAGCCTTCATTTGAGCAAACTTGCTATTCGTTTCGTTATTTCCTCACTATTAGTAATATGACTCATTTGAGCAAGTTTGCTATTCGTTTCGTTATTTCCTCAAAATATGCAAACAAATAGGTGATTCAGAGTCATATTACTTCCTAGTACATCGGTTAGCCTCAAAAGGAGCAATCCTATCACTCTCAAATGAAAACAAAGCGTACAACGCAGACAAGCCTTCATTTGAGCAAACTTGCTATTCGTTTCGTTATTTTCTCACAATATGCAAACAAATAGGTGATTCAGAGTCATATTACTTCGTTATACCTCGGTTAGCCTCAAAATGAGCAATCCTATCACTCTCGCATTGAAAACAATGAGTACAACGCAGACAAGCCTTCATTTGAGCAAACTTGCTATTCGTTTCGTTATTTCCTCACAATATGCAAACAAATAGGTGATGGAGAGTCATATTACTTCGTTATACATCGGTTAGTCTCAAAAGGAGCAATCCTATCGCTCTCGGATTGAAAACAATGCGTACAACGCACACAAGCCTTCATTTGAGGAAACTTGCAATTCCTTTCGTTATTTCAGACAGGTAATTCGTTTCGTACGAATTATTCGTTTCGTTATTTCGTTATTTCCTCACAATATGCAAACAAATAGGTGATTCAGAGTCATATTACTTCGTTATACATCGGTTAGCCTCAAAAGGAGCAATCCTATCACTCTCGCATTGAAAACAATGCGTACAACGCAGACAAGCCTTCATTTGAGTAAATTTCCTATTCGTTTCGTTATTTCCTCACAATATGCAAACAAATAGGTGATTCAGAGTCATATTACTTCGTTATACCTCGGTTAGCCTCAAAAGGAGCAATCCTATCACTCTCGCATTGAAAACAATGCGTACAACGCAGACAAGCCTTCATTTGAGCAAATAATAGGTGATTACTTCGTTATTTCCTCAAAATATGCAAACAATCCGAGAGTGATAGGATTGCTCCTTTTGAGGCTAACCGATGTACTAGGAAGTAATATGACTCTGAATCACCTATTAGTTTGCATGTTGTGAGGAAATAACGAAACGAATAGGAAGTTTACTCAAATGAAGGCTTGTCTGCGTTGTACGCATTGTTTTCAATGCGAGAGTGATAGGATTGCTCCTTTTGAGGCTAACCGATGTACTAGGAAGTAATATGACTCTGAATCACCTATTTGTTTGCATATTTTGAGGAAATAACGAAACGAATAGCAAGTTTGCTCAAATGAAGGCTTGTCTGCGTTGTACGCTTTGTTTTCAATCCGAGAGCGATAGGATTGCTCCTTTTGAAGATAACCGAGGTATTCAAGAAGTAATATGACTCTGAATCACCTATTTGTTTGCATATTTTGAGAAAATAACGAAACGAATAGCAAGTTTACTCAAATGAAGGCTTGTCTGCGTTGTACGCATTGTTTTCAATGCGAGAGTGATAGGATTGATATTGTTGAGGCTAACCGATGTACTAGGAAGTAATATGACTCTGAATCACCTATTAGTTTGCATATTTTGAGGAAATAACGAAACGAACAGCAAGTTTGCTCAAATGAAGACTTGTGTGCGTTGTACGCATTGTTTTCAATGCGAGAGTGATAGGATTGCTCCTTTTAAGGCTAACCGATGTACTAGGAAGTAATATGACTCTGAATCACCTATTTGTTTGCATATTTTGATGAAATAACGAAACGAATAGCAAGTTTTTTCAACTGAAGACTTGTGTGCGTTGTACGCATTTGTTTCAATGCGAGAGTTAATATGACTCTTAATCACCTATTGGTTTGCAAATTTTGAGGAAATAACGAAACGAATAGCAAGTTTGCTCAACTGAAGGCTTGTGTGCGTTGTACGCATTGTTTTCAATGCGAGAGTGATAGGATTGGCCCTTTTCAGGCTAAACGATATATAACGAAGTAATATGACTCCTTTTGAGGCTAATCGATGTGTACCGAAGTAATATGACTCTGAATCACCTATTTGTTTGCATATTGTGAGGAAATAACGAAAGGAATTGCAAGTTTCCTCAAATGAAGGCTTGTCTGCGTTGTACGCATTGTTTTCAATGCGAGAGTGATAGGATTTCTCCTTTTGAGGCTAACCGATGTACCGAAGTAATATGACTCTGAATCACCTATTTGTTTGCATATTTTGAGGAAATAACGAAACGAATAGCAAGTTTGCTCAAATGAAGGCTTGTCTGCGTTGTCTGCATTTGTTTCAATGCGAGAGTGATAGGATTGCTCCTTTTGAGGCTAACCGATGTACTAGGAAGTAATATGACTCTGAATCACCTATTTCTTTGCAAATTTTAAGGAAATATCGAAACGAATAGCAAGTTTTTTCAACTGAAGACTTGTGTGCGTTGTACGCATTTGTTTCAATGCGAGAGTGATAGGATTGCTCCTTTTGAGGCTAACCGATGTACTAGGAAGTAATATGACTCTGAATCACCTATTTCTTTGCAAATTTTAAGGAAATATCGAAACGAATAGCAAGTTTTTTCAACTGAAGACTTGTGTGCGTTGTACGCATTTGTTTCAATGCGAGAGTGATAGGATTGCTCCTTTTGAGGCTAACCGGGGTATAGTTTATTCATTTGAGTAAACTTCCTATTCACCTATTTGTTTGCATATTGTGAGGAAATAACGAAACGAATAGCAAGTTTGCTCAAATGAAGGCTTGTCTGCGTTGTACGCATTGTTTTCAAAAGGAGCAATCCTATCACTCTCGCATTGAAAACAAATAGCAATCCTATAACGCAGAATAGCAATCCTATCGCTTCGTTATACCTCGGTTAGCCTCAATAGCAAGTTTGCTCAAATGAAGGCTTGTCTGCGAGTCATATTACTTCGTTATACGTCGGTTAGCCTCAAAATGAGCAATCCTATCACTCTCGCATTGAAACCAATGCGTACAACGCACACAAGCCTTCATTTGAGGAAACTTGCTATTCGTTTCGTTATTTTCTCAAAATATGCAAACAAATAGGTGATTCAGAGTCATATTACTTATACGTCGGTTAGTCTCAAAATGAGCAATCCTATCACTCTCGCATTGAAAACAATGCGTACAACGCAGACAAGCCTTCATTTGAGCAAACTTGCTATTCGTTTCGTTATTTCCTCAAAGTATGCAAACAAATAGGTAATTCAGAGTCATATTACTTCGTTATACGTCGGTTAGTCTCAAAATGAGCAATCCTATCACTCTCGCATTATTTTCAATGAAGGCTTGTCTGCGTTGTACGCATTGTTTTCAATGCGAGAGTGATAGGACAAGCCTTCATATGAGCAAACTTGCTATTCGTTTCGTTATTTTCTCAAAATATGCAAACAAATAGGTGATTTAGAGTCATATTACTTCCTAGTACATCGGTTAGCCTCAAAAGGAGCAATCCTATCACTCTCGCATTGGAAACAATGCGTACAACGCAGACAAGCCTTCATTTGAGCAAACTTGCTATTCGTTTCGTTATTTCCTCACAATATGCAAATTAATAGGTGATTCAGAGTCATATTACTTCGTTATACCTCGGTTAGCCTCAATATAGCAAGTTTGCATATTGTGATTAAGACTCATATTGTGAGGATTACATCACTTATTAGTTTGCAAACTTGTACGCATTGTTTTCAATGCGAGAGTGATAGGATTGGCCCTTTTCAGGCTAACCGATATATAACGAAGTAATATGACTCTGAAGTTCACCTATTCGTTTCGTACAACGCAGACAAGCCTTCATTTGAGCAAACTTGCTATTCGTTTCGTTATTTCCTCACAATATGCAAACAATTAGGTGATGGAGAGTCATATTACTTCGTTATACCTCGGTTAGCCTCAAAATGAGCAATCCTATCACTCTCGCATTGAAAACAATGCGTACAACGCAGACTAACCGAGGTATAACGCTAATAATATTTAGTCTAGGTGATTTGTTTAGTCTGCGAATTATTGTAAACAAAGCTATTCATTTGAGCAAACTTCCTATTCGTTTCGTTATTTCCTCAAAACCTGCTATTCGTTTCGTGAGGAAATAACGAAACGAATAGCATGTTTCCTCAAATGAAGGCTTGTCTGCGTTGTACGCTTTGTTTTCAATCCGAGAGCGATAGGATTGCTCCTTTTTTAGGCTAAGAGATGTATAACGAAGTAATATGAGTCTGAATCACCTAATTATTTGCATATTTTGAGGAAATAACGAAACGAATAGCAAGTTTGCTCAAATGAAGGCCAATCCTATCACTCTCGCATTGAAAACAATATGTACAACGCACACAAGCCTTCATTTAAGGAAACTTGCTATTCGTTTCATTATTTCCTCACAATATGCAACCAAATAGGTGATTCAGAGTCATATTACTTCGTTATACGTCAGTTAGTCTCAAAAGGAGCAATCCTATCACTCTCGCATTGAAAACAATGCGTACAACGCAGACAAGCCTTCATTTGAGCAAACTTGCTATTCGTTTCGTTATTTCCTCACAATATGCAAACAAATAGGTGATTCAGAGTCATATTACTTCGGTATACCTCGGTTAGCCTCAAAAGGAGCAATCCTATCACTCTCGCATTGAAAACAATGCGTACAACGCAGACAAGCCTTCATTTGAGCAAACTTGCTATTCGTTTCGTTATTTCCTCAAAATATGCAAACAAATAGGTGATTAAGAGTCATATTACTTCGTTATACATCGGTTATCGTCAAAAGGAGGAATCCTATCGCTTTGAAAACAATCACCTATTAATGAAGGCTTGTCTGCGTTGTACATATTGTTTTCAATGCGAGAGTGATAGGGTTGACGAAACGAATAGCACGTTTCCTATCAAGTATGACCAATCGTCATACTAATTGTTAAAAGTTTTCAAGGAGCAATCCTATCACTCTCGCATTGAAAACAATGCGTACAACGCAGACAAGCCTTCATTTGAGCAAACTTCGCTAAACAATGAGTAATATGCAAACGCTATTCGTTTCGTTATTTCCTCAAAATATGCAAACTAATTGAAGTAATATGACTCTGAATCACCTATTTGGTTGCATATTGTGAGGAAATAACGAAACGAATAGCAAGGAAAACAATGCTATTCGTTTCGGTGATAGGATATGACAAATAGGTGATTAAATGTGATATTACTTCGTTATACGTCGGTTAGCCTCAAAATGAGCAATCCTATCACTCTCGCATTGAAAACAATGCGTACAACGCAGACAAGCCTTCATTTGAGTAAACTTGCTATTCGTTTCGTTATTTCCTCAAAGTTTGCAAACTAATAGGTGATTCAGAGTGATATTACTTCGGTACACCTCGGTTAGTCTCAAAATGAGCAATCCTATCACTCTCGCATTGAAAACAATGCGTACAATGCAGACAAGCCTTCATTTGAGCAAACTTGCTATTCGTTTCGTTATTTCCTCACAATATGCAAACTAATAGGTGATTCAGAGTCATATTACTTCCTAGTACATCGGTTAGCCTCAAAAGGAGCAATCCTATCACTCTCGCATTGAAAACAATGCGTACAACGCAGACAAGCCTTCATTTGAACAAACTTCCTATTCGTTTCGTTATTTCCTCAAAATATGCAAACAAATAGGTGATTCAGAGTCATATTACTTCGGTACACATCGGTTAGCCTCAAAAGGAGCATCGGTTAGCCTATTCCTTTTAAGAGGTATTCCTCAAAATAATGCGAGAGTGATAGGAGCAAACTAATAGGCTTGTCTACTCTGAATCACCTATAGTAATACGCATTATTTTCAAACGAAACGAATAGGAAGTGAAACGAATAGCAAGTTTGCGCAAATGAAGGCTTTAACCGTTGTACGCATTGTTTTCAATGCGAGAGTGATAGGACAATATGCGTTTCGTTATTTCCTCAAATTGAATCACCGATTAATGCACACATGACTCTGAATAGCAAGGTATAACGAAGTAATATGACTCTGAATCACCTATTAGTTTGCATATTGTGAGGAAATAACGAAACGAATAGCAAGTTTGCTCAAATGAAGGCTTGTGTGCGTTGTACGCATTGTTTTCAATACGAGAGTGATAGGATTGCTCCTTCTAACCGAGGTATAACGAAGTAATATGACTCTGAATCACCTATTTGTTTGCATATTTTGAGGAAATAACGAAACGAATAGCAAGTTTGCTCAAATGAAGGCTTGTCTGCGTTGTACATATTGTTTTCAATGCGAGAGTGATAGGGTTGACGAAACGAATAGCACGTTTCCTATCAAGTATGACCAATCGTCATACTAATTGTTAAGAGAAAGGAGCGAGTCAGAATATGCAAACAAATAGGTGATTCAGAGTCATATTACTTCCTAGTACATCGGTTAGCCTCAAAAGGAGCAATCATATCACTCTCACATTGAAAACAAATAGGTATAACGAATAGCAAGTTTGCTCAAGTGATATTACTTCGTTATACGTCGGTTAGTCTCAAAAGGAGCAATCCTATCACTCTCGCATTGAAAACAATGCGTACAACGCAGACAAGCCTTCATTTGAGCAAACTTGCTATTTGTACGCATTCGTCATTAACTAAAGATTACTTTCAGAGTCATATTACTTCGAGAGATATTGTTTAGTTTGATAGGCAAGTTGATTCAGAGTACATATTACTTTAGAGGAATCCTATCGTTATACAAGTTTGCTCAAATGAAGGCTAACCGAGGTATAACGAAGTAATATGACTCTAATTCACCTATTTGTTTGCATATTTTGAGAAAATAACGAAACGAATAGCAAGTTTCCTCAAATGCGAGAGTGATAGGATTGCTCCTTTTGAGGCTAACCGATGTACTAGGAAGTAATATGACTCTTAAATACCTATTTGTTTGCATATTGTGAGGAAATAACGAAACGAATAGCAAGTTTGCGTCGGTTAGTCTATTAGTTTACGCAGAGTCATATTACTTCGTTACATCATGTTATGTATTTTTGGAGATGGATTGAGAAATATTACTTCCTAGTACATCGGTTAATATTTGTTAGGATTGCTCATTGAAAACATATTTTCCTTCATTTGAGCAAACTTGCTTTTCCATTCAATGCGAGAGTGATAGGATTGCTCAATTTGAGACTAACCGAGGTATAACGAAGTAATATGACTCTGAATCACCTATTTGTTTGCATATTGTGAGGAAATAACGAAACGAATAGCAAGTTTGCTCAAATGAAGGCTTGTCTGCGTTGTATAACAAACGAAGTAATATGCAACCAAATTTCGTTACATCGAATTACGAAGTAATATGACTCTGATAGGATTGCTCCTTTTGAGGCTAACCGATGAGCAAGTCATTTGAGGAATAACAAACTTGCTATTCGTTTCGTTATTTCCTCAAAATATGCAAACTAATAGGTGATTCAGAGTGATATTACTTCGTTATACATCGGTTAGTCTCAAAATGAGCAATCCTATCACTCTCGCATTGAAAACAATGCGTACAACGCAGACAAGCCTTCATTTGAGGAAACTTGCTATTCGTTTCGTTATTTCCTCAAAATATGCAAACAAATAGGTGATTGCTCTATTAGGAAGTTTACTCAAATGAAGACTTGTCTGCGTTGTACGCATTGTTTTCAATGCGAGAGTGATAGGATTGGCCCTTTTGAGGCTAACCGATTGCTCCTTTTGAGGCTAACCGATGTACTAGGAAGTAATATGACTCTGAATCACCTATTAGTTTGCATATTGTGAGGAAATAACGAAACGAATAGGAAGTTTACTCAAATGAAGGCTTGTCTGCGTTGTACGCATTGTTTTCAATATGCAAACTAATAGGTGATTCAGAGTGATATTACTTCGTTATACGTCGGTTAGTCTCAAAATGAGCAAAACTTGCTATTCGTTTCGTTATTTCCTCATAATATGCAATATTTCCTCACAATATGCAAACAAATAGGTGATATGCGAGAGTGATAGGATTGCTCCTTTTGAGGCTAACCGATGTACTAGGAAGTAATATGACTCTGAATCACCTATTTGGTTGCATATTTTGAGGAAATAACGAAACCAATAGCAAGTTTCCTCAGATGAAGATTTGTGTGCGTTGTACGCATTCGTTTGAAGCCTCTGAATCAATGCGAGAGTGATAGGATTGCTCCTTTTGAGGCTAACCGATGTACTAGGAAGTAATATGACTCTGAATCACCTATTTGGTTGCATATTTTGAGGAAATAACGAAACGAATAGGAAGTTTACTCAAATGAAGGCTTGTGAGCGTTGTACGCATTGTTTTCAATGCGAGAGTGATAGGATTGCTCATTTTGAGGCTAACCGATATATAACGAAGTAATATGACTCTGAATCACCTATTTGTTTGCATATTGTGAGGAAATAACGAAACGAATAGCAAGTTTCCTCAAATGAAGACTTGTGAGCGTGGTACGAAACGAATAGCAAGTTTCCTCATATGAA
Organism: Hedera helix; assembly: GCA_947179155.2. Classification (NCBI taxonomy): domain Eukaryota; kingdom Viridiplantae; phylum Streptophyta; class Magnoliopsida; order Apiales; family Araliaceae; genus Hedera; species Hedera helix. Next base: position 30,801,933 of record OX359264.1, on the reverse strand, counting down.
GGCTTGTGTGCGTTGTACGCATTCGTTTCGTTATAGCCTCAAAAGGAGCAACCCTATCACTCTCGCATTGAAAACAATGCGTACAACGCAGACAAGCCTTCATTTGAGCAAACTTGCTATTCGTTTCGTTATTTCCTCACAATATGCAAACAAATAGGTGATTCAGAGTCATATTACTTCGTTATACGTCGGTTAGTCTCAAAATGAGCAATCCTATCACTCTCGCATTGAATATTACTTCAGAGTCATATTACTTCGTTATACGTCGGTTAGTCTCAAAATGAGCAATCCTATCACTCTCGCATTGAAAACAATGTGTACAACGCAGACAAGCCTTCATTTGAGGAAACTTGCAATTCCTTTCGTTATTTCCTCAAAATATGCAACCAAATAGGTGATTCAGAGTCATATTACTTCGTTATACCTCGGTTAGCTTCAATAGGAGCAATCCTATCACTCTCGCATTGAAAACAATGCGTACAACGCAGACAAGCCTTCATTTGAGCAAACTTGCTATTCATTTGAGCAAACTTGCTATTCGTTTCGTTATTTCCTCACAATATGCAAACAAATAGGTGATTAAGAGTCATATTACTTCGTTATACATCGATTAGCCTCAAAAGGAGCAACCCTATTCGTAAACTATTTGTTTTCAATGCGAGAGTGATAGGATTGCTCCTTTTGAGGCTAAAACAATGCGTACACAATATGCGAGCAAACCAATGCGTACAACGAAGTAATATGACTCTGAATCACCTATTTGTTTGCATATTGTGAGGAAATAACGAAACGAATAGCAAGTTTGCTCAAATGAAGGCTTGTCAATGCGAGAGTGATAGGATTGCTCCTTTTGAGGCTAACCGATGTGTACCGAAGTAATATGACTCTGAATCACCTATTAGTTTGCATATTTTGAGGAAATAACGAAACGAATAGCAAGTTTCCTCAAAACGAATAGCAAGTTTGCTCAAATGAAGGCTTGTCTGCGTTGTACGCATTGTTTTCAATGCGAGAGTGATAGGATTGCTCCTATTGAAGCTAACCGAGGTATAACGAAGTAATATGACTCTGAATCACCTAATTGTTTGCATATTTTGAGAAAATATTACTATGCGTACAACGCAGACAAGCCTCAAAATATTTGAATATTTTGAGAAAATAACGAAACGAATAGCAAGTTTGCTCAAATGAAGGCTTGTCTGCGTTGTAGGATTGTTTTCAATGCGAGAGTGATAGGATTGCTCCTTTTGAGGCTAACCGATGTGTAACGAAGTAATATGACTCTGAATCACCTAATTGTTTGCATATTTTGAGAAAATAACGAAACGAATAGCAAGTTTGCTCAAATGAAGGCTTGTCTGCGTTGTACGCATTGTTTTCAATGCGAGAGTGATAGGATTGCTCCTTTTGAGGCTAACCGAGGTATAACGAAGTAATATGACTCTGAATCACCTAATTGTTTGCATATTGTGAGGAAATAACGAAACGAATAGCAAGTTTACTCAGATGAAGATTTGTGTGCGTTGTACGCATTATTTTCAATGCGAGAGTGAAAGGATTGCTCATTTTGAGACTAACCGACGTATAACGAAGTAATATGACTCTGAATCACCTATTAGTTTGCATATTGTGAGGAAATAACGAAACGAATAGCAAGTTTGCTCAAATGAAGGCTTGTCTGCGTTGTACGCATTGTTTTCAATGCGAGAGTGATAGGATTGCTCCTTTTGAGGCTAACCGATGTGTACCGAAGTAATATGACTCTGAATCACCTATTTGTTTCGTTATTTTTGAGGAAATAACGAAAGGAATAGGAAGTTTACTCAAATGAAGGCTTGTCTGCGTTGTACGCATTGTTTTCAATGCGAGAGTGATAGGATTGGTCCTTTTGAGGCTAATCGATGTATAACGAAGTAATATGACTCTGAATCACCTATTTATTTGCATATTGTGACGAAATAACGAAACGAATAGCAAGTTTGCTCAAATGAAGGCTTGTCTGCGTTGTACGCTTTGTTTTCAATCCGAGAGCGATAGGATTGCTCCTTTTGAGGCTAACCGAGGTATAACGAAGTAATATGACTCTGAATCACCTATTAGTTTGCATATTGTGAGGAAATAACGAAACGAATAGCAAGTTTACTCAAATGAAGGCTTGTCTGCGTTGAAAACAATGCGTACAAACTTGCTAACCGATATATAACGAAGTAATATGACTCTGAATCACCTATTAGTTTGCATATTGTGAGGAAATAACGAAACGAATAGGAAGTTTGCTCAAATGAAGGCTTGTCTGCGTTGTACGCATTGTTTTCAATGCGAGAGTGATAGGATCCTATCGCTTTCGCATTTAAAACAATGCGTACAACGCACACAAGCCTTCATAATTTAATGCGAGAGTGATAGGATTCGCCCTTTTGAGACTAACCGATGTACTAGGAAGTAATATGACTCTGAATCACCTATTAGTTTGCATATTGTGAGGAAATAACGAAACGAATAGCAAGTTTGCTCAAATGAAGGCTTGTCTGCGTTGTACGCATTGTTTTCAATGCGAGAGTGATAGGATTGCTCCTTTTGAGGTTGCTCCTTTTGAGGCTAACCGATTTACTAGGAAGTAATATGACTCTGAATCACCTAATTGTTTGCATATTGTGAGGAAATAACGAAACGAATAGCAAGTTTGCTCAAATGAAGGCTTGTCTGCGTTGTACGCATTGAAAACAATGCGAGAGTGATAGGATTGCTCATTTTGAGGCTAACCGATGTGTACCGAAGTAATATGACTCTGAATCACCTATTTGTTTGCATTGAATCATCTGCTTAAACGCAGACAAGCAAGTTTGCTCAAATGAAGGCTTGTGTGCGTTGTACGCATTGTTTTCATTTGAGAGTGATAGGATTGCTCCTTTTGAGGCTAACCGATGTGTACCGAAGTAATATCACTCTGAATCACCTATTAGTTTGCATATTGTGAGGAAATAACGAAACGAATAGGAAGTTTGTTCAAATGAAGGCTTGTCTGCGTTTCACCTATTAGTTTGCATATTGTGAGGAAATAACTAAACGAATAGCAAGTTTGCTCAAATGAAGGCTTGTGTGCGTTGTACGCATTGTTTTCAATGCGAGAGTGATAGGATTGCTCATTTTGAGGCTAACCGATGTGTAACGAAGTAATATCACTCTTAATCACCTATTTGTTTGCATATTTTGAGGAAATAACGAAACGAATAGCAAGTTTGCTTAAATGAAGGCTTGTCTGCGTTGTACGCTTTGTTTTCAATCCGAGAGCGAAAGGATTGCTCATTTTGAGACTAACCGAGGTATAACGAAGTAATAGAAAATAACTATCTCAAACGCAGACAAGCCTTCATGTTTGAAAACTTACCGACGTATCACTCTCGCATTGAACACAATGCGAGAATGATAGGATTGCTCATTTTGAGGCTAACCGATGTACTAGGAAGTAATATGACTCTGAATCACCTAGTTGTTTGCATATTTTGAGGAAATAACGAAACGAATAGCAAGTTTGCGCAAATGAAGGCTTGTCTGCGTTGTACGCATTATTTCAATGCGAGAGTGATAGGATTGCTCATTTTGAGACTAACCGATGTATAACGAAGTAATATGTGCTCAAATGAAGGCTTGTCTACGTTGTACGTTAAAACAATGCGTACATCGGATTGTGAGGAAATAATCCAAATTCAGACTCTTGCTCACTCTATCACTCTCGCATTGAAAACAATGCGTACAACGCAGACAAGCCTTTATTTGCGCAAACTTGCTATTCGTTTCGTTATTTCCTCAAAATATGCAAACAAATAGGTGATTAAGAGTCATATTACTTTGTTATACATCGAAACGAATAGGTGAAAACAATGCGTACAATGCATTACTTCGTTATACATCGGTTAGCCTCAAAAGGAGCAATCCTATCACTCTCGCATTGCATATTTCCTCACAATATTCAAACAAATAGGTGATTCAGAGTCATATTACTTCGGTACACATCGGTTAGCCTCAAAAGGAGCAATCCTATCACTCTCGCATTGAAAACAATGCGTACAACGCAGACAAGCCTTCATTTGAGTAAACTTCCTATTCGTTTCGTTATTTCCTCACAATATGCAAACTAATAGGTGATTCAGAGTGATATTACTTCGTTATACGTCGGTCCTATCACTCTCGCATTGTTTGCGCAAATGAAGGCTTGTCTGCGTTGCACGCATTGTTTTCAATGCGAGAGTGATAGGATTGCTCAATTTGAGACTAACCGAGGTATAACGAAGTAATATGACTCTGAATCACCTACTTTCGAAGGTGATAACGAAGGTAGGATTGAAAACAATAATATCAATTTTTGCGTTGTACGCATTGTTTTCAACGCGAGAGTGAAAGGATTGCTCATTTTGAGACTAACCGATGTACTAGGAAGTAATATGACTCTGAATCACCTATTTGGTTGCATATTTTGAGGAAATAACGAAAGGAGGAATCCTTCCGCATTGTTTTCAATGCGAGAGTATAACGAAGTACAACGCAACGAATACGTAACACCTATACCGAAGTAATATGACTCTGAATCACCTATTTGTTTGCATATTGTGAGGAAATAACGAAACGAATAGCAAGTTTGCTCAAATGAAGGCTTGTCTGCGTTGTACGCATTGTTTCAATGCGAGAGTGATAGGGTTGCTCCTTTTGAGGCTAACCGAGTCATAACGAAGTAATATGACTCTGAATCACCTATTTGTTTGCATATTGTGAGGAAATAACGAAACGAATAGCACGTTTCCTCAAATGAAGGCTTGTGTGCGTTATACGCATTGTTTTCAATGCGGGAGTGATATGATTGCTCATTTAGAGGCTAACCGATGTCTAACGAAGTAATATGACTCTTTCAATGCGAGAGTGATAGGATTGCTCCTTTTGAAGCTAACCGAGGTATAACGAAGTAATATGACTCTGAATCACCTATTTGTTTGCATATTGTGAGGAAATAACGAAACGAATAGCAAGTTTGCTCAAATGAAGGCTTGTCTGCGTTGTACGCATTGTTTTCAATGCGAGAGTGATAGGATTGCTCATTTTGAGGCTAACCGATGTATAACGAAGTAATATGACTCTGAATCACCTATTTGTTTGCAAATTTTGAGGAAATAACGAAAGGAATAGCAAGTTTACTCAAATGAAGGCTTGTCTGCGTTGTACGCATTGTTTTCAATGCGAGAGTGATAGGATTGCTCCTTTTGAGGCTAACCGATGTGTAACGAAGTAATATGACTCTTAATCACCTATTAGTTTGCATATTGTGAGGAAATAACGAAACGAATAGCACGTTTCCTCAAATGAAGGCTTGTGAGCGTTGTACGCATTGTTTTCAATGCGAGAGTGATAGGATTGCTCCTTTTGAGGCTAACCGATGTATAACGAAGTAATATGACTCTGAATCACCTATTTGTTTGCATATTTTGATGAAATAACGAAGTAATATGACTCCTATCACCTATTTGTTTGCAAATTTTGAGGAAATAACGAAACAAATAACAGTTTGTTTTCCTCAAATGAAGGCTTGTGAGCGTTGTACGCATTGTTTTCAATGCGAGAGTGATAGGATTGCTCCTTTTGAGGCTAACCGATGTATAACGAAGTAAAACAAACTGTTATTTGTTTGCGTATTACTTCGTTATACCTCGGTTAGCCTCAAAAGGAGCAATCCTATCACTCTCGCATTGAAAACAATGCGTACAACGCACACAAGCCTTCATTTGAGGAAACTTGCTATTCGTTTCGTTATTTTCTCAAAATATGCTAACAAATAGGTGATTAAGAGTCATATTACTTCCTAGTACATCGGTTAGCCTCAAAAGGAGCAATCCTATCACTCTCGCATTGAAAACAATGCGTACAACGCTCACAAGCCTTCATTTGAGCAAACTTGCTATTCGTTTCGTTATTTTCTCAAAATATGCAAATAATTAGGTGATTCAGAGTCATATTACTTCGTTATACATCGGTTAGTTCATACAATCCTATCACTCTCGCATTGAAAACAATGCGTACAACGCAGACAAGCCTTCATTTGAGTAAACTTGGTATTCGTTTCGTTATTTTCCCACAATATGCAAACAAATAGGTGATTAAGAGTGTATGTCTTCGTTATACATCGGTTATCCTCAAAAGGAGCATATTGTGTCTCCTTTTGAGGCTAACCGAGGTATAACGAAGTAATATGACTCAGAATCACCTATTAGTTTGCATATTTTGAGACTAACCGACGTATAACGAATAGCAAGTTTCCTCAAATGAAGGCTTGTCTGTGTTGTACTTCCTAGTACATCGGTTAGCCTCAAAAGGAGCAATCCTATCACTCTCGCATTGAAAACAATACGTACAACGCAGACAAGCCTTCATTTGAGCGAACTTGCTATTCGTTTCGTTATTTCCTCACAATATGCAAACTAATAGGTGATTCAGAGTCATATTACTTCGTTATACGTCGGTTAGCCTCAAAAGGAGCAATCCTATCACTCTCGCATTGAAAACAATGCGTACAACGCAGACAAGCCTTCATTTGAGCAAACTTGCTATTCGTTTCGTTATTTTCTCAAAATATGCAAACAAATAGGTGATTCAGAGTCATATTACTTCGTTATACCTCGGTTAGCCTCAAAAGGAGCAATCCTATCACTCTCGCATTGAAAACAATGCGTACAACGCATACAAGCCTTCATTTGAGCAAACTTGCTATTCGTTTCGTTATTTTCCCACAATATGCAAACTAAGAGGTGATTCAGAGTCATATTACTTCCTAGTACATCGGTTAGTCTCAAAATATAGACTACCTCGGTACGTTGTATTCGTTTCGAAACGATAGGATTCAGAGTCATATTACTTCGTTATACATCGATTAGTCTCAAAATGAGCAATCCTATCACTCTCGCTTTGAAAACAATACGATTTGGGAATGTAGATTTGCCTCAAAAGGAGCAATCCTATCACTCTCGCATTGAAAACAATGCGTACAACGCAGACAAGCCTTCATTTGAGCAAACTTGCTATTCGTTTCGTTATTTCCTCACAATATGCAAACAAATAGGTGATTCAGAGTCATATTACTTCCTAGTACATCGGTTAGCCTCAAAAGGGCCAATCCTATCACTCTCGCATTGAAAACAATATGTACAACGCACACAAGCCTTCATTTGAGCAAACTTGCTATTCGTTTCTTTATTTCCTCACAATATGCAAACTAATAGGTGACTCTGAATCACCTATTTGTTTGCATATTTTGAGGAAATAACGAAACGAATAGCAAGTTTGCTCAAATGAAGGCTTGTCTGCGTTGTACGCATTGTTTTCAATGCGAGAGTGATAGGGTTGACGAAACGAATAGCACGTTTCCTCAAATGAAGGCTTGTCTGCGTTGTACGCATTGTTTTCGTTATAGTCTCAAAAGGAGCAATCCTATCACTCTCGCATTGAAAACAATGCGTACAACGCAGACAAGCCTTCATTTGAGCAAACTTGCTATTTGTACGCATTCGTCATTAACTAAAGATTACTTTCAGAGTCATATTACTTCTTTATACATCGCTTAGCCTCAGAGTCATTTCATTGTTTTCAATGCGAGAGTGATAGGGTTGCTCCTTTTGAGGCTAACCGAGGTATAACGAAGTAATATGACTCTGAATCACCTATTTGTTTGCATAGTGTGAGAAAATAACGAAACGAATAGCAAGTTTGCTCAAATGAAGGCTTGTCTGCGTTGTACGCATTGTTTTCAATGCAGAGAGTGATATTACTATCACTCTCACCTATCACTCTGAATCAAATAGGTTGCATTTGTAGGAAATAGCATTGCTATTCGTTTCGTTATTTCCTCACAATATGCAAACTAATAGGTGATTCAGAGTGTTTCGTTATTTCCTCAAAATATGCAAACAAATAGGTGATTCTGTAATGACCGCGAATATTACTACGCATTTCAAATATATTTGATTAATATTTATCAATGAAATGAATTTAATTTTTATTTTGTTGTGCATTCATGAATAATCATATCTATGTGTATAAGGATTTAATTAAAAGGGAAGTTCGCACGGTGATCTTATTTAAACCAAATGAACTAACCTACAAATATTAATATCAAGAAACGATAAGTTAGAAACCCTAATCTAGCCGATTCGGTTAATCATTAAAATTAGGGTTAACCTAATTGAGTTATAAACTCTAATTAAAATCCAACCCCTAGTTTTGGGATGATATGGATTGTAGGGTATGTTTAAAGTCTAATCTATGACATAATTAATATTAGAGCTAATATTGGTGTTAATTTAAATAGAAGTCTAATATAAATTAATGTGGGAATTAAATTAAAACCCTAATCAATAGTTCAATTAAATTAATTGCCTAGCACGTCTAATTGGATTATGTGTTTATTAAGGATGAATTTAATTAAGCACAATGTGATTTAATTAATAATCCGATGAAGCTAATTACCTAACCATTTGATTAATTAATGCAAGGCCCAAGTATTTAATTAAAATTGAGCCCAAATGAAATGTGACATAGGCCCAATGAAATTAATTAAATTAAGGTCCAAACATAGAAAAGTAGATGTGTGTTGGTGATTATATATATATGTATCTATATATATATTTTACTAACTCATTTTGGACATTAAATTAAAAAGGAAAATAAACCAATTCTAGGACCCTTTTACCCCCAAACTTGCGGCAACATCAATGACTTTAGGGGCTGATTTGGTTGTCCATTTAGGAGCTCAAGGTGTTGGGAAGAACAAAGAATTAATACAAGCTAGTAGGCCTATGCTTGGTTGATGTGAATGATGTGTATACTTACATAATTTGTAAGTATACACAACAACTAATACACTCACTCTCTCCTATCATCCATCATCTTATTTTTCATCTACCAAGTTGCTAGAGAGAAAGAGAGTTAGAGAGAAAAGAAAAGTTGAGAGCAAAATGGAGAGAAAGTAAGAAAAAAGGAAGAGAAACCCTAGAAAAATCAAGATCAAGCAAGAAGCAAGATCATCAACCATACCAAGATAGATCATCCAAGTCTCATCCCATTCCTAGCAAGAAGAAAAAGAGCTACCAAGAGGTTTAAAAGTTTCCAAACCTAGCTTTCCATTTTAATATATGTTCTATGTATGTTTTAAGTGATTTTATTGGTCAAAAATGTGTTTTGATGATAGAAAACTATTTTTAAAGCTCTTGATGCTTAAAACCATGCTAGACTAATGTATCTAGAGTTTAATGGGTTTAACATGAGTTTTGGTATTCATTTATGTGGAAAAGTTTAACAAAACATGAAAGCGATTTTCGCCGGAAAAACCCTAAACTGAGCAGCGGGTTGCCGGATTTACTGTTCACGTTCCGTAAGTCGTATTCATGATCCGTCAACTTTGGGTGATAGTACTATAAGATAGGAAGATTTTCCAAGTGGTACGACTGAAAAATATTAAACGAGCTATTTATGGTGATTTTCCTAGCAAAACAGTTCCTGCCGGAAAAATCTGGAAAAGCCTACTGCCAGGATCTTGTGAGGGCTGTTTTGGCAACTTTTCTTGCTCTAAAAATTCCGTCCATTTTACAGATGATATTATATGGTATATAGCAGCCACTGTCCAAAAATGAGCTCCATCCGACGTCGTATGAGGGAGTTATGACCCAACGATTTTCCAAGTTTTAAAAGCATAATACGGAAATATCTTGCAAAGTATAACTCCAAAAATTATGAAATTTTTACTAGAAGTGTTCTCTGATATCAGGAAGCTACTGTATAAATTTCAGAATTTTATGATGAAAATTAAAGTTTTAATAAATGATGCCATTTTGGACAGAAACGGACCATTTAAAAATAGTAAATAAGGTTGAAAAATTAAAAGAAAATTATTTTGTGTATAAAATAAAATATACTACAGATATCCAAGAGATATAAAAATAATAAGTCAAGTAGGTATTTTTGATAAATACACTTGATTTAAGAGAAATAAAGATAATAGCATAATTAAGGATGTATGGGTTAATTTTATTAAATAATAAATAAATTAAATAAAAATGAATTAAATTAGTTATTTATTATTTAAATGACTAAATAATAAATAAAGGAAAGGAGTAAAGAAATTAATAAAATAATTAAACAATTTACCTTTAAATTGTTTAAGTTGTTAATATTACTAAGTAATTTAAAATATTATTAAATAATAATATTAGTTAAAATAATTGTAAATGATTAAGTTATTATTAAATGATTAATAATAATAATAAAAGATTAAATTATTATTAAAGATTAATAATAATATTAAATGATTAAATTATTATTAAATGATTAATAATAATATTAAATGATTAAATTATTATTTAAATGAGTAATAATAATAGTATGTAATTAAATTGTTATTAAATGATTAATAATAATATTACCTCATTAAATTATTATTAAACGATTAATAATAATGTTAAGTAATTAAATTATTATTAAATAATTAATAATAACAGTAACTCGCTAAATTATTATTAAATGATTAATAATAATAGTAGGTATTCAATTAAGATGTTATTGAGTTATTAATAACATTTGTAAATGAACTTGATATTAATAATATTATATTAATAATATTATTAGGTAACTAAAATGTTATCCAAGTGTGATAATATTGTCGTGAAAGCTACGTGTTGTTAAATAGAGGATTATGTGCTTTAGTAGCTGTATGTATGATAGTAATATATGAATCTCTATGTGTGCTATACTAATTGAAAGATAAACCTATTTAATACTAGGTATATCAAAGGCTGTAATTTAAGTTGTGTGAGCTGTAGTCAACAACTGAGGCAAGTTTCCTAACTCAAACTCGAACTATTATTTTTGAGCATGTCAAATGGTTTAATTTATCGTTAATTATTCCATGTAAATGCCAGTATTGATATTCGCACATTGATGCATTTGAAAAATATGTTCTATCATTAAACAAGTAAATTATTTAAAGTTCTTTATTTCATGAACTGTTCAACAAATGGGTCTACGCCATTTGTTTCGGCTGGACATATAAAGTAAATATTTTTAAAAGCTATTCCAAACCAGTTGCGTGGTGTGGAAGTCTTGTACTGAGAGAACAAACCCTAAATGGGGAATTATAAGTGTCATAGTTCGACATGGTCAGAGTTTAATGTTATGCATATACATGTTGTACAAGAGGCTGATCCCCTCGAGTACAGTCTGATTTATAAAAGGATAATCGGAAGGTTGTTTCCTTGGAAACGTTCAGGGTCGGTTGGACCACTCAGCAGTAAATAATCATCTTTCATTCCTTCGTTTGAATTTTGATTATCTTATCAGTTATTTCATTAACTTCTATAAATTGTTGAGCTTTCACTTTATTCGCAGTTATTCATGATATGTCTGTATTATTTTAAATTTGCTGAGCATATTAGTTGCTCACTCTTGCTATATATATCATGAACTAATTGCAGTTAGGCCTGAGCACTCCAAGAAGGACAAAGGCAAGGGCAAGCTTTAAGAATAGTTTAAATATTTCTATTCCTGTTTTGTAAATCATGGAACCCTGTTTATATTAATAGGATCGTCATGATGAAATTTTATTAAGGTTGAGACCTTGGGACCGTAGTAAGCCTTTTGTAATGAACAACTTATGTTTATTTATTCCGCATTTAGTAATATATGTTGTTTAAGAGGTGATGTATGTATTTGATCGTGAGCACCAAATCCGAGGTATTGGTACCTGAATTTGGGGGTGTCACAGGTTGGTATCAGAGCCGTAGGTTATAAACGTTAGAATTGCGAAACCTAGGTTATAACCTTAGTATTAAACTCGTATTGAGTGTTTTAGGAGATAAATCGGGGAGATTTATCGTATGTTGTATTTGATGAATTGGGGAATTCATCGAGTCAAGTAGTACCCAATGAAATATAATTTCATTTCTTCAATGATTATATTTTATGGTTGTACTAATGGTTGTTTTTCATGATGTGTTGTAGGATGGCTATAGGGGAGTCGAGTGGAACACGAGATGAGGAGATATTCATCGATATACCGGTGGATACAGAGCAGTTGGTGGGCTATGCACCAATTGCACCGGCATCACCATTAGTCGAGTCTGACCCTGAGGAGGATCCCGAGCCTTCATTTCACCAATTGCACCGGCATCACCATCGTATTGAAAACAATGCGTACAACGCAGACAAGCCTTCATTTGACCGAATAGGAAGTTTACTGAAATGAAGGCTTGTCTGCGTTGTACGCATTGTTTTCAATGCGAGAGTGATAGGATTGCTCCTTTCGGTTAGTCATATTACTTCGTTATACGCAAACTAATAGGTGATTCAGAGTCATATTACTTCCTAGTACATCGGTTAGTCTCAAAATGAGCAATCCTATCACTCTCGCATTGAAAACAATGCGTACAACGCAGACAAGCCTTCATTTGAGTAAACTTCCTATTCGTTTCGTTATTTCCTCAGAGTAAACTAATAGGTTATTTCAAATATGGATGAAATAATGCGTACAACGCAAACAAGCCTTCATTTGAGTAAACTTCCTCACAATATGCAAACAAATAGGTGATTCAGAGTCATATTACTTCCTAGTACATCGGTTAGCCTCAAAAGGAGTAATTTTTGAGGAAAAATTCAAGGAGTTACATATTAATATAATTGACAAGAAGTTGTATACCTATTTATTTATATATAGTTTGTTATATCGCACAAGGCTATATTTCCTCACAATATGCAAACAAATAGGTGATTCAGAGTCATATTACTTCGTTATACCTCGGTTAGCCTCACAAGGAGCAATCCTATCACTCTCGCATTGAAAACAATGCGTACAACGCAGACAAGCCTTCTTTTGAGCAAACTTGCTATTCGTTTCGTTATTTCCTCAAAATAGGATTTTAACCGATGTATAACGAAGTAATATGACTCTGAATCACCTATTTGTTTGCATATTTTGAGGAAATCTGCGTTGTACGCATTGTTTTCAATGCGAGAGTGATAGGATTGCTCCTTTTGAGGCTAACCGATGTGTAACGAAGTAATATGACTCTGAATCACCTATTAGTTTGCATATTGTGGGAAATAACGAAACGAATAGGAAGTTTGCTCAAATGAAGGCTTGTCTGCGTTGTACGCATTGTTTTCAATGCGAGAGTGATAGGATTGCTCCTTTTGAGGCTAACCGATGTGTACCGAAGTAATATGACTCTTAATCACCTATTTGTTTGCATATTGTGAGGAAATAACGAAACGAATAGGAAGTTTACTCAAATGAAGGCTTGTCTGCGCCTTCATTTGAGGCTAACCGATGTGTACCGAAGTAATATGACTCTGAATCACCTATTAGTTTGCATATTGTGAGGAAATAACAAAACGAATAGCAAGTTTCCTCAAATGAAGGCTTGTGTGCGTTGTACGCATTGTTTTCAATGCGAGAGTGATAGGGTTGCTCCTTTTGAGGCTAACCGATGTGTACCGAAGTAATATGACTCTGAATCACCTATTAGTTTGCATATTGTGAGGAAATAACGAAACGAATAGCAAGTTTCCTCAAATAAAGACTTGTGTGCGTTATACGCATTGTTTTCAAAGCGAGAGTGATAAGATTGCTCTTTTGAGGAACAATGCGTACAACGCAGACAATGCGTACAACGCACACAAGCCTTCATTTGAGCAAACTTGCTATTCGTACTAGGAAGAATAGCATTGAGAAGCAAGTTTCCTCCTTTTGTAAACTAATTTATTTCACTATTAATCTCATCAAATTACAATATGCAAACTAATAGGTGAAAGTTTGCTCAAATGAAGTCATATAGGTGATTCATCGGTTAGTTTTCTATTCAGAGTCATATTACTTCGTTATACCTCGGTTAGTCTCAAAATGAGCAATCCTATCACTTTCGCTTTGAAAACAATGCGTATAACGCACACAAGTTTGCTATTCGTTTCGTTATTTCCTCACAATATGCAATCAAATAGGTGAAAGCCTTCATTTGAAAAAACTTGCTATTCGTTTCGTTATTTCCTCAAAATATGCAAACAAATAGGTGATTCAGAGTCATATTACTTCGTTATACGTCGGTTAGCCTCAGGTACACATCGGTTAGCCTCAAAAGGATAACCCTATCACTCTCGCATTGAAAACAATGCGTACAACGCAGACAAGCCTTCATTTGAGCAAACTTGCTATTCGTTTCGTTATTTCCTCACAATATGCAAACAATTAGGTGATTCAGAGCAATCCTATCACTCTCGCATTGAAAACAATGCGTACAACGCAGACAAGTATTTTGCAAACTTGCTAACGAAGTAATATTAGTCCTCATCACCTATTTGTTTGCATATTTTGAGGAATTAACGAAACGAATAACAAGTTTTCTCAAATGAAGTGTGTGCGTTGTACGCATTGTTTTCAATGCGGGAGTGATAGGATTGCTCCTTTTGAGGCTAACGAATAGCCTCAAATGAAGAATTGTGTGCGTTGTACGCATTGTTTTTAGTGCGGGAGTGATAGGATTGCTCCTTTTGAGGCTAACCGAGGTATAACGAAGTAATATGAATCACTCTCGCATTGAAAATAAGGAGTAGGCTTGGTGCAAACTTCTAGGAAACTTGCTATTGCTCCTATTGTTCCTCAAAAGAGCAATCCTATCACTCTCGCATCGAAAACAATGCGTACCCTTTTGAAAACAATCCTATCACTCTCGCAAACATGAATTATATAATGTGTGATTAAGAGTCATATTACTTTGTTATACATCGGTTAGCCTCAAATTGAGCAATCCTATCACTCTCGCATTGAAAACAATGCGTACAACGCACACAAGCCTTCATTTGAGGAAACTTGCTATTCGTTTCGTTATTTCCTCACAATATGCAAACTAATAGGTGATTCAGAGTCATATTACTTCGTTATACATCGGTTAGCCTCAAAAGGAGCAATCCTATCACTCTCGCATTGAAAACAATGCGTACAACGCACACAAGCCTTCATTTGAGGAAACGTGCTATTCGTTTCGTCAACCCTATCACTCTCGCATTGAAAACAATGCGTACACCTATTTGTATACTAGGAAGTAATATGACTCTGAATCATCTATTTGTTTGCATATTACTTCCTAGTACATCGGTTAGCCTCAAACTTGCTATTCGTTTCGTTATTTCTGAATCACCTATTTGGTTGCATATTGTGAGAGCTAACCGAGGTATAACGAAGTAATATGACTCTGAATCACCTAATTGTTTGCATATCGTGATAGGATTGCTCCTTTTGAGGCTAACCGATGTACTAGGAAGTAATATGACTCTGAATCACCTATTAGTTTGCATATTGTGAACTTGCTATTCGTTTCATTTGAGCAAGTACGCATTGTTTTCTATGCGAGAGTGATATGACTCTTAATCACCAATTGGTTTGCAAATTTTGAGGAAATAACGAAACTTCTAGGAAGTTTGCTCATGTGTGCGTTGTACGCATTGTTTTCAATGCGAGAGTGATAGGATTGCTCCTTTTGAGGCTAACCGATGTGTACCGAAGTAATATGACTCTGAATCACCTATTTGAAACGAATAGCAATGCTATTTCCTACAAATGCAACCTATTTGTTTGCATATTGTGAGAGCTAACCGATGTACTAGGAAGTAATATGACTCTGAATCACCTATTTGTTTGCAAATTTTAAGGAAATAACGAAACGAATAGCAAGTTTGCTCAAATGAAGGCTTGTCTGCGTTGTACGCATTGTTTTCAATGCGAGAGTGATAGGATTGCTCATTTTGAGACTAACCGATGTACTAGGAAGTAATATGACTCTGAATCACCTATTAGTTTGCATATTGTGAGGAAATAACGAAACGAATAGGAAGTTTACTCAAATGAAGGCTTGTGTGCGTTGTACGCATTGTTTTCAATGCGAGAGTGATAGGATTACTCCTTTTGAGGCTAACCGAGGTATAACGAAGTAATATGACTCTGAATCACCTAATTGTTTGCATATTTTGAGGAAATAACGAAACGAATAGGAAGTTTACTCAAATGAAGGCTTGTCTGCGTTGTACGCATTGTTTTCAAAGTTGAGAGTGATAGGATTGCTATTCGTTTCGTTATTTCCTCACAATATGCGAATTAATAGGTGATTAAGAGTCATATTACTTCGTTATACATCGCTTAGCCTCAAAAGGAGCAATCCTATCACTCTCGCATTGAAAACAATGCGTACAACGCACACAAGCCTTCATTTGAGGAAACTTGCTATTCGTTTCGTTATTTCCTCAAAATATGCAAACAAATAGGTGATTCAGAGTCATATTACTTCGTTATACATCGCTTAGCCTCAAAAGGAGCAATCCTATCACTCTCGCATTGAAAACAATGCGTACAACGCAGACAAGCCTTCATTTGAGGAAACTTGCTATTCGTTTCGTTATTTCCTCACAATATGCAAACTAATAGGTGATGAGGACTAATATTGAGGAAACTAACGAAACGAATAGCAAGTTTGCGCAAATGAAGGCTTGTGTGCGTTGTACGCATTGTTTTCAATGCGAGAGTGATAGGATTGCTCATTTTGAGACTAACCGACGTATAACGGAGTAATATGACTCTGAATCACCTATTTGGTTGCATATTCTGAATCACCTATTTGTGAGAGTGATAGGATTGCCTTAATAATTGTTTGCTCAGAGTCATATTACTTCGTTATACCTCGGTTAGCCTGAAAAGGGCCAATCCTATCACTCTCGCATTGAAAACAATGCGTACAACGCAGACAAGACTTCATTTGAGGAAACTTGCTATTCGTTTCGTTATTTTCTCAAAATATGCAAACAAATAGGTGATTCAGAGTCATATTACTTCCTAGTACATCGGTTAGCCTCTAAAGGAGCAATCCTATCACTCCCGCACTGAAAACAATGCGTACAACGCACACAAGTCTTCATTTGAGGCTATTCGTTAGCCTCAAAAGGAGCAATCATATCACTCTCGCATTGAAAACAATGCGTACAACGCAGACAAGCCTTCATTTGAGTAAACTTCCTATTCGTTTCGTTATTTCCTCACAATATGCAAACTAATAGGTGATTAAGAGTCATACATATTACTTCGGTACACATCGGTTAGCCTCAAAAGGAGCAATCCTATCACTCTCGCATTGAAAACAATAGGATTGCTATTAGAGTGAATCACCTAACGAAACGAATAGGAAGTTTACTCAAATGAAGTAATATGACTCTGAATCACCTATTTGTTTGCATATTTTGAGGAAATAACGAAACGAATAGGAAGTTTACTCAAATGAAGGCTTGTCTGCGTTGTACGCTTTGTTTTCAATGCGAGAGTGATAGGATTGCTCCTTTTGAGGATATTTAACGAAACGAATAACGAAGTAATCCTAACGATGCGTACAACGTACAACGAGAGTGATAGGATTGGCCCTTTTCAGGCTAACCGATGTGTACCGAAGTAATATGACTCTTAATCACCTATTTGTTTGCAAATTTTGTGGAAATTTCCTCACAATATGCATCGGAGGAAACTTGCTATTCGTTTCGTTATTTCCTCATAATATGCAAACAAATAGGTGATTCAGAGTCATATTACTTCGTTATATATCGGTTAGCCTGAAAAGGGCCAATCCTATCACTCTCGTTTCTTTATTTCCTCACAATATGCAAACTAGTAGGTGATTCAGAGTCATATTACTTCGTTATCCTATCCTAGGCATATTAAACTTGCTAGGATAGGATTGCTCATTTTGAGACTAACCGATGTACTAGGAAGTAATATGACTCTGAATCACCTAATTGTTTGCATATTGTGAGGAAATAACGAAACGAATAGGAAGTTTGCTCAAATGAAGGCTTGTCTGCGTTGTACGCTTTGTTTTCAATGCGAGAGTGATAGGATTGCTCCTTTTGAGGCTAACCGAGGTATAACGAAGTAATATGACTCTGAATCACCTATTAGTTTGCATATTGTGAGGAAATAACGAAACGAATAGCAAGTTTCACTCTGATAGGATTGCTCCTTTTGAGGCTAACCGATGAGCAAGTCATTTGAGGAATAACAAACTTGCTATTCGTTTCGTTATTTCCTCAAAATATGCAAACTAATAGGTGATTCAGAGTGATATTACTTCGTGGTACGCATTGTTTTCAATGCGAGAGTCAATTAGGATTGCTCATTTGAGGAATAACAAACTTGCTATTCGTTTCGTTATTTTCTCAAAATATGCAAACAATTAGGTGATTCAGAGTCATATTACTTTGTTATACATCGGTTATCGTCAAAAGGAGGAATCCTATCACTCTCGCATTGAAAACAATGCGTACAACGCAGACAAGCCTTCATTTGAGCAAACTTGCTATTCTTTTCGTTATTTCCTCACAATATGCAAACAATTAGGTGATTCAGAGTCATATTACTTCGTTATACCTCGGTTAGCCTCAAAAGGAGCAATCCTATCACTCTCGCATTGAAAACAATGCGTACAACGCAGACAAGCCTTCATTTGAGCAAACTTCCTATTCGTTTCGTTATTTCCTCACAATATGCAAACTAATAGGTGATTCAGAGTCATATTACTTCGTTATACGTCGGTTAGCCTCAAAAGAGCAATCCTATCACTCTCATACCTATCACTCTCGCATTGAAAACAATGCGTACAACGCAGACAAGCCTTCATTTGAGCAAACTTGCTATTCGTTTCGTTATTTCCTCACAATTTGCAAACCAATAGGTGATTCAGAGTCATATTACTTCGTTATACGTCGGTTAGTCTCAAAATGAGCAATCCTATCACTCTCGCATTGAATGGAATAGCAAGTTTGCGCAAATGAAGGCTTGTGTCGCATTGAAAACAATGCGTACAACGCATACAAGCCTTCATTTGAGCAAACTTGCTATTCGTTTCGTTATTTCCTCAAAATATGCAAATAATTAGGTGATTCAGAGTCATATTACTTTGTTATACGTCGGTTAGTCTCAAAATGAGCAATCCTATCACTCTCGCATTGAAAACAATGCGTACAACGCACACAAGCCTTCATTTGAGCAAACTTGCTATTCGTTTCGTTATTTTCCCACAAACAAATAATCACATTAGTTTTCGAATAGCAATCCTACGTACACATCAATATATATTACTTAAATACAAATATTCAGCAAAGTAATATGACTCTGTTGAAAACCAATTGGCATATTACTTCAGACAGGTACACATCGGTTAGCCTCAAAAGGAGCAATCCTATCACTCTCGCATTGAAAACAATGCGTAC
The DNA here is from genome assembly GCA_947179155.2 of Hedera helix. Lineage (NCBI taxonomy): Eukaryota > Viridiplantae > Streptophyta > Magnoliopsida > Apiales > Araliaceae > Hedera > Hedera helix. The sequence continues at coordinate 30,782,610 of OX359264.1, read as the reverse complement.
AACGCAGACAAGCCTTCATTTGAGCAATCCTATCACTCCTCAAAAGGAGCAATCCTATCACTCCCGCATTGAAAACAATGCGTACAACGCACACACTTCATTTGAGAAAACTTGTTATTCGTTTCGTTAATTCCTCAAAATATGCAAACAAATAGGTGATGAGGACTAATATTACTTCGTTATACATCAGTTAGCCTCAAAAGGAGCAATCCTATCACTCTCGCATTGAAAACAATGCGTACAACGCAGACAAGCCTTCATTAGTTGCAAACTTGCTATTCGTTTCGTTATTTCCTCAAAATATGCAAACAATTAGGTGATTCAGAGTCATATTACTTCGTTATACCTCGGTTAGCCTCAAAAGGAGCAATCCTATCGCTCTCGGATTGAAAATGTGACGACCCCAAATCCGGGTTCCTTAAACCCTAGACTTGGTACGTCACGATACATCATCTTCATACATGTTCTATAACTAATGCGGAATATATAAACATAAATTGTTTATTCTACAACATTTCCCAAGGTTTCTAACCTTAACTTACATATATACCTTTAGATTCATAAAAAGGTTTACAAAATTACTTACATCATATAACTATTTAGTTATAATGAATAACACTATAATCTTGTCTTTTGCTTCTGTCTCCGTCTCTCCTCGGACATTCGTATTATTCTGAAATTTGTTATCATGATATAGCAAGAGTGAGCAACGACTTTGCTCAGCAAGTTTAAATACAATAACGATATATCATGATTGAAAGAAAGAACAAGCTTTCGGATTTTCAACAATATAATAATTGTGAAAGAGTACGAATCATAATTTCAATAATTGAATGACTGAATCAAGTAATGTTGAGTGTCAATAATGACCATGAACAATTTGAACTGAACCTTATGGTAATGAAGGTGATCAGCCTTTCATACCTGATGAACACATGCAACAAGCGCTATGTGCGAATCAACAATTTAAAGATGTGGAATAATTATACAAAATTAAACCATAGCATGCTTGAAACGTAATAACTTGAATTTGAGTTAGGGACTTGAACAATAAAATAATATATCCTGCTCGAATATAAATTGAGTAGGGTTTAGGAAACTTGCCTGTTTGCTCAGCTACAATAAATGTCTAGCTTTAACTAACTGGCTCTGAAAGACCTAACATTAATAAAGTTGGTCTAATAATTAGTACGGCGTATTTGTACAACTATACGCTCACTAAGGAACTTATCTACCACACATAAGTATTAACACATAATTTACATCTGTCAAAACGATATTATTAACCTTATAAACCCTCAATCAAATTAGGTTAATAATTTAATAATTTAGAAAATAATTTTCTCAAGTGTTAAACACTTATTAAACTATTAAACAATTTATTATAATTGTTTAAACAAAAGAGTTAAAAGACATTTCCTTTATTCCATTAAATCTAATTTCATTTAATTACTATTTATCATTAATTAAATAGTAAGTAATTAACTACCTTTAGTTATTATTTAATAATAAATAATAACTTACTAGATTTATTTATTATTTAAAATTAATCAAATAATAAATAATTATATTATATTAAAAATAATCAAATATCTTTAGTTATTATTTAATAATAAATAATAACTAATTAACTAGATTCATTTATTATTTAAAGTTAATTAAATAATAAATAATAAAATTATATAGTAAATACTCAAATATCATTAGTTATTATTTAATAATAAATAATAACTAACTAAAATTATTTATTATTTAATGTTAATCAAATAATAAATAATTAAATAATCAATCTTAGTTGTCTTTAATTATTATTTAATAGTAATTAAATAATAATTAATTAATTTATCATCCTTGTTTATTATTTAATATTAATTAAATAATAATTAGTTTAATCGTAAATTCAGAATATATAATATTAAACTAACTAGATTAACATTTACAACATTTAAATATTAATCCTAAATATTTATTATATTTGAAAAATATAATATTAAACTAACTAGACTAATATTTACAACATTTAAATATTAATCCTAAATACTTATTATATTTGGAAAATATAATATTAAACTAACTAGATTAATATTTACAACATTTAAATATTAATCACAAATACTTATTATATTTGGAAAATATAATATTAAACTAACTAGATTAATATTTACAACATTTAAATATTAATCCTAAATACTTATTATATTTGAAAAATATAATATTAAATACCTAATTATCATTTTTGTATTATTAATATTTTTGTTATAATTTTAAATTAATTTTTAAACATTTAAATTAATTTAAATTATCCAGAATGGCATTTCCGTAAATAAGTTGAAAAACCGGACCGATGGCAATTTCGTAATTACGCCGAAAAACTGGACGGAGGGCAAAAATGTAATTTCAGCCAAAATCTGCTTACCGCGCGTTGCGCGAGCTGACAAATTCAACGGTTTGAAACGGTGCCGTTTTGAGGACGGCTGTTGGGTTCCGCGCGTACGCGCGGATTAAAATTTTTCTACGACAAAACGGCGTCGTTTGGTACCGGCATCCGGCAGAATCTGCTGGCTTCCGCGCATAGCGCGCGGGGACGGTTTTGATACGCCAAACGGCGTCGTATTATACCGCGTTTGGCGAGGAAACCTGCTGGCGCGCATTGCGCGGCCAGCCATTTTTTTTTTCTTCCAACAGATTAGCTACAGTGGCTATTTTAATACACAACTTAATAAATTTTATACCTTCAAGAAATCTTTAAGTCCCCAATAAAAATCCAAAAAAATTACCAATTACCTAATATTAATTTATAACATGAAAATATAATTTTTCATGATTTAATAGTAAAAATTTTTATAAAAATTTTTACATCACATAAACTACCACAAATCATAACTTTTTGTGTATAACTCCATTTTAAGTGATTCAAACTTTATTTTTCTCATGATTTAATGTTCTATAATATTATAACATTAAATCTAAATTTTATAAAAAATTATTTTTGGACATTATTTTGAGATTTGATTACACATCACCAAACACATATTTTCCATCATTAAAACTTTATAAAACATAATTTAAACTCATGATCAATTATAGAAGCATACATAGTATGATTTTAACCATAAAAATTACTATGTTAATATTTCTACCATAAACTTGAAAGAAAACAAGATTAGGGTTTATAAAATAATTACCTTGGTTTGATAGCTATTATCCTCTTCTTTCCAAATATGTAGTATAAGAAGATGTCATGAACTAGCTTAGACTCCTCCTCCTTCTCTTGCTATTTTTACTCTCAAATATTTTCTCACTCTCTCAAATGTTCTCTAGCTCTCTTTAGCTTAAGAAAAAAAATGAAAGATGATAAATGACTAACTCTTTTAGCCTCCAAATGCAAGTATTCTTGCACTTCTATAGATATAAAATATATCTATCAATTCTAGCCATCAAGAGCCTAGCAAAGATACTAGCACAAGAAAAGCTTTAAGGACTAGAGTTGGTGAAAAGAGGGATGGTCCACGTATTTTTAAAAATCAATACAAGTAACCTTAATTTATTTAAATGAAAAATAAAAGAAATAACAATCAATTCATTTTCTCTCTCCTAGCACCATCATTGCCGGCAATACATGAAGAATTGTCCCAAAATGTTTGTCACTTTCTCATTTTTTTAATAAATAATAGTTTAATTAAGTATTTTTCAAGTGGGCCAATCATTGAGCTTTAATTTAAAATACCAATTGGGCTTCTATTAAATTGTTTGGGCTACTAAATTGTCAAATTTTATTATTCTCCACTTGGGCTACTAATTGACCCATGTTGGGCTAATTTAATAATTTACACATTAATTATTCAATCCATGATTAAATAAATAATTAGATTGAATAAATAATTAAATATTCTAACCCATAAGTATTAAATTACTAAATGGACTAATAATATTATTAATAATATTTTACATTATTTACATTAATTAATTATCATATTAATTAATTTATAAAATTTAATTCACTCATTATATTCAATTTAATTGAATATTTAATTAATGACAACTTGTCAATTATTTTGATATTAAAACTTTAGAGTGTGTTTGCTAATAATAATATATATAATCTATATATATTATTTATACACATTACCTTACCTCGAAAACAATTTCACAATAAATTATGAAATTAAAATAAATACAATATATAATTTAATATATATTATATAGGCCATAAATTAAATTATTTAATATATTTACATTAAATAATTCATTTCTCATCAATTATGGAAATAATTCCATTTACCCGAAAATACATTGAATTAATAATATATTTACTTAATTTCTTATTTAAATAATTTATTTAATTATTTAATTAATATTACACAAATAATTGTATAATTAAATTTCTCACTCTCATAAATCATTTACAATGATTTAATTATAGAATATATTCATTTAATATATTCAATTACTATTTAAAATTACTTAATTAATTTAATCCCTTTATATATATGTACATATATATGAAATTAAATGTTGTAAATATATACCATTACTAATCTCCCTTAATTAATTCAACTACTTTATATAATTTATAATTATATAAATTACATAATTATTCCTCACAAATAATTTATCAACAATTTGCATAATTGTTGATTAATGAATGAATTAATTCCACAATAAACCTTTTAATTCAAATTCGGATCAATTTAATATTAATCTATCTATTTATCACAATTTAATTAACCATTAAATTATGTTTACTAAATGTGCACGCATATATATATATTCATATAAATACATATTTAATTTACACGCAACCACGTCGCATAATTACATAACTCCACTAATTAATTCTCTTAATTTAATTAGACTTGCTGTTAGTCAAGTTTATTGAATTATCACTTTACTTGCTAACTTATCAAAAATTTTGATATCACCATATCTAAGTTAGTCCGTTAAATTTAATTTGGACCTCTATTTATCTATCACTACTAGGTTATCAAACTCCAACCTTTATTAAATATTAAATATTTTATTTCTAATTTATTTAAATATCCGGGATATTACAGAAAACAAAGCGTACAACGCAGACAAGCCTTCATTTGAGGAAAGTTGCTATTCGTTTCGTTATTTCCTCACAATATGCAAATTAATAGGTGATTCAGAGTCATATTACTTCGTTATACGTCGGTTAGTCTCAAAATGAGCAATCCTATCACTCTCGCATTGAAAACAATGCGTACAACGCAGACAAGCCTTCATTTCAGTAAACTTCCTATTCGTTTCGTTATTTCCTCAAAATATGCAAACAAATAGGTGATTCAGAGTCATATTACTTCGTTATACATCGGTTAGCCTCAAAAGGGCGAATCCTATCACTCTCGCGTTGAAAACAATGCGTACAATGCAGACAAGCCTTCATTTGAGCAAACTTGTTATTCGTTTCGTTATTTCCTCACAATATGCAAATTAATAGGTGATTCAGAGTCATATTACTTCGTTATACGTCGGTTAGTCTCAAAATGAGCAATCCTATCACTCTCGCATTGAAAACAATGCGTACAACGCACACAAGCCTTCATTTGAGGAAACTTGCTATTCGTTTCGTTATTTCCTCAAAATATACAAACAAATAGGTGATTCAGAGTCATATTACTTCCTAGTACATCGGTTAGCCTCAAAAGGAGCAATCCTATCACTCTCGCATTGAAAACAATGCGTACAACGCAGACAAGCCTTCATTTGAGCAAACTTGCTATTCGTTTCGTTATTTCCTCAAAATATGCAAACAATTAGGTGATTCAGAGTCATATTACTTCGTTATACCTCGGTTAGCCTCAAAAGGAGCAATCCTATCACTCTCGCATTGAAAACAATGCGTACAACGCAGACAAGCCTTCATTTGAGCAAACTTGCTATTCGTTTCGTTATTTTCCCATAATATGCAAACTAATAGGTGATTCAGAGTCATATTACTTCGTTATACGTCGGTTAGTCTCAAAATGAGCAATCCTATCACTCTCGCATTGAAAACAAAGCGTACAACGCAGACAAGCCTTCATTTGAGTAAACTTCCTATTCGTTTCGTTATTTCCTCACAATATGCAAACAAATAGGTGATTCAGAGTCATATTACTTCGTTATACCTCGGCTAGCCTCAAAAGGAGCAATCCTATCACTCTCGCATTGAAAACAATGCGTACAACGCACACAAGCCTTCATTTGAGCAAACTTGCTATTCGTTTCGTTATTTCCTCACAATATGCAAACAAATAGGTGATTCAGAGTCATATTACTTCGTTATACATCGGTTAACCTCAAATGGAGCAATCCTATCACTCTCGCATTGAAAACAATGCGTACAACGCACACAAGCCTTCATTTGAGGAAACTTGCAATTCCTTTCGTTATTTCCTCAAAATATGCAACCAAATAGGTGATTCAGAGTCATATTACTTTGTTATACATCGGTTAGTCTCAAAATGAGCAATCCTATCACTCTCGCATTGAAAACAATGCGTACAACGCAGACAAGCCTTCATTTGAGCAAACTTGCTATTCGTTTCGTTATTTCCTCACAATATGCAAACTAGTAGGTGATTCAGAGTGATATTACTTCGTTATACGTCGGTTAGTCTCAAAATGAGCAATCCTATCACTCTCGCATTGAAAACAATGCGTACAATGCAGACAAGCCTTCATTTGAGCAAACTTGCTATTCGTTTCGTTATTTCCTCAAAATATGCAAACAAATAGGTGATTCAGAGTCATATTACTTCCTAGTACATCGGTTAGCCTCAAAAGGAGCAATCCTATCACTCTCGCATTGAAAACAATGCGTACAACGCAGACAAGCCTTCATTTGAGCAAACTTGCTATTCGTTTCGTTATTTCCTCACAATATGCAAACTAATAGGTGATTCAGAGTCATATTACTTCGTTATACCTCGGTTAGTCTCAAAATGAGCAATCCTATCACTCTCGCATTAAAAACAATGCGTACAACGCAGACAAGCCTTCATTTGAGTAAACTTCCTATTCGTTTCGTTATTTCCTCACAATATGCAAACAAATAGGTAATTCAGAGTCATATTACTTCGGTACACATCGGTTAGACTGAAAAGGGCCAATCCTATCACTCTCGCATTGAAAACAATGCGTACAACGCAGACAAGCCTTCATTTGAGTAAATTTCCTATTCGTTTTGTTATTTCCTCACAATATGCAAACAAATAGGTGATTCAGAGTCATATTACTTCCTCAAAATATGATTCGTTTACTTCCAGAATTTGATTAGATACCGGCTGGTGGTCTTAAAAGGAGTAGCAACGGGAAGGATATTACTTCGTTATACGTCGGTTAGTCTCAAAATGAGCAATCCTATCACTCTCGCATTGAAAACAATGCGTACAACGCAGACAAGCCTTCATTTGAGCAAACTTCCTATTCGTTTCGTTATTTTCTCAAAATATGCAAACAAATAGGTGATTCAGAGTCATATTACTTCCTAGTACATCGGTTAGCCTCAAAAGGAGCAATCCTATCACTCTCGCATTGAAAACAATGCGTACAACGCAGACAAGCCTTCATTTGAGCAAACTTGCTATTCGTTTCGTTATTTCCTCAAAATATGCAAACAAATAGGTGATTAAGAGTCATATTACTTCCTCACAATATGCAAAATAATAGGTGATTCAGAGTCATATTACTTCCTAGTACATCGGTTAGCCTCAAAAGGAGCAATCCTATCACTCTCGCATTGAAAACAATGCGTACAACGCAGACAAGCCTTCATTTGCGCAAACTTGCTATTCGTTTCGTTATTTCCTCAAAAAATGCAAACAAATAGGTGATTCAGAGTCATATTACTTCCTAGTACATCGGTTAGCCTCAAAAGGAGCAATCCTATCACTCTCGCATTGAAAACAATGCGTACAACGCACACAAGCCTTCATTTGAGGAAACTTGCAATTCCTTTCGTTATTTCCTCACAATATGCAAACTAATAGGTGATTCAGAGTCATATTACTTCGGTACACATCGGTTAGCCTCAAAAGGAGCAATCCTATCACTCTTGCATTGAAAACAATGCGTACAACGCAGACAAGCCTTCATTTGAGCAAACTTGCTATTCGTTTCGTTATTTTTTCAAAATATGCAAATAATTAGGTGATTCAGATTGCTCCTTTTGAGGGTAACCGATGTGTACCGAAGTAATATGACTCTTAATCACCTATTTGTTTGCATATTTTGAGGAAATAACGAAAGGAATAGGAAGTTTACTCAAATGAAGGCTTGTGAGCGTTGTACGCATTGTTTTCAATGCGAGAGTGGTAGGATTGCTCCTTTTGAGGCTAACCGAGGTATAACGAAGTAATATGACTCTGAATCACCTATTTGGTTGCATATTTTGAGGAAATAACGAAAGGAATTGCAAGTTTCCTCAAATGAAGGCTTGTGTGCGTTGTACGCATTGTTTTCAATGCGAGAGTGATAGGATTGCTCATTTTGACGATAACCGATGTATAACGAAGTAATATGACTCTGAATCACCTATTTGTTTGCATATTGTGAGGAAATAACGAAACGAATAGCAAGTTTACTCAAATGAAGGACAAAAGGAAGTTGACTCTGAATCACCTATTTGTTTGCATAATGAAGTAATATGACTCTGAATCACTCTGAAAACTAACCGAGGTATAACGAATGAAGGCTTGTCTGCGTTGTACGCATTGTTTTCAATGCGAGAGTGATAGGATTGCTCCTTTTGACGATAACCGATGTATAACGAACTAATATGACTCTGAATCACCTATTTGGGAATCCTATCCTATCACTCTCGCATTGAAAACAATGCGTACAACGCTCACAAGCCTTCATTTGAGTAATGATACTAAAGGAGCAATCCTATCATTCTCGCATTGAAAACAATGCGTACAACGCAGACAAGTCTTCATTTGAGCAAACTTGCTATTCGTTTCGTTATTTCCTCACAATATGCAAACAAATAGGTGATTAAGAGTCATATTACTTCGTTATACATCAGTTATCGTCAAAATGAGCAATCCTATCACTCTCGCATTGAAAACAATGCGTACAACGCACACAAGCCTTCATTTGAGCAAACTTGCTATTCGTTTCGTTATTTCCTCACAATATGCAAACTAATAGGTGATTCAGAGTCATATTACTTCGTTATACGTCGGTTAGTCTCAGAAGGAGCAATCCTATCACTCTCGCATTGAAAACAATGCGTACAACGCAGACAAGCCTTCATTTGAGCAAACTTGCTATTCGTTTCGTTATTTTCTCACAATATGCAAACTAATAGGTGATTAAGAGTGATATTACTTTGTTACACATCGGTTAGCCTCAAAAGGAGCAATCCTATCACTCTCGTATTGAAAACAATGCGTACAACGCAGACCTTCATTTGAGCAATCCTATCACTCTGAATCACCCTATTCGTTTCGTTATTTCCTCAAAATATGCAAACAAATAGGTGATTCAGAGTCATATTACTTCGTTATACATCGGTTAGTCTCAAAAGGAGCAATCCTATCACTCTCGCATTGAAAACAATGCGTACAACGCAGACAAGCCTTCATTTGAGCAAACTTGCTATTCGTTTCGTTATTTCCTCACAATATGCAAACTAATAGGTGATTCAGAGTCATATTACTTCGTTATACCTCGGTTAGTCTCAAAAGGGCGAATCCTATCACTCTCGCATTGAAAACAATGCGTACAACGCAGACAAGCCTTCATTTGAGCAAACTTGCTATTCGTTTCGTTATTTTCTCAAAATATGCAAACAAATAGGTGATTCTGAGTCATATTACTTCGTTATACCTCGGTTAGTCTCAAAAGGAGCAATCCTATCACTCTCGCATTCGTTTGAGGAAATAACGAAACGAATAGGAAGTTTACTCAAATGAAGGCTTGTCTGCGTTGTACGCATTGTTTTCAATGCGAGAGTGATAAGATTGCTCCTTTTGAGGCTAACCGATGTACTAGGAAGTAATATCACTCTGAATCACCTATTAGTTTGCATATTGTGAGGAAATAACGAAACGAATAGCAAGTTTGCTCAAATGAAGGCTTGTCTGCGTTGTACGCATTGTTTTCAATGCGAGAGTGATAGGATTGCTCAATTTGAGACTAACCGATGTACTAGGAAGTAATATGACTCTGAATCACCTATTTGTTTGCATATTTTGAGGAAATAACGAAACGAATAGCAAGTTTGCTCAAATGAAGGCTTGTCTGCGTTGTACGCATTGTTTTCAATGCGAGAGTGATAGGATTGCTCATTTTGAGACTAATCGATGTATAACGAGGTAATATGACTCTTAAATCACCTATTTGTTTGCAAAATTTGACGAAAAAACGAAACCAATAGCAAGTTTGCTCAAATGAAGGCTTGTGTGCGTTGTACGCTTTGTTTTCAATGCGAGAGTGATAGGATTGCTCATTTTGAGGCTAACCGACGTATAACGAAGTAATATTAGTCCTCATCACCTATTTGTTTGCATATTTTGAGGAATTAACGAAACGAATAACAAGTTTTCTCAAATGAAGTGTGTGCGTTGTACGCATTGTTTTCAATGCGGGAGTGATAGGATTGCTCCTTTTGAGGCTAACGAATAGCCTCAAATGAAGACTTGTGTGCGTTGTACGCATTGTTTTCAATGCGAGAGTGATAGGATTGCTCCTTTTGAGGCTAACCGATGTACTAGGAAGTAATATGACTCTGAATCACCTATTTGTTTGCATATTTTGAGGAAATAACGAAAGGAATAGCAAGTTTCCTCAAATGAAGGCTTGTATGCGTTGTACGCATTGTTTTCAATGCGAGAGTGATAGGATTGCTCCTTTTCAATGCGAGAGTGATAAGATTGCTCCTTTTGAGGCTAACCGAGGTATAACGAAGTAATATGACTCTGAAAATCCTATTTATTTGCAAATTTTGAGGAAATAACGAAACGAATAGCAAGTTTCCTCAAATGAAGACTTGTGAGCGTTGTACGCATTGTTTTCAATGCGAGAGTGATAGGATTGCTCATTTTGAGACTAACCGAGGTATGTGAGGAAATAACGAAACGAATAGCAAGTTTGCTCAAATGAAGGCTTGTGTGCGTTGTACGCATTGTTTTCAATGCGAGAGGGATATGATTGCTCCTTTTGAGGCTAACCGACGTATAACGAAGTAATATGACTCTGAATCACCTAATTGTTTGCATATTGTGAGGAAATAACGAAACGAATAGGAAGTTTGCTCAAATGAAGGCTTGTCTGCGTTGTACGCATTGTTTTCAATGCGAGAGTGAAAGGATTGCTCCTTTTGAGGCTAACCGAGGTATAACGAAGTAATATGACTCTGAATCACCTATTTGTTTGCATATTTTGAGAAAATAACGAAACGAATAGCAAGTTTGCGCAAATGAAGGCTTGTGTGCGTTGTACGCATTGTTTTCAATGCGAGAGTGATAGGGTTGCTCCTTTTGAGGCTAACCGATGTACTAGGAAGTAATATGACTCTGAATCACCTATTAATTTGCATATTGTGAGGAAATAACGAAACGAATAGCAAGTTTGCTCAAATGAAGGCTTGTCTGCGTTGTACGCATTGTTTTCAATGCGAGAGTGATAGGATTGCTCCTTTTGAGGCTAACCGATGTGTACCGAAGTAATATGACTCTTAATCACCTATTTGTTTGCATATTTTGAGGAAATAACGAAACTTCTAGGAAGTTTACTCAAATGAAGGCTTGTCTGCGTTGTACGCATTGTTTTCAATGCGAGAGTGATAGGATTGCTCATTTTGAGGCTAACCGATGTACTAGGAAGTAATATGACTCTGAATCACCTATTAGTTTGCATATTGTGAGGAAGTAATATGACTCTTAATCACCTATTTGTTTGCATATTTTGAGGAAATAACGAAACGAATAGCAAGTTTGCTCAAATGAAGGCTTGTCTGCGTTGTACGCATTGTTTTCAACGCGAGAGTGATAGGATTGCTCCTTTTGAGACTAACCGATGTATAACAAAGTAATATGACTCTGAATCACCTATTTGGTTGCATATTTTGAGGAAATAACGAAACTTCTAGGAAGTTTGCTCAAATGAAGGCTTGTGAGCGTTGTACGCATTGTTTTCAATGCGAGAGTGATAGGATTGCTCATTTTGAGACTAACCGAGGTACTAGCAAGCCTTGATGTTCGTTTAGATTTAATAGGAGCAATGCGAGAGTGATAGGAATATCACCTAATATGATTGTTTCTTTTGAGCAAACTTGGTATTCGTTTCGTTATTTTCCTCAAAATATGCAAACGCAGACAATCCGACGAATAGTTATTTGAACAAACGAATAGCAAGTTTGTTCAATTCAGAGTCATATTACTTCCTAGTACATCGGTTAGTCTCAAAATGAGCAATCCTATCACTCTCGCATTGTTTTCAATGCGTACAACGCAGACAAGCCTTCATTTGAGGAAACTTGCTATTCGTTTCGTTATTTCCTCAAATGAAGGCTTGTCTGCGTTGTACGCATTGTTTTCAATGCGAGAGTGATAGGATTGCTCCTTTTGAGGCTAACCGAGGTATAACGAAGTAATATGACTCTGAATCACCTATTAATTTGCATATTTTGAGAAAATAGGAAACGAATAGGAAGTTTACTCAAATGAAGGCTTGTCTGCGTTGTACGCATTGTTTTCAATGCGAGAGTGATAGGATTGCTCAATTTGAGGCTAACCGATGTGTCCCGAAGTAATATGACTCTGAATCACCTATTAGTTTGCATATTGTGGGAAAATAACGAAACGAATAGCAAGTTTGCTCAAATGAAGGCTTGTGTGCGTTGTACGCATTGTTTTCAATGCGAGAGTGATAGGATTGCTCCTTTTGAAGATAACCGACGTATAACGAAGTAATATGACTCTGAATCACCTAATTGTTTGCATATTGTGAGGAAATAACGAAACGAATAGCAAGTTTGCTCAAATGAAGGCTTGTCTACGTTGTACGCATTGTTTTCAATGCGAGAGTGATAGGATTGCTCCTTTTGAGGCTAAACGATGTGTACCGAAGTAATATGACTCTTAATCACCTATTTGTTTGCATATTTTAAGGAAATAACGAAACGAATAGCAAGTTTGCTCAAATGAAGGCTTGTCTGCGTTGTACGCATTGTTTTCAATGCGAGAGTGATAGGATTGCTCATTTTGAGACTAACCGACGTATAACGAAGTAATATCTCGCATTGAAAACAATGCGTAAACTAATAGACTAACCGACGCAAACTTGCTATTCGTTTCGTTATTTCCTCACAATATGCAAACAAATAGGTATTTAAGAGTCATATTACTTCCTAGTACATCGGTTAGCCTCACCTATTTCAATGCGAACAATTAGGTGATTGAAAACAATGCGTACAACGCAGACAAGTTGCTCATTTTGAGACTAACCGACGTATAACGAAGTAATATCACTCTTAATCACCTATTTGTTTGCATATTGTGAGGAATTAATTTTGAGTAACCGAATCAAACATCGCATATTAATTCGTTATATCTTGTACGCATTTGTTTACTCAAATGAAGGCTTGTCTGCGTTGTACGCATTGTTTTCAATGCGAGAGTAAGAGTGATTGCTCCTTTTGAAGATAACCGATGTACTAGGAAGTAATATGACTCTGAATCACCTATTTGTTTGCATATTGTGAGGAAATAACGAAACGAATAGCAATGCGAGAGTGATAGGATTGCTCATTTGAGGAAATGAAGGCTTGCTATTGTTTTCAATGCGAATAGGAAACTTGCTATTCGTTTCGTTATTTCCTCAAAATATGCAAACTAATAGGTGAGTCCTCATCACCTATTTGTTTGCATATTGTGAGGAAATAACGAAACGAATAGCAAGTTTCCTCAAATGAAGGCTTGTCTGCGTTGTACGCATTGTTTTACACATTACTAGGAAACTTGCTATTCGTTTCGTTATTTCCTCACAATATGCAAACAATTAGGTGATGGAGAGTCATATTACTTCGTTATACATCGGTTAGCCTCAAAAGGAGCAATCCTATCACTCTCGCATTGAAAACAATGCGTACAACGCTCACAAGCCTTCATTTGAGCAAACAATTAGGTGATTCAGAGTCATATTACTTCGTTATACCTCGGTTAGCCTCAAAATGAGCAATCCTATCACTCTCGCATTGAAAACAATGCGAGAGTGATAGGATTGCTTCGTTATACCTGTAAACTTCCTAATCGTAGTGACGCATTCTTTTACTAATAGGTGATTCAGAGTGATATTACTTCGTTATACATCGGTTAACCTCAAATGGAACAATCCTATCACTCTCGCATTGAAAACAATGCGTACAACGCAGACAAGCCTTCATTTGAGCAAACTTGCTATTCGTTTCGTTATTTCCTCACAATATGCAAACAAATAGGTGATTCAGAGTCATATTACTTCCTAGTACATCGGTTAGCTTCAAAAGGAGCAATCCTATCGCTCTCGGATTGAAAACAAAGCGTACAACGCAGACAAGCCTTCATTTGAGCAAACTTGCTATTCGTTTCGTTATTTCCTCAAAATTTGCAAACCAATAGGTGATTCAGAGTCATATTACTTCGTTATACGTCGGTTAGCCTCAAAAGGAGCAATCCTATCACTCTCGCATTGAAACCAATGCGTACAACACACACAAGCCTTCATTTGAGCAAACTTTCTATTCGTTTCGTTATTTCCTCACAATATGCAACCAAATAGGTTGCATTTGTAGGAAATAGCATTGCTATTCGTTTCGTTATTTCCTCACAATATGCAAACTAATAGGTGATTCAGAGTGTTTCGTTATTTCCTCACAATATGCAAACAAATAGGTGATTAAGAGTGATATTACTTCGTTACACATCGGTTAGCCTCAAATAGGAAGTTTGCTCAAATGAAGGCTTGTCTGCGTCGTACGCATTGTTTTCAATGCGAGAGTGATAGGATTGCTCATTTTGAGGCTAACCGATGTGTACCTATTTGGTTGCATTGTTTTCAATCTGAGAGTGATAGGATTGCTCCTTTTGAGGCTAACCGAGGTATAACGAAGTAATATGACTCTGAATCACCTAATTGTTTGCATATTTTGAGGAAATAACGAAACGAATAGCAAGTTTACTCAAATGAAGGCTTGTCTGCGTTGTACGCATTGTTTTCAATGCGAGAGTGATAGGATTGCTCCTTTTGAGGCTAACCGAGGTATAACGAAGTAATATGACTCTGAATCACCTAATTGTTTGCATATTTTGAGAAAATAACGAAACGAATTTCAAGTTTGCTCAAATGAAGGCTTGTCTGCGTTGTACGCATTGTTTTTAATGCGAGAGTGATAGGATTGCTCCTTTTGAGGCTAACCGAGGTATAACGAAGTAATATGACTCAGAATCACCTATTTGTTTGCATATTTTGAGGAAATAACGAAACGAATAGGAAGTTTACTCAAATGAAGGCTTGTCTGCGTTGTACGCATTGTTTTCAATGCGAGAGTGATAGGATTGCTCCTTTTGAGGCTAACCGATGGTATAACGAAGTAATCTGGGCTCCATTAGGTGATTCAGAGTCATATTGTGTGCGTTGTACGCATTGTTTTCAAAGCGAGAGTGATAAGATTGCTCTTTTGAGGAACAATAGGAGCAATAGCAAGTTTCCTAGAAGTTTGCACCAAGCCTACTCCTTATTTTCAATGCGAGAGTGTTAGGATTGCTCCTTTTGAGGCTAACTGAGGTATAACGAAGTAATATGACTCTGAATCACCTATTTGTTTGCATATTGTGAGGAAATAACGAAACGAATAGCAAGTTTGCTCAAATGAAGGCTTGTCTGCGTTGTACGCATTGTTTTCAATGCGAGAGTGATAGGATTGCTCATTTTGAGACTAACCGACGTATAACGAAGTAATATGACTCTGAATCACCTATTTGTTTGCAAACTTTGAGGAAATAACGAAACGAATAGCAAGTTTCCTCAAATGAAGACTTGTGAGCGTGGTACGAAACGAATAGCAAGTTTCCTCAAATGAAGGCTTGTCTGCGTTGTACGCATTGTTTTCATTTCGTTATTTCCTCAAAATAGGTGATTCAAAAGGGCGAATCCTATCACTCTCGCGTTGAAAACAATGCGTACAACGCAGCTCATTTTGAGACTAACCGAGGTATAACGAAGTAATATGACTCTGAATCACCGAAATATTAGGTAACTTCATGCTATAATTCTATGCAAAATTCATTAAAGCAATCATATCACTCTCGCATTGAAAACAATGCGTACAACGCAGACAAGCCTTCATTTGAGCAAACTTGCTATTCGTTTCGTTATTTCCTCACAATATGCAAACTAATAGGTGATTCAGAGTCATATTACTTCGGTACACATCGGTTAGCCTCAAAAGGAGCAATCCTTTCACTCTCGCATTGAAAACAATGCGTACAACGCAGACAAGCCTTCATTTGAGCAAACTTGCTATTCGTTTCGATATTTCCTCAAAATTTGCAAACTAATAGGTTAGCCTATTAGTTCGTTATTTTCTCAAAATATGCAAATAATTAGGTGATTCTGAGTCATATTACTTCGTTATACCTCGGTTAGCTTCAAAAGGAGCAATCCTATCACTCTCGCATTGGAAACAATGCGTACCACGCAGACAAGCCTTCATTTGAGCAAACTTGCTATTCTCTGAATCACCTATTTGTTTGCATATTGTGAGTCAAAAATATTAGTCATATGCAAACTTGCTATTCGTTTCGTTATTTCGTTATCACCTGTGGGAAATAACGAAACGAATAGCAAGTTTGCTCAAATGAAGGCTTGTCTGCGTTGTACGCATTGTTTTCAATGCGAGAGTGATAGGATTGCTCCTTTTGAGGCTAACCGATGTACTAGGAAGTAATATGACTCTGAATCACCTATTAGTTTGCATATTTTGAGGAAATAACGAAACGAATAGCAAGTTTGTTCAAATGAAGGCTTGTCTGCGTTGTACGCATTGTTTTCAATGCGAGAGTGAGAGGGTTGACGAAACGAATAGCACGTTTCCTCAAATGAAGGCTTGTCTGCGTTGTACGCATTGTTTTCAATGCGAGAGTGATAGGATTGCTCCTTTTGAGGCTAACCGATGTACTAGGAAGTAATATGACTCTTAATCACCTATTTGTTTGCAAATTTTGAGGAAATAACGAAACGAATAGCTAGTTTCCTCAAATGAAGGCTTGTGTGTGTTGTACGCATTGGTTTCAATGCGAGAGTGATAGGATTGCTCATTTTGAGACTAACCGACGTACAACGAAGTAATATGACTCTGAATCACCTATTTGTTTGCATATTTTGAGGAAATAACGAAACGAATAGCAAGTTTGCTCAAATGAAGGCTTGTCTGCGTTGTACGCATTGTTTTCAATGCGAAAGTGATAGGATTGCTCATTTTGAATCCTATCACTCTCGCATTGAAAACAATATCTTAATCACCTATTTGTTTGCATATTGTGGGAAAATAACGAAACGAAAAGCAATCCTATCCAATAGGATTGCTTCTTTTGAGGCTAACCGATGTACTAGGAAGTAATATGACTCTGAATCACCTATTTGTTTGCATATTGTGTGGAAATAACGAAACGAATAGCAATCCTATCACTCTCCTTTTGAGGCTAACCGATGTACTAGGAAGTAATATGACTCTGAATCACCTATTCGTTTTGCATATTTTGAGGAAATAACGAAACGAATAGCAAGTTTCCTCAAATGAAGGCTTGTGTGCGTTGTACGCATTGTTTTCAATGCGAGAGTGATAGGATTGCTCCTTTTGAAGCTAACCGAGGTATAACGAAGTAATATGACTCAGAATCACCTAATTATTTGCATATTTTGAGAAAATAACGAAACGAATAGCAAGTTTGCTCAAATGAAGGCTTGTCTGCGTTGTACGCATTGTTTTCAATGCGAGAGTGATAGGATTCGCCCTTTTGAGACTAACCGAGGTATAACGACCTTCATTTGAGGAAAACAAACTGTTATTTGTTTCGTTATTTCCTCAAAATTTGCAAACAAATAGGTGATAGGAGTCATATTACTTCGTTATTTCATCAAAATATGCAAACAAATAGGTGATTCAGAGTCATATTACTTCGTTATACATCGGTTAGCCTCAAAAGGAGCAATCCTATCACTCTCGCATTGAAAACAATGCGTACAACGCTCACAAGCCTTCATTTGAGGAAAACAAACTGTGAGAAAATAACGAAACGAATAGCAAGTTTGCTCAAATGAAGGCTTGTCTGCGTTGTACGCATTGTTTTCAATGCGAGAGTGATACTTGCTATTTGTTTCGTTATTGAAGCTAACCGATGCGGAAACTTCCTATTCGTTTCGTTATTTCCTCACAATATGCAAACTAATAGGTGATTCAGATTTTCAATGCGAGAGTGATAGGATTGCTCATTTTGAGACTAACCGATGTATAACAAAGTAATATGACTCTGAATCACCTATTTGGTTCACATTGTTTGCGAATAGCAATCCTATCACTCTGACTCTGAATCACCAAACGTTTGCATATTGATCCTATTCATTTGGGTCATATTACTTCGTTATACATCGGTTAGCCTCAAAAGGACCAATCCTATCACTCTCGCATTGAAAACAATGCGTACAACGCAGACAAGCCTTCATTTGAGGAAACTTGTTATTCGTTTCGTTATTTCCTCAAAATATGCAAACAAATAGGTGATTCAGAGTCATATTACTTCGTTACACATCGGTTAGCCTGAAAAGGAGCAATCCTATCACTCTCAAATGAAAACAAAGCGTACAACGCAGACAAGCCTTCATTTGAGCAAACTTGCTATTCGTTTCGTTATTTCCTCAAAATATGCAAACAAATAGGTGATTCAGAGTCATATTACTTCGGTACACCTCGGTTAGCCTCAAAAGGAGCAATCCTATCACTCTCGCATTGAAATAATGCGTACAACGCAGACAAGCCTTCATTTGAGCAAACTTGCTATTCGTTTCGTTATTTCCTCACAATATGCAAACAAATAGGTGATTCAGAGTCATAAACTTTCTATTCGTATCGTTATTTCCTCACAATATGCAAACAAAAATGTGATTCAGAGTCATATTAGTTCGTTATACCTCGGTTAGTCTCAAAATGAGCAAACTTGCTATCCTATCACTCTCGCATTGAAGGCTTCAAATAAGTAATAGTGATATGCAATCCTATCACTCTCGCATTGAAAACAGTGCGTACAACGCAGACAAGCCTTCATTTGAGTAAACTTCCTATTCGTTTCGTTATTTCCTCACAATATGCAAACTAATAGGTGATTCAGAGTCATATTACTTCGTTATACCTCGGTTAGCCTCAAAAGGGCCAATCCTATCACTCTCGCATTGAAAACAATGCGTACAACGCTCACAAGCCTTCATTTGAGTAAACTTCCTATTCGTTTCGTTATTTCCTCACAATATGCAAACTAATAGGTGATTCAGAGTCATATTACTTCCTAGTACATCGGTTAGCCTCAAAAGGAGCAATCCTATCACTCTCGCATTGAAAACAATGCGTACAACGCAGACAAGCCTATTGAAAACAATGCGTACAACGCAGAAGGAAATATGCAAACATAACGAAGTAATATGTTAGCAAGTTTGCTCACAATATTATTTCGTTTGAGGAAATAACGAAACGAATAGCAGGTTTGCTCAAATGAAGGCTTGTCTGCGTTGTACGCATTGTTTTCAATGCGAGAGTGATAGGATTGCTCCTTTTGACGATAACCGAGGTATAACGAAGTAATATGACTCTTAATCACCTATTTGTTTGCATATTTTGAGAAAATAACGAAACGAATAGCAAGTTTCCTCAAATGAAGGCTTGTCTGTGCGAGAGGAGCCTTCATTTGAATAAACTTCCTATTCGTTTCGTTATTTCCTCACAATATGCAAACTAATAGGTGATTCAGAGTCATATTACTTCCTAGTACATCGGTTAGCCTCAAAAGGAGCAATCCTATCACTCTCGCATTGAAAACACTCTGAATCAAACAATGCAAGTTTGCTCCTATTCAGAGTCATTTTAATTCCCACAATATGCAAACAATATCTTCGTTTCGTTTCGTTATTTGCTATTCGTCGGATTGTCTGCGTTTGCATATTTTACTCAAATAGGAGCAAACTTGCATTGTTTGCATATTGTGAGGAAATAACGAAACGAATAGGAAGTTTGCTCAAATGAAGACTTGTGAGCGTGGTACGCATTGTTTTCAATGCGAGAATGATAGGATTGCTCATTTTGAGGCTAACCGATGTGTACCGAAGTAATATGACTCTTAATCACCTATTTGTTTGCATATTGTGAGGAAATAAAGAAACGAATAGCAAGTTTGCTCAAATGAAGGCTTGTGTGCGTTGTACGCATTGTTTTCAATGCGAGAGTGATAGGATTGCTCATTTTGAGTCATATTACTTCCTAGTACATCGGTTAGCCTCAAAACGAATAGGAAGTTTGCTCAAATGAAGACTTGTGAGCGTGGTACGCATTGTTTTCAATGCGAGAATGATAGGATTGCTCATTTTGAGGCTAACCGATGTGTACCGAAGTAATATGACTCTTAATCACCTATTTGTTTGCATATTGTGAGGAAATAACGAAACGAATAGCAAGTTTGCTCAAATGAAGGCTTGTGTGCGTTGTACGCATTGTTTTCAATGCGAGAGTGATAGGATTGCTCATTTTGAGGCTAACCGAGGTATACCGAAGTAATATGACTCTTAATCACCTATTTGTTTGCATATTTTGAGGAAATAACGAAACTTCTAGGAAGTTTACTCAATTAGGTGAATTTCAAAAGGAGCAATCCTTCATTACTTACAACGCAGTAAGTTTGTGAGGAAATAAAGAAACGAATAGCAAGTTTCCTCAAATGAAGACTTGTGAGCGTGGTACGAAACGAATAACAAGTTTCCTCATAAAAACAATGCGTACAACGGACGATAACCGATGTAATATGACTCTGAATCACCTATTTGTTTGCATATTGTGAGGAAATAACGAAACGAATAGGATGTTTGCTCAAATGAAGGCTTGTCTGCGTTGTACGCATTGTTTTCAATGCGAGAGTGATAGGATTGCTCATTTTGAGACTAACCGACGTATAACGAAGTAATATGACTCTGAATCACCTATTAGTTTGCATATTGTGAGGATGCGAGAGTGATAGGATTGCTCCTTTTGAGGCTAACCGATGTACTAGGAAGTAATATGACTCTGAATCACCTATTTGTTTGCATATTGTGAGGAAATAACGAAACGAATAGGAAGTTTACTCAAATGAAGGCTTGTCTGCGTTGTACGCATTGTTTTCAAAGCGGGAGTGATAGGATTGCTCCTTTTGAGGCTAACCGACGTATAACAATGTAATATCACTCTGAATCACCTATTAGTTTGCATATTTTGAGGAAATAACGAAACGAATAGCAAGTTTGCTCAAACGAATAGCCTGAAAATGAGCAAGTTTTCAATGAGCAATGATAGGATTGCTCATTTTGAGACTAACCGATGTATAACAAAGTAATATGACTCTGAATCACCTAATAGTTTGCATATTGAAAATAAGGAGTAGGCTTGGTGCAAACTTCTAGGAAACTTGCTATTGCTCCTATTGTTCCTCAAAAGAGCAATCTTATCACTCTCGCTTTGAAAACAATGCGTATAACGCACACAAGTCTTCATTTGAGGAAACTTGCTATTCGTTTCGTTATTTCCTCAAAATATGCAAACAAATAGGTGACTTCGTTATACGTCGGTTAGTCTCAAAATGAGTAATCGAGTGATAGGATTGCTCCTTAATCACCAATCAAACTGAGCATATCATTTGAGCAAACAACGCAGACAAGCCTTCATTTGAGCAAACTTGCTATTCGTTTCGTTATTTCCTCACAATATGCTCCTTTTGAGGCTAACCGATGTGTACCGAAGTAATATGACTCTGAATCACCTATTATTTGTTTTCAATCCGAGAGCGATAGGATTGCTCCTTTTGAGGAAATAACGAAACGAATAGCACTAACTAATAATATGATTCAGAGTCATATTAATCACCTATTTGTTTGCATATTGTGAGGAAATAACGAAACGAATAGCAAGTTTGCTCAAATGAAGGCTTGTCTGCGTTGTACGCATTGTTTTCAATGCGAGAGTGATAGGATTGCTCCTTTTGAGGCTAACCGATATATAACAAAGTAATATGACTCTGAATCACCTATTTGTTTGCATATTTTGAGAAAATAACGAAACGAGTAGCAAGTTTCCTCAAATGAAGGCTTGTGTGCGTTGTACGCATTGTTTTCAATGCGAGAGTGATAGGATTGCTCCTTTTGAGGCTAACCGATGTATAACAAAGTAATATGACTCTGAATCACCTATTCGTTTCGTTATTCTCACAATCCTATCACTCTCTGAGGCTAACCGATGTACTAGGAAGTAATAGGATTTCTTTTATTTCATATTGAAAACATATGAAGGCTATTGAAAACTTGAGAGTGAGGAACTAATATCGAGGACAAGGAAGAAACAAAGGAATGGTAGGTGATTCAGAGTCATATTACTTCGTTATACATCGGTTATCTTCAAAAGGAGCAATCCTATCACTCTCGCATTGAAAACAATGCGTACAACGCACACAAGCCTGCGTTTGAGCAAACTTCCTATTCGTTTCGTTATTTCCTCAAAATATGCAAACAAATAGGTGATTTAGAGTCATATTACTTCCTAGTACATCGGTTAGCCTCAAAAGGAGCAATCCTATCACTCTCGCATTGAAAACAATGCGTACAACGCAGACAAGCCTTCATTTGAGCAAACTTGCTATTCGTTTCGTTAATTTCTCAAAATATGCAACCAAATAGGTGATTCAGAGTCATATTACTTTGTTATACATCGGTTAGTCTCAAAATGAGCAATCCTATCGCTCTCGGATTGAAAACAATGCGTACAACGCAGACAAGCCTTCATTTGAGCAAACTTGCTATTCGTTTCGTTATTTCCTCACAATATGCAAACAAATAGGTGATTCAGAGTCATATTACTTCGTTACACATCGGTTAGCCTCAAAAGGAGCAATCCTATCACTCTCGCATTGAAAACAATGCGTACAACGCAGACACTTCATTTGAGAAAACTTGTTATTCGTTTCGTTAATTCCTCAAAATATGCAAACAAATAGGTGATGAGGACTAATATTACTTCGTTATACATCAGTTAGCCTCAAAAGGAGCAATCCTATCACTCTCGCATTGAAAACAATGCGTACAACGCAGACAAGCCTTCATTTGAGTAAACTTGCTATTCGTTTCGTTATTTTCTCAAAATATGCAAACTAATAGGTGATTCAGAGTCATATTACTTCGTTATACGTCGGTTAGTCTCAAAATGAGCAATCCTTTCGCTCTCGGATTGAAAACAAAGCGTACAACGCAGACAAGCCTTCATTTGAGTAAACTTCCTATTCCTTTCGTTATTTCCTCAAAATATGCAAACAAATAGGTGATTCAGAGTCATATTACTTCGTTACACATCGGTTAGCCTCAAAAGGAGCAATCCTATCACTCTCGCATTGAAAACAATGCGTACAACGCAGACAAGCCTTCATTTGAGCAAACTTGCTAGTCGTTTCGTTATTTCCTCACAATATGCAAACAAATAGGTGATTAAGAGTCATATTACTTCGGTACACATCGGTTAGCCTCAAAAGGAGCAATCCTATCACTCTCGCATTGAAAACAATGCGTACAACGCAGACAAGCCACTGGTGATTCAGAGTGATATTACTTCGTTATACGTCGGTTAGTCTCAAAAGGAGCAATCCTATCACTCTCGCATTGAAAACAATGCGTACAACGCACACAAGCCTTCATTTGAGCAAACTTGCTATTCGTTTCGTTATTTCCTCACAATATGCAAACAAATAGGTGATTCAGAGTCATATTACTTCGGTACACATCGGTTAGCCTCAAAATGAGCAATCCTATCACTCTCGCATTGAAATAATGCGTACAACGCAGACAAGCCTTCATTTGAGCAAACTTATTTCCTTTCGTTATTTCCTCACAATATGCAAACTAATAGGTGATTGAATCACCTAATTATTTGCATATTTTGAGAAAATAACGAAACGAATAGCAAGTTTGCATATAATATCAAACAATGAAGTTATTTTCTCAAAATATGCAATCCTATCACTCTCGCATTGAAACGAATATGAAGGCTTGACTCTGAATAATGCTCAAATGAAGGCTTGTCTGTGTTGTACGCATTGTTTTCAATGCGAGAGTGATAGGATTGCTCATTTTAAGACTAACCGATGTATAACGAAGTAATATGACTCTGAATCACCTATTTGACTTGCTATTCGTTTCAATTTGAGGAAACGAATAGCTTCAATACTTCGTTATACCTCGGTTAGCCTCAAAAGGAGCAATCCTATCACTCTCGCATTGAAAACAATGCGTACAACGCAGACAAGCCTTCATTTGAGCAAACTTGCTATTCGTTTCGTTATTTCCTCAATGTTTGCAAACTAATAGGTGATTCAGAGTGATATTACTTCGGTACACATCGGAAATAACGAAACGAATAGGAAGTTTGCTCAAATGAAGGCTTATCTGCGTTGTACGCATTGTTTTCAATGCGAGAGTGATAGGATTGTTCCTTTTGAGGCTAACCGAGGTATAACGAAGTATTGAAGCTATTCGTTTCCTCAAATTGAAACGAATAGCAAGTCAAATAGGTGATTCAGAGTCATATTACTTCGTTACAGATCGGTTAGCCTCAAAAGGAGCAATCCTATCACTCTCGCATTGAAAACAATGCGTACAACGCAGACAAGCCTTCATTTGAGCAAACTTGCTATTCGTTTCGTTATTTCCTCACAATATGCAAACAAATAGGTGATTCAGAGTCATATTACTTCGTTATACATCGGTTAGCCTCAAAAGGAGCAATCCTATCACTCTCGCATTGAAAACAATGCGTACAACGCAGACAAGCCTTCATTTGAGTAAACTTGCTATTCGTTTCGTTATTTTCTCAAAATATGCAAACTAATAGGTGATTCAGAGTCATATTACTTCGTTATACGTCGGTTAGTCTCAAAATGAGCAATCCTTTCGCTCTCGGATTGAAAACAAAGCGTACAACGCAGACAAGCCTTCATTTGAGTAAACTTCCTATTCCTTTCGTTATTTCCTCAAAATATGCAAACAAATAGGTGATTCAGAGTCATATTACTTCGTTACACATCGGTTAGCCTCAAAAGGAGCAATCCTATCACTCTCGCATTGAAAACAATGCGTACAACGCAGACAAGCCTTCATTTGAGCAAACTTGCTAGTCGTTTCGTTATTTCCTCACAATATGCAAACAAATAGGTGATTAAGAGTCATATTACTTCGGTACACATCGGTTAGCCTCAAAAGGAGCAATCCTATCACTCTCGCATTGAAAACAATGCGTACAACGCAGACAAGCCACTGGTGATTCAGAGTGATATTACTTCGTTATACGTCGGTTAGTCTCAAAAGGAGCAATCCTATCACTCTCGCATTGAAAACAATGCGTACAACGCACACAAGCCTTCATTTGAGCAAACTTGCTATTCGTTTCGTTATTTCCTCACAATATGCAAACAAATAGGTGATTCAGAGCCATATTACTTCGGTACACATCGGTTAGCCTCAAAATGAGCAATCCTATCACTCTCGCATTGAAATAATGCGTACAACGCAGACAAGCCTTCATTTGAGCAAACTTATTTCCTTTCGTTACTTCCTCACAATATGCAAACTAATAGGTGATTGAATCACCTAATTATTTGCATATTTTGAGAAAATAACGAAACGAATAGCAAGTTTGCATATAATATCAAACAATGAAGTTATTTTCTCAAAATATGCAATCCTATCACTCTCGCATTGAAACGAATATGAAGGCTTGACTCTGAATAATGCTCAAATGAAGGCTTGTCTGTGTTGTACGCATTGTTTTCAATGCGAGAGTGATAGGATTGCTCATTTTGAGACTAACCGATGTATAACGAAGTAATATGACTCTGAATCACCTATTTGACTTGCTATTCGTTTCAATTTGAGGAAACGAATAGCTTCAATACTTCGTTATACCTCGGTTAGCCTCAAAAGGAGCAATCCTATCACTCTCGCATTGAAAACAATGCGTACAACGCAGACAAGTCTTCATTTGAGCAAACTTGCTATTCGTTTCGTTATTTCCTCAAAGTTTGCAAACTAATAGGTGATTCAGAGTGATATTACTTCGGTACACATCGGAAATAACGAAACGAATAGGAAGTTTGCTCAAATGAAGGCTTATCTGCGTTGTACGCATTGTTTTCAATGCGAGAGTGATAGGATTG
Source organism: Hedera helix (assembly GCA_947179155.2). Taxonomy (NCBI): domain Eukaryota; kingdom Viridiplantae; phylum Streptophyta; class Magnoliopsida; order Apiales; family Araliaceae; genus Hedera; species Hedera helix. The sequence goes on along the minus strand of OX359264.1, from coordinate 30,756,139 downwards.
TTCCTTTTGAGGCTAACCGAGGTATAACGAAGTATTGAAGCTATTCGTTTCCTCAAATTGAAACGAATAGCAAGTCAAATAGGTGATTCAGAGTCATATTACTTCGTTACACATCGGTTAGCCTCAAAAGGAGCAATCCTATCACTCTCGCATTGAAAATAATGCGTACAACGCAGACAAGCCTTCATTTGAGCAAACTTGCTATTCGTTTCGTTATTTCCTCACAATATGCAAACAAATAGGTGATTCAGAGTCATATTACTTCGTTATACATCGGTTAGCCTCAAAAGGAGCAATCCTATCACTCTCGCATTGAAAACAATGCGTACAACGCACACAAGCCTTCATTTGAGGAAACTTGCTATTCGTTTCGTACCACGCTCACAAGTCTTCATTTGAGGAAACTTGCTATTCGTTTCGTTATTTCCTCAAAATTTGCAAACCAATAGGTGATTCAGAGTCATATTACTACCTAGTACATCGGTTAGCCTCAAAAGGAGCAATCCTATCACTCTCGCATTGAAAACAATGCGTACAACGCAGACAAGTCTTAATCAACTATGCAAACGAATAGCAAGTTTTACTCTCTTAGTCTCAAAAGGAGCAATCCTATCACTCTCGCATTGAAAACAATGTTATAACATTGTTTTCTATCATGTACTAGGAAGTAATATGATAGGTGATTACTTCGTTATTTCCTCAAAATATGCAAACAATTGGTTATCCTCACAATATCACCTATTTGTTGATATGCAAATATCACTAGGAAGGAGCAATTAGGTGATTAAGAGTCATATTACTTCGGTACACATCGGTTAGCCTCAAAAGGAGCAATCCTATCACTCTCGTATTGAAAACAATGCGTACAACGCAGACAAGCCTTCATTTGAGCAAACTTGCTATTCGTTTCGTTATTTCCTCAAAATATGCAAACAAATAGGTGATTCAGAGTCATATTACTTCGTTATACATCGGTTAGCCTCAAAAGGGCCAATCCTATCACTCTCGCATTGAAAACAATGCGTACAACGCAGACAAGCCTTCATTTGAGCAAACTTGCTATTCGTTTCGTTATTTCCTCACAATATGCAAACTAATAGGTGATTCAGAGTCATATTACTTCCTAGTACATTGGTTAGTCTGCAAAGGAATCCTATCACTCCGAATAGTTGTACCTCGAGCTTGTTTGTTGTAATCCTTTCGTTGTTTCCGAAGGATTGCTCAACTGAAGACTTGTGAGCGTGGTACGCATTGTTTTCAATGCGTACATCGGTTAGTCTCAAAGGTGTATTAGTAACACCTTTTGAATGAACAACATATGTTTATTATTCCGCATTTAGTTATTGTATGTTGTTTAGAGGTGAATGTTTGTATTGGATCGTAATGACCGGATCCAGGTATTTGAAACCCGAATTTGGGGGCGTCACAATAACAATCGCATTGTGTGTTTTTTGTGAATGTAGTATGCCCTCAAGATAATCACATTTGATGTGATAGCATTTACTTTGTAATCTTATTCATTTATTAATAAAATAGTTTAATTTAGTTAAAGACATTTATTTATCCATGTTTAATTAGTATAATTAATTAATTAGATAAACTCTTAACAAAATCCTAGGTGATTCAGAGTACACATCGGAAGTCATTATACTATTTGAAAAGGGCAGATAACGAATTATTTCTTAGTTTGCTAGTACATCGGTTAGTCTCAAAAGGAGCAATCCTATCACTCTCGCATTGAAAACAATGCGTACAACGCTCACATAATAAACTGTGAGCATTGTGTGCTCACATTGTCCGACAAACGAAGTAATATGACTCTGAATCACCTCGTCATATTCCTAGGTAATATGACTTGTGTGCGTTATACGCATTGTTTTCAATGCGGGAGTGATATGATTGCTCATTTACGAGAGTGAGGAAATAACGAAACGAATAGCAAGTTTGCTCAAATGAAGGCTTGTCTGCGTTGTATGTAATATCCCAAATATTTCAAAAGTGATCTAACAAGATCTAAGCAAGGTTGTCAATTCAAAACCTAAGATTGATTGCTCAAGCATACCTTGAGCTATCTTAAAGAATATATATGACTCGAAACTACGATCATATACAACTAAGAGGTTAAATTCTTTAACCTAAACTATGTGTTATGTGATTAATAAAGCTTGAATTGAGCTTTTAAATGTGTTGTATGAAATATCTATGTGTAGGATTTTGTGTTTTGGTTCAAGTAGTTAACCTTAACACTTATTAAAAATCAGAAGTCAATTTAGGGCAAAAACCTAAATTGGAAAAAGAGTTAAAACCTAAACCCTAACCCTAGGGTCTAAACCCTAGAAAATAACCTAGGCCCTTGAGCAAAGTGTGAAGGTTAAATTGACATTCTGTTTCAAGATTCAGCCTTCCCACGCTTTAAAAACACGTAATAGTCAGTAAAAGTTTTTCTCGAAAAACGTGTAAAAAGCACTATTCACGAAGAAACGTTTTTCATTCGTTTGATCGTTTCTTTCATCTGTAGGACTTCTTGTATTTCACGACATAGTGATAATATGAGGTTTAGATGCCAGGGAATCAATAAAATTTTCTTGGGAAAAAGACGAAAAAGACACGATTTACGAGAAAACGTTTGTTGTCTTTTTGAACGTTCTTTTCAACGTTTGGACTTTTTCTATTTCACGATATAGCATTTATACGGGGAATAGATACCAGGGAGCCACTGATATTTTTCCATAAATAAAACGTAAAACGCTCTTCAAACGAAAACGCTTTCCGTTTTTGAACGTTCCGCTGAAGGATACAGTGTTTGTATGCAACACCGGTGCGTAATAAGCAATAAAAGATTTTCTCGAAAAGTGTGTCGGGAATAAGACGAAATAGGGAAAAGACAAAAATAAATATTATTTTTGACTTTTTGGTCTTCTAACCATTTTCTGAGAAATGGTCGTCAAAAACACTATTCACCGAAAAACGTGCCAAGTCTTTTGGACTTTTCACTTTACAGAAAAGTGTTCATTCGGAACAAAACTCAGTAATATCAAATTTTTAAATCAGTAGAAGTTAACCAAATTAGTTGGAATCAGACTGTTATTTAATTAACTGCTAATTCATCCGTATTGTTTTCATCAAACGGATCATGAGATAGGTTAACATTAAATTTGAATAATCAAATTTATCAGATTAATACCTAATTATATTATTCAATCATAATTAGTGTCTAGAATGAAAGAAATTTATCAATCGCGTCGCCCGGTAGGTGTATTTGAGAAAAATACACGGAAGGTTATCCGAGATTAATTCAAGAAAAACTTTGAGGGTCAGAAGAGACATCATATTAATATTGTATGATGTATTTTATTAATAAAATACGTATAAGTAATTAAAACTTATATTACTAATGCGAAATATTTTAAATTAATCGCACGCGATTTATCCGATATACCGAAATCGGAAGAAATAATGACAAAACAGCTCGGGAAGCTTCTAGAAGCTTGGCTTGGAAAATATCTAGATATTATTCTAGTTTTATTAATTAAATAATGTGCGAAATGACTACAATGCCCTTAGCTTTTAAACTAATGACCAAACTACCCCGACCCTTGGTTTTCCTATAAATAGAAGGCTTAAGTTCATTAGTTCTTTACCATTTTGAAAGCTAAAGAGCAAATATAGAGAGAGTTCGTGTGAGACAAGAATCGATTGCAAAGAAATAGTTAAAGCTTGCAATAATAAAAGGTACGATTCTTAATCGTTATTATGCTTAAAGTTTTATTTTATCGATGAGGCTCAAGAACATAAGTCGTAGCCATGTACGATTTTTCGTTCTCCGTGTTCCTTATGACTTGAGCAAGTCGTTGTTATGTCAAATTTCATTTCATAGTTTAAAGTTCAAGAACATACGTCGTATCCATGTACGGTTTATCCGTTCTTCGTGTTCTTCGTATGTTCTGGAGTATTATTATAAATTGTTATATTTAAGTAAACAAGTCGTTATAATGACCAAATTTTGTCAATTATAAAGTGTTATAATCACATATGTAAGCAGTTATAATGCTCAAATTATTTCAAGTATGAAATCCAAAAGCTCAAGAACATAAGTCGTTACCATGTACGATTTTTCGTTCTTCGTGTTCTTCGTGTGTTCTTGAGCAAAAGTCATAATTTCTACATAAGTAGGTTTATGATTTGGTAATTTAGTGTTATGGGATGATGAAACATGATGGCCTTGCTAAATAATGCTTGTGGCATCAAGTTTTAGTAGTCGAAACGAAGAACGATGAAACTTTGTTCTTCGTGTTCTTCGTGTTCTTCGATTCGTTCTTCGTGTTCTTGAGAAAAAGTCATAAAATCTTATATAAGTTGGTTTATGATTTTGTTATTTTTATGTTATGAAGTGATACGGAGTGTTAGAACATGTTATCTTAGCAAATTAATGCTTGAGGTATCATGTTTTACCAATCGGATCAAAGAAAGCCAAGCTTAATATACTCGCAGAATATTTTTTCAAATAATCCGAAAATTTGGCTTAAAAATGAGTTTTTGAGTTAGCCAATTTTCCAAATAATTTCACCTATGAAAATAGTGTAGTTAAGTTATTCTAAGACTTATTCAAAAGGAAAATTTGATAATCTAACATTCGGGGTCGCGTAACCCTTTTTGTAGGCGTTTAACGATTTTCCGGGAAAACCCTAACATGGTTTCAAGGCAAGTCTTCTAACTCTTGCTATGTGCTACTTGTGTAGTATTGTTAAAATGTTAAATGAGATGTGTAATGTCATGTTATTATGCAATAGATGATATGTGAAGTCTTTAACTGATGTTTACAAGCCTTCTAACTGTTATGTTTTATGTTTACGATTTACGAACATGATTTATACACTTTGTGTGTCAATGTGATATAAATTGATGGAACGTGAGTTATATGTGATATTAAATGGAGAATTATGTTCAGTCAATGCATGTTAAAGTTTATATGAAAGCATAAACTGCGTATGTGCTGTATGTTAGACTTGCTGAGCCGTCGTGCTCATTCTTGCGAATAAAACCTTATTTGCAGATTAAAGATGAACGTTAAGAAGATCATGAACTTAAAGATGCAGCATAGATTAGGTTTTCATGTAAATTGATTGTATTTGTATATGTCATAATGACTGTTGTAATACGAACAAACAAACATGTAACCGAATATTGAATGAATGATATAAATAATTATCATCAGAATGTTGTTATGTCTTTATTTTGATATAACCTAGAATTGTTAAAATTTAACATAGTATTGATAATGATCTATTTATCTGGATGAGGATCGGTAAATAACTTGTGAGTGTTGTACATCTGAGACAGAACTAAGCGATGTTGACTGGTCAAATCCATCGTTAAGGTTCCTCGGACCCAGGTATAACTCGTTATTACTATTCTGAATACCATATAAGTAGGATTATTGATATGAAGAGATATCTTTGTATATTGATACTTGTAGTACGAATGAGACCGTTACAAGTGGACGTATATAGAATATTTAAATCCTAAGGTTAAAATTAAACCGTTATATATGGTTTTTATCCATTTATACGGATGAAATACAAGTTGATACTTGTATACTTATGAGACTGAGATCAAGTTAAGATCCAGGGACAAAGTTAAGAGAAATTTTTAATGTATAGTCTAAAATAAGACTAATTTAACCAATATGATTATGGGATCATTGGTTAAGTCAATAGATGTATGAAATTAACGCACAAGGTCCGCCGCATCGAAAGCGCGGGGATTTTTGGGGGCGTTACAGTTGGTATCAGAGCTATATAAAAAGAACCCCGAGCCTCTCGCTGGTGACCGCCCATAGAAGGGAGGCACCGAAGCCAGACTCTCCGTAGGGGACGCCGCATGCGGTGGCAAACTGATAGGTACCATTGTAAGGTGCTATTGAATGATGGTTACAGTTGGTATCAGAGCAGTGGATTATAGTTTCGAGGTAACAAGTACCTTGGAGTATAATCTGATGGATTAAGAAGAAATGGACTTGTGAAGAGTCTGTAAATAATTAAAAGATATGCATAAATCTTATTAAATCTTAATACATAAAAATTATTATGTGAAAAGAAATATAATGAATAAAGATAAACTCTTTACGAGAATATCTGAAGATAAATGGACTCTTAAAGAGTTCTCAAAGCAAGCAATAAGATAAAATAATCTTATTAGTTTTTGTGTGAAACTATTTCAAAAAAAATGAAATGGTGTGTATGGTATGTTATGTAATTATACCTAAGAAAAGAGATGAGTAAACTCATAAGGAATGTAAATGATGAAGGAATGAATTAAAAGAAGAAAGTGACTAAGATAGTTATAGAACGATTAGGGATTTCAATTGAAAACTCATATTAGTAAAACTGAGTAGGACGACTCTCTTGTATGGGAAAGAGTTTAATATGCTTCAGAGAACCGATCTAACTACACTGTTGGTATGAATGATTCATGGTCAGTGTTCTCAAAGCGGGTTACACATTGAATGAAATCATTTGAGGATAGTGTTGATGAGACGGGGAACTGATTCATTAGTTCTTGGGTGGAGGAATAACTCAGTTTGCTATATTGATAAGTAAATTAAAATCTTGTGTCAACTTTTCATTGTATATATTTTGAGAAGGTGATTCTTTTCTCATATGTATATTGATTAGTTAGTAGTTGTTACGTCACAACTATAGTTTTAAAAATATTTGTATGTTAGTTACTGAGCGAACGAACCCTTGTTATAGACTTGGGCTATGATATGTTAGTCGAACCAACTTGTTAGATGCGGCTATGATTTGTCTATAAGTGCGATATTGGCAGTATCAATGTGCACTGAGACATTTCAATTCTGTGTTGATGAGAAGGGGAACGAATATATTTGTTTGTACTTGGTTTAATACAACCAATCAGTTTACTATATTACTATATATTTGCAAAACTTGTGTTATGGTTAGAGAATAATGGAAAAGATAGAGGATTGAGGGTATTTCAAAAATCTTCTAGCTATGCTAGATCTTCATGGTTATATTCGCACTTGTGTGCCTTTGAAAAGAGTGGTTCACTAGTTGAACTGGAAAATTTTGTTAGTTCTTCACTAGCTATGTTATTCATATGTCTATGCTAATTGTTTTAGCTAGACGGATTTAATGCGAAGAATAAAAATGATTTATTCATCAACACCCCATTTAACCTGGTGTGAAGATGATACATGATGAGTCATCAACGCACTTTGCAAGGTGCGGTATACAGTCATAAAATTGCTTTTCAAAAAGTTTGAATGGTTTAAATATGAGTCAATGCCAATTGTTTCGGCTAGACACCTTTGGTTATGAAAAAAGAACGGACGTAGGAATTCGATAGACGCAATAAACCGCGTCTTATATGGTACGACAGGTTGATCACCTAAAGTACAACGTATGTGTATTCTCGATCTTAATTGATTGTTACACAATGTATGGTGTTCTCAATCTTAATTGATTGTTACACAAAGTATGAAGTGTTCTCAATCTTAATTGATTGCTACACAAGATATGGTTTTCCAGTCCGGATGATGATTTAAAAATTATGGGTTATATAGTATTCATAGTTTTTGAATAAGGTAAAGGTCTTGATTGACCGCTGTATAAGAAGAATCCAAGATAAAGGAAGAATGAGACTGAATGTCGAGTATGAAAAGAGGTTTAAAACCTAGAGCTATGAAAGGAAATGTGTAAAGATAAGTGAACATTGTTCAGACCTAATCAAAGTATTGGAGGTTTAATGTGAGTAAAAGATGAATTTAGAAAATTCATATTGAAAAGTAAATTGGAGATGATTATATTATAATTTCGAGGACGAAATTTTGATAAGAAGGAGATAATGTAATATCCTGAATATTTATAGCACTTATAAATATGATATTAAATGACTAAAGTAATTGTAAAGTTAATTTCGAGGACGAAATTCCTGTAAGTTGGGTTGAATGTAATATCCCAAATATTTCAAAAGTGATCTAACAAGATCTAAGCAAGGTTGTCAATTCAAAACCTAAGATTGATTGCTCAAGCATACCTTGAGCTATCTTAAAGAATATATATGACTCGAAACTACGATCATATACAACTAAGAGGTTAAATTCTTTAACCTAAACTATGTGTTATGTGATTAATAAAGCTTGAATTGAGCTTTTAAATGTGTTGTATGAAATATCTATGTGTAGGATTTTGTGTTTTGGTTCAAGTAGTTAACCTTAACACTTATTAAAAATCAGAAGTCAATTTAGGGCAAAAACCTAAATTGGAAAAAGAGTTAAAACCTAAACCCTAACCCTAGGGTCTAAACCCTAGAAAATAACCTAGGCCCTTGAGCAAAGTGTGAAGGTTAAATTGACATTCTGTTTCAAGATTCAGCCTTCCCACGCTTTAAAAACACGTAATAGTCAGTAAAAGTTTTTCTCGAAAAACGTGTAAAAAGCACTATTCACGAAGAAACGTTTTTCATTCGTTTGATCGTTTCTTTCATCTGTAGGACTTCTTGTATTTCACGACATAGTGATAATATGAGGTTTAGATGCCAGGGAATCAATAAAATTTTCTTGGGAAAAAGACGAAAAAGACACGATTTACGAGAAAACGTTTGTTGTCTTTTTGAACGTTCTTTTCAACGTTTGGACTTTTTCTATTTCACGATATAGCATTTATACGGGGAATAGATACCAGGGAGCCACTGATATTTTTCCATAAATAAAACGTAAAACGCTCTTCAAACGAAAACGCTTTCCGTTTTTGAACGTTCCGCTGAAGGATACAGTGTTTGTATGCAACACCGGTGCGTAATAAGCAATAAAAGATTTTCTCGAAAAGTGTGTCGGGAATAAGACGAAATAGGGAAAAGACAAAAATAAATATTATTTTTGACTTTTTGGTCTTCTAACCATTTTCTGAGAAATGGTCGTCAAAAACACTATTCACCGAAAAACGTGCCAAGTCTTTTGGACTTTTCACTTTACAGAAAAGTGTTCATTCGGAACAAAACTCAGTAATATCAAATTTTTAAATCAGTAGAAGTTAACCAAATTAGTTGGAATCAGACTGTTATTTAATTAACTGCTAATTCATCCGTATTGTTTTCATCAAACGGATCATGAGATAGGTTAACATTAAATTTGAATAATCAAATTTATCAGATTAATACCTAATTATATTATTCAATCATAATTAGTGTCTAGAATGAAAGAAATTTATCAATCGCGTCGCCCGGTAGGTGTATTTGAGAAAAATACACGGAAGGTTATCCGAGATTAATTCAAGAAAAACTTTGAGGGTCAGAAGAGACATCATATTAATATTGTATGATGTATTTTATTAATAAAATACGTATAAGTAATTAAAACTTATATTACTAATGCGAAATATTTTAAATTAATCGCACGCGATTTATCCGATATACCGAAATCGGAAGAAATAATGACAAAACAGCTCGGGAAGCTTCTAGAAGCTTGGCTTGGAAAATATCTAGATATTATTCTAGTTTTATTAATTAAATAATGTGCGAAATGACTACAATGCCCTTAGCTTTTAAACTAATGACCAAACTACCCCGACCCTTGGTTTTCCTATAAATAGAAGGCTTAAGTTCATTAGTTCTTTACCATTTTGAAAGCTAAAGAGCAAATATAGAGAGAGTTCTTGTGAGACAAGAATCGATTGCAAAGAAATAGTTAAAGCTTGCAATAATAAAAGGTACGATTCTTAATCGTTATTATGCTTAAAGTTTTATTTTATCGATGAGGCTCAAGAACATAAGTCGTAGCCATGTACGATTTTTCGTTCTCCGTGTTCCTTATGACTTGAGCAAGTCGTTGTTATGTCAAATTTCATTTCATAGTTTAAAGTTCAAGAACATACGTCGTATCCATGTACGGTTTATCCGTTCTTCATGTTCTTCGTATGTTCTGGAGTATTATTATAAATTGTTATATTTAAGTAAACAAGTCGTTATAATGACCAAATTTTGTCAATTATAAAGTGTTATAATCACATATGTAAGCAGTTATAATGCTCAAATTATTTCAAGTATGAAATCCAAAAGCTCAAGAACATAAGTCGTTACCATGTACGATTTTTCGTTCTTCGTGTTCTTCGTGTGTTCTTGAGCAAAAGTCATAATTTCTACATAAGTAGGTTTATGATTTGGTAATTTAGTGTTATGGGATGATGAAACATGATGGCCTTGCTAAATAATGCTTGTGGCATCAAGTTTTAGTAGTCGAAACGAAGAACGATGAAACTTTGTTCTTCGTGTTCTTCGTGTTCTTCGATTCGTTCTTCGTGTTCTTGAGAAAAAGTCATAAAATCTTATATAAGTTGGTTTATGATTTTGTTATTTTTATGTTATGAAGTGATACGGAGTGTTAGAACATGTTATCTTAGCAAATTAATGCTTGAGGTATCATGTTTTACCAATCGGATCAAAGAAAGCCAAGCTTAATATACTCGCAGAATATTTTTTCAAATAATCCGAAAATTTGGCTTAAAAATGAGTTTTTGAGTTAGCCAATTTTCCAAATAATTTCACCTATGAAAATAGTGTAGTTAAGTTATTCTAAGACTTATTCAAAAGGAAAATTTGATAATCTAACATTCGGGGTCGCGTAACCCTTTTTGTAGGCGTTTAACGATTTTCCGGGAAAACCCTAACATGGTTTCAAGGCAAGTCTTCTAACTCTTGCTATGTGCTACTTGTGTAGTATTGTTAAAATGTTAAATGAGATGTGTAATGTCATGTTATTATGCAATAGATGATATGTGAAGTCTTTAACTGATGTTTACAAGCCTTCTAACTGTTATGTTTTATGTTTACGATTTACAAACATGATTTATACACTTTGTGTGTCAATGTGATATAAATTGATGGAACGTGAGTTATATGTGATATTAAATGGAGAATTATGTTCAGTCAATGCATGTTAAAGTTTATATGAAAGCATAAACTGCGTATGTGCTGTATGTTAGACTTGCTGAGCCGTCGTGCTCATTCTTGCGAATAAAACCTTATTTGCAGATTAAAGATGAACGTTAAGAAGATCATGAACTTAAAGATGCAGCATAGATTAGGTTTTCATGTAAATTGATTGTATTTGTATATGTCATAATGACTGTTGTAATACGAACAAACAAACATGTAACCGAATATTGAATGAATGATATAAATAATTATCATCAGAATGTTGTTATGTCTTTATTTTGATATAACCTAGAATTGTTAAAATTTAACATAGTATTGATAATGATCTATTTATCTGGATGAGGATCGGTAAATAACTTGTGAGTGTTGTACATCTAAGACAGAACTAAGCGATGTTGACTGGTCAAATCCATCGTTAAGGTTCCTCGGACCCAGGTATAACTCGTTATTACTATTCTGAATACCATATAAGTAGGATTATTGATATGAAGAGATATCTTTGTATATTGATACTTGTAGTACGAATGAGACCGTTACAAGTGGACGTATATAGAATATTTAAATCCTAAGGTTAAAATTAAACCGTTATATATGGTTTTTATCCATTTATACGGATGAAATACAAGTTGATACTTGTATACTTATGAGACTGAGATCAAGTTAAGATCCAGGGACAAAGTTAAGAGAAATTTTTAATGTATAGTCTAAAATAAGACTAATTTAACCAATATGATTATGGGATCATTGGTTAAGTCAATAGATGTATGAAATTAACGCACAAGGTCCGCCGCATCGAAAGCGCGGGGATTTTTGGGGGCGTTACAGTTGGTATCAGAGCTATATAAAAAGAACCCCGAGCCTCTCGCTGGTGACCGCCCATAGAAGGGAGGCACCGAAGCCAGACTCTCCGTAGGGGACGCCGCATGCGGTGGCAAACTGATAGGTACCATTGTAAGGTGCTATTGAATGATGGTTACAGTTGGTATCAGAGCAGTGGATTATAGTTTCGAGGTAACAAGTACCTTGGAGTATAATCTGATGGATTAAGAAGAAATGGACTTGTGAAGAGTCTGTAAATAATTAAAAGATATGCATAAATCTTATTAAATCTTAATACATAAAAATTATTATGTGAAAAGAAATATAATGAATAAAGATAAACTCTTTACGAGAATATCTGAAGATAAATGGACTCTTAAAGAGTTCTCAAAGCAAGCAATAAGATAAAATAATCTTATTAGTTTTTGTGTGAAACTATTTCAAAAAAAATGAAATGGTGTGTATGGTATGTTATGTAATTATACCTAAGAAAAGAGATGAGTAAACTCATAAGGAATGTAAATGATGAAGGAATGAATTAAAAGAAGAAAGTGACTAAGATAGTTATAGAACGATTAGGGATTTCAATTGAAAACTCATATTAGTAAAACTGAGTAGGACGACTCTCTTGTATGGGAAAGAGTTTAATATGCTTCAGAGAACCGATCTAACTACACTGTTGGTATGAACCGATCTAACTACACCGAAGTAATATGACTCTGAAAATCCTATTTATTTGCATATTGTGAGGAAATAACGAAACGAATAGCAAGTTTACTCAAATGAAGAAACGAATGCGTACAACGCAGACAAGCCTTCATTTGAGCAAACTTGCTATTCGTTTCGTTATTTTCTCAAAATATGCAAACAAATAGGTGATTCAGAGTCATATTACTTCGTTATACATCGGTTAACCTCAAATGGAGCAATCCTATCGCTCTCGGATTGAAAACAAAGCGTACAACGCAGACAAGCCTTCATTTGAGTAAACTTCCTATTCGTTTCGTTATTTCCTCAAAATATGCAAACAAATAGGTGATTCAGAGTCATATTACTTCCTAGTACATCGGTTAGCCTCAAAAGGAGCAATCCTATCACTCTCGCATTGAAAACAATGCGTACAACGCAGACAAGCCTTCATTTGAGGAAACGTGCTATTCGTTTCGTCAACCCTATCACTCTCGCATTCAAAACAATGCGTACAACGCAGACAAGCCTTCATTTGAGCAAACTTGCTATTCGTTTCGTTATTTCCTCAAAATATGCAAACAAATAGGTGATTCAGAGTCATATTACTTTGGTACACATCGGTTAGCCTCAAAAGGAGCAATCCTATTTGTTTGAATAGCAAATAGGTGATTAATATGACTCTTAATCACCTATTTGTTTGCAAATTTTGTGGAAGTAATGAAATGAATAGCAAGTTTACTCAAATGATGACTTGTGTGCGAATAGCAAGTTTCCTCAAATGAAGGCTTGTCTGCGTTGTACGCATTGTTTGCATATAGGGAAGTAATAACCGATGCGTACGCTATACGCTATACTTCCGTTGGGTGACCTAATATAACGGATGAAGGCTTGTCTGCGTTGTACGCATTGGTTTCAATGCGAGAGTGATAGGGTTGCTCCTTTTGAGACTAACCGACGTATAACGAAGTAATATGACTCTGAATCACCTATTTGTTTGCATATTGTGAGGAAATAACGAAAGGAATAGCCTCAAAATGAGCAATCCTATCACTCTCGCATTGAAAACAATGCGTACAACGCAGACAAGCCTTCATTTGAGCAAACTTGCTATTCGTTTCGTTATTTCCTCAAAATATGCAAACAAATAGGTGATTCAGAGTCATATTACTTCGTTATACGTCGGTTAGTCTCAAAAGGAGCAACCCTATCACTCTCGCATTGAAAACAATGCGTACAACGCAGACAAGCCTTCATTTGAGCAAACTTGCTATTCGTTTCGTTATTTCCTCACAATATGCAAACAAATAGGTGATTCAGAGTCATATTACTTGCTAGTACATCGGTTAGCCTCAAAAGGAGCAATCCTATCACTCTTGCATTGAAAACAATGCGTACAACGCAGACAAGCCTTCATTTGAGCAAACTTGCTATTCGTTTCGTTATTTTCTCAAAATATGCAAACAATTAGGTGATTAAGACTCATATTACTTCGTTATACATCTCTTAGCCTAAAAAAGGAGCAATCCTATCGCTCTCGGATTGAAAACAAAGCGTACAACGCAGACAAGCCTTCATTTGAGGAAACATGCAAACTTGCTATTCGTTTGAGACTAACCGAGGTATAACGAAGTAATATGACTCTGAATCACCTAATTGTTTGCATATTGTGAGGAAATAACGAAACGAATAGGAAGTTTACTCAAATGAAGGCTTGTCTGCGTTGTACGCATTGTTTTCAATGCGAGAGTGATAGGATTGCTCATTTTGAGACTAACCGAGTGTTTTCAATGCCAGAGTGATAGGATTGCTCATTTTGAGACTAACCGACGTATAACGAAGTAATATCACTCTGAATCACCTATTAGTTTGCATATTGTGAGGAAATAACGAAACGAATAGGAAGTTTACTCAAATGAAGGCTTGTCTGCGTGGTACGCATTGTTTTCAATGCGAGAATGATAGGATTGCTCATTTTGAGACTAACCGACGTACTAGGAAGTAATATGACTCTGAATCACCTATTTGTTTGCATATTTTGAGGAAATAACGAAACGAATAGCAAGTTTGCTCAAATGAAGTAGCAAACTTGCTATTCGTTTCGTTATTTCCTCACAATATGCAAACTAATAGGTGATTCAGAGTCATATTACTTCGTTATACGTCGGTTAGTCTCAAAATGAGCAATCCTATCACTCTCGCATTGAAAACAATGCGTACAACGCACACAAGCCTTCATTTGAGGAAACGTGCTATTCGTTTCGTTATTTCCTCACAATATGCAAACTAATAGGTGATTCTGTAATATCCCAAATATTTCAAAAGTGATCTAACAAGATCTAAGCAAGGTTGTCAATTCAAAACCTAAGATTGATTGCTCAAGCATACCTTGAGCTATCTTAAAGAATATATACGACTCGAAACTACGATCGTATACAACTAAGAGGTTAAATTCTTTAACCTAAACTATGTGTTATGTGATTAGTAAAGCTTGAATGGATCTTTTAAATGCGATATGTGAATTATCTATGTGTAGGATTTTGTGTTTTGGTTTGAGTAGTTAACCTTAACACTTATTAAAAATCAGAAGTCAATTTAGGGCAAAAACCTAAATTGGAAAAAGAGTTAAAACCTAAACCCTAACCCTAGGGTCTAAACCCTAGAAAATAACCTAGGCCCTTGAGCAAAATGTGAAGGTTAAATTGACATTCTGTTTCAAGATTCAACCTTCCCACGCTTTAAAAACACGTAATAGTCAGTAAAAGTTTTTCTCGAAAAACGTGTAAAAAGCACTATTCACGAAGAAACGTTTTTCATTCGTTTGATCGTTTCTTTCATCTGTAGGACTTCTTGTATTTCACGACATAGTGATAATATGAGGTTTAGATGCCAGGGAATCAATAAAATTTTCTTGGGAAAAAGACGAAAAAGACACAATTTACGAGAAAACGTTTGTCGTCTTTTTGAACGTTCTTTTCAACGTTTGGACTTTTTCTATTTCATGATATAGCATTTATACGGGGAATAGATACCAGGGAGCCACTGATATTTTTCCATAATTAAAACGTAAATCGCTCTTTAAACAAAAACGCTTTCCGTTTTTGATCAAACAGTTGATGGATACAGTGTTTGTATGCAACACCGGTGCGTAATAAGCAATAAAAGATTTTCTCGAAAAGTGTGTCGGGAATAAGACGAAATAGGGAAAAGACAAAAATAAATATTATTTTTGACTTTTTGGTCTTCTAACCATTTTCTGAGAAATGGTCGTCAAAAACACTATTCACCGAAAAACGTGCCAAGTCTTTTGGACTTTTCACTTTACAGAAAAGTGTTCATTCGGAACAAAACTCAGTAATATCAAATTTTTAAATCAGTATAAGTTAACCATTTAGTTGGAATCAGACTGTTATATAATTAACTGCTAATTCATCCGTATTGTTTTTATCAAACGGATCATGAGATAGGTTAACATTAAATTTGAATAAACAAATTTATCAGATTAATACCTAATTATATTATTCCATCATAATTAGTGTCCAGAATGAAAGAAATTTATCAATCATGTCGCCCGGTAGGTATATTTGAGAAAAATACACGGAAGATTATCCGAGATTAATTCAAGGAAAACTTCGAGGGTCAGACGAGACATCATATTAATACTGTATGATGTATTTTATTAATAAAATACGTATAAGTAATTAAAACTTATATTACTAATGCGAAATATTTTAAATTAATCGCACGCGATTTATCCGATATACCGAAATCGGAAGAAATAATGACAAAACAGCTCGGGAAGCTTCTAGAAGCTTGGCTTGGAAAATATCTAGATATTATTCTAGTTTTATTAATTAAATAATGTGCGAAATGACTAAAAGGCCCTTGGTCTTTTAAACTAATGACCAAACTACCCCGACCCTTGGTTTTCCTATAAATAGAAGGCTTAAGTTCATTAGTTCTTTACCATTTTTGAAAGCTAAAGAGCAAATATAGAGAGAGTTCTTGTGAGACAAGAATCGATTGCAAAGAAATAGTTAAAGCTTGCAATAATAAAAGGTACGATTCTTAATCGTTATTATGCTTAAAGTTTTATTTTATCGATGAGGCTCAAGAACATAAGTCGTAGCCATGTACGATTTTTCGTTCTCCGTGTTCCTTATGACTTGAGCAAGTCGTTGTTATGTCAAATTTCATTTCATAGTTTAAAGTTCAAGAACATACGTCGTATCCATGTACGGTTTATCCGTTCTCCGTGTTCTTCGTATGTTCTGGAGTATTATTATAAATTGTTATAATTAAGTAAACACGTCGTTATAATGACCAAATTTTGTCAATTATAAAGTGTTATAATCACATATGTAAGCAGTTATAATGCTCAAATTATTTCAAGTATGAAATCCAAAAGCTCAAGAACATAAGTCGTTACCATGTACGATTTTTCGTTCTTCGTGTTCTTCGTGTGTTCTTGAGCAAAAGTCATAATTTCTACATAAGTAGGTTTATGATTTGGTAATGTAGTGTTATGGGATGATGAAACATGATGGCCTTGCTAAATAATGCTTGTGGCATCAAGTTTTAGTAGTCGAAACGAAGAACGATGAAACTTTGTTCTTCGTGTTCTTCGATTCGTTCTTCGTGTTCTTGAGAAAAAGTCATGAAATCTTATATAAGTAGGTTTATGATTTTGTTATTTTTATGTTATGAAGTGATACGAAGTGTTAGAACATGTTATCTTAGCAAATTAATGCTTGAGGTATCATGTTTTACCAATCGGATCAAAGAAAGTTAAGTCTAATATAGTCGCAGAATATTTTTGCAAATTTCCGAAATTTTAAAGTCTGAATCTGCCTTATCAACCTAAATGAAAGTTGTAGATCATGAAATTCTAAGCAATTTAGACTCAAGAATCACTCAAAAATGTTTCTGTATGACAAAGTTATGGCTGTCGCAATAAAATAGGTCGAAGCTGAATTTTTTTAAGGACCATTCGGATCCTAGCACTAAAAAATAAAATTTTGAGTTCGCCACTTAACGAAATGATTCCACCTATGGAAATAGTCTAGTTGAGTTATTCTAAGACTTATTCAAAAGGAAAATTTGATAAACTAACGTTCGGAGTCGCGTAACCCTTTTTGTAGGCGTTTAACGATTTCCCGAGAAACCCTGACATGGTTTCAAGGCAAGTCTTCTAACTTTTGTTATGTGCTACTTGTGTAGTATTGTTAAAATGATAAATGAGATGTGAATGTCATGTTATTATGTAATAGATGATATGTGCAGTCTTTAACTGATGTTTAAAAGCCTTCTAACTGTTATGTGATATGTTTACGAGTTATGAACATGATTTATACACTTTGTGTGTCAATGTGATATAAACTGTTGGAATGCGAGTTATATGTGATATTAAATGGAGAATTATATTCAGTCAATGTATGTTAAAGTTTATATGAAAGCATAAACTGCGTATGTACTGTATGTTAGACTTGCTGAGCCGTCGTGCTCATTCTTGCGAATAAAACCTTATTTGCAGATTAAAGATGAACGTTAAGAAGATCATGAACTTAAAGATGCAGCATAGATTAGGTTTTCATGTAAATTGATTGTATTTGTATATGTCATAATGACTGTTGTAATACGAACAAACAAACATGTAACCGAATATTGAATGAATGATATAAATAATTATCATCAGAATGTTGTTATGTCTTTATTTTGATATAACCTAGAATTGTTAAAATTTAACATAGTATTGATAATGATCTATTTATCTGGATGAGGATCGGTAAATAACTTGTGAGTGCTGTACATCTGAGACAGAACTAAGCGATGTTGACTGGTCAAATCCATCGTTAAGGTTCCTCGGACCCAGGTATAACTCGTTATTACTATTCTGAATACCATATAAGTAGGATTATTGATATGAAGAGATATCTTTGTATATTGATACTTGTAGTACGAATGAGACCGTTACAAGTGGACGTATATAGAATATTTAAATCCTAAGGTTAAAATTAAACCGTTATATATGGTTTTATCCATTTATACGGATGAAATACAAGTTGATACTTGTATACTTATGAGACTGAGATCAAGTTAAGATCCAGGGACAATGTTAAGAGAAATTGTTAATGTATAGTCTAAAATAAGACTATTTCAACCAACATGATTATGGGATCATTGGTTAAGTCGATAGATATAAGAAATTAACGCACAAGGTCCGTCGCCGTATAGAACGATTAGGGATTTTTGGGGGGGGCGTTACAGATTCAGAGTCATATTACTTCGTTACACATCGGTTAGCCTCAAAAGGAGCAATCCTATCAAACTTGCTATTCGTTTCGTTTTTCAATGCGTACAATGCGTTATACTCTGAATCACCTATTAGTTTACGAAACGAATAGGAAGTTTACTCAAATGAAGACAAAGTAATATGACTCTGTTGAAAACCAATTGGCATATTACTTGAGACAGGTACACATCGGTTAGCCTCAAAAGGAGCAATCCTATCACTCTCGCATTGAAAACAATGCGTACAACGCAGACAAGCCTTCATTTGAGCAATCCTATCACTCCTCAAAAGGAGCAATCCTATCACTCCCGCATTGAAAACAATGCGTACAACGCACACACTTCATTTGAGAAAACTTGTTATTCGTTTCGTTAATTCCTCAAAATATGCAAACAAATAGGTGATGAGGACTAATATTACTTCGTTATACATCAGTTAGCCTCAAAAGGAGCAATCCTATCACTCCCGCTTTGAAAACAATGCGTACAACGCACACAAGCCTTCATTTGAGCAAACTTCCTATTCGTTTCGTTATTTCCTCAAAATATGCAAACAAGTAGGTGATTCAGAGTCATATTACTTCGTTATACATCGGTTAGCCTCAAAATGAGCAATCCTATCACTCTCGCATTGAAAACAATGCGTACAACGCAGACAAGCCTTCATTTGAGTAAACTTCCTATTCGTTTCGTTATTTCCTCACAATATGCAAACTAATAGGTGATTCAGAGTGATATTACTTCGTTATACGTCGGTTAGTCTCAAATTGAGCAATCCTATCACTCTCGCATTGAAAACAATGCGTACAAGGCATTGAAAAGTACCCACCTACTAGGATTGATAGTTTGTTCGAGAGTGATAGGATTGCTCATTTTGAGACTAACCGATATATAACGAAGTAATATGACTCTGAATCACCTATTTGTTTGCATATTATGAGGAAATAACGAAACGAATAGCAAGTTTGCTCAAATGAAGTAGCAAACTTGCTATTCGTTTCGTTATTTCCTCACAATATGCAAACTAATAGGTGATTCAGAGTCATATTACTTCGTTATACGTCGGTTAGTCTCAAAATGAGCAATCCTATCACTCTCGCATTGAAAACAATGCGTACAACGCACACAAGCCTTCATTTGAGGAAACGTGCTATTCGTTTCGTTATTTCCTCACAATATGCAAACTAATAGGTGATTCAGAGTCATATTACTTCGTTACACATCGGTTAGCCTCAAAAGGAGCAATCCTATCAAACTTGCTATTCGTTTCGTTTTTCAATGCGTACAATGCGTTATACTCTGAATCACCTATTAGTTTACGAAACGAATAGGAAGTTTACTCAAATGAAGACAAAGTAATATGACTCTGTTGAAAACCAATTGGCATATTACTTCAGACAGGTACACATCGGTTAGCCTCAAAAGGAGCAATCCTATCACTCTCGCATTGAAAACAATGCGTACAACGCAGACAAGCCTTCATTTGAGCAATCCTATCACTCCTCAAAAGGAGCTATCCTATCACTCCCGCATTGAAAACAATGCGTACAACGCACACACATCATTTGAGAAAACTTGTTATTCGTTTCGTTAATTCCTCAAAATATGCAAACAAATAGGTGATGAGGACTAATATTACTTCGTTATACATCAGTTAGCCTCAAAAGGAGCAATCCTATCACTCCCGCTTTGAAAACAATGCGTACAACGCACACAAGCCTTCATTTGAGCAAACTTCCTATTCGTTTCGTTATTTCCTCACAATATGCAAACTAATAGGTGATTCAGAGTCATATTACATCGGTTATCGTCAAAAGGAGGAATCCTATCGCTTTCGCATTTAAAACAAGTTTAATTCGTTATACCTTGTACGCATTTGTTTACTCAAATGAATAAGTCTTGTCATTTGAGCAAACTTGCTATTCGTTTTGTTATTTCCTCACAATATGCAAACAAATAATATGACTCTGAATCACCTATTAGTTTGCATATTGTGAGGAAATAACGAAACGAATAGCAAGTTTGCTCAAATGAAGGCTTGTCTGCGTTGTACGCATTGTTTTCAATGCGAGAGTGATAGGATTGCTCCTTTTGAGGCTAACCGATGTACTAGGAAGTAATATGACTCTGAATGATCATCATCGGATTACTCTCGCATTGGCCGCATTGAAAACAATGCGTACAACGCTCACCTATTAGTTTGCATATTGTGAGGAAATAACGAAAGGAATTGCAAGTTTCCTCAAATGAAGGCTTGTGTGCGTTGTACGCATTGTTTTCAATGCGAGAGTGATAGGGTTGCTCCTTTTGAGGCTAACCGAGGTATAACGAAGTAATATGACTCTGAATCACCTATTTGTTTGCATATTGTGGGAAAATAACGAAACGAATAGCATTGTTTGCTCAAATGAAGGCTTGTGTGCGTTGTACGCATTGTTTTCAATGCGAGAGTGATAGGGTTGCTCAATGCGAGAGTGATAGGATTGCTCCTTTTGAGGCTAACCGAGGTATAACGAAGTAATATGACTCTGAATCACCTATTTGTTTGCGTATTTTGAGAAAACAACGAAACGAATAGCAAGTTTGCTCAAATGAAGGCTTGTCTGCGTTTTACGCATTGTTTTCAATGCGAGAGTGATAGGATTGCTCCTTTTGAGGCTAACCGATGTATAACGAAGTAATATGACTCTGAATCACCTAATTGTTTGCATATTGTGAGGAAATAACGAAACGAATAGCAATGCGAGAGTGATAGGATTGCTCATTTGAGGAAATGAAGGCTTGTGTGCGTTGAGACTAACTAAGTAATTGCTCATTAGCGATGCATAACGAAGTAATATGACTCTGAATCACCTATTAGTTTGCATATTGTGGGAAAATAACGAAACGAATAGTAAGTTTACTCAAATGAAGGCTTGTCTGCGTTGTACGCATTGTTTTCAATGCGAGAGTGATAGGATCCTTTTGAGGCTAACCGATGTCTAACGAAGTAATATGACTCTGAATCACCTATTAGTTTACATATTGTGAGGAAATAACGAAACGAATAGGAAGTTTGCTCAAATGAAGGCTTGTCTGCGTTGTACGCATTGTTTTTATGAGAGAGTGATAGGGTTGCTCCTTTTGAGGCTAACCGAGGTATAACGAAGTAATATGACTCTGAATCACCTATTTGTTTGCATATTGTGAGAAAATAACCAAACGAATAGCAAGTTTACTCAAATGAAGGCTTGTCTGCGTTGTACGCATTGTTTTCAATGCGAGAGTGATAGGATTCCTCCTTTTGACGATAACCGATGTATAACGAAGTAATATGACTCAAACAAATAGGTGAATCAATGCGAGAGTGATAGGATTGCTCCTTTTGAGGCTAATCGATGTATAACGAAGTAATATGACTCTGAATCACCTATTAATTTGCATATTGTGAGGAAACAACGAAACGAATAGCAAGTTTGCTCAAATGAAGGCTTGTCTGCGTTGTACGCATTGTTTTCAACGCGAGAGTGATAGGATTGCTCCTTTTGAGGCTAGTCGATGTATAACGAAGTAATATGACTCTTAATCACCTATTAGTTTGCATATTGTGAGGAAATAACGAAACGAATAGCACGTTTCCTCAAATGAAGGCTTGTGTGCGTTGTACGCATTGTTTTCAATGCGAGAGTGATAGGATTGCTCCTTTTGAGGCTAACCGATGTACTAGGAAGTAATATGACTCTGAATCACCTATTAGTTTGCATATTGTGAGGAAATAACGAAACGAATAGCAAGTTTGCTCAAATGAAGGCTTGTCTGCGTTGTCTGCATTGTTTTCAATGCGAGAGTGATAGGATTGCTCCTTTTGAGGCTAACCGATGTACTAGGAAGTAATATGACTCTGAATCACCTATTAGTTTGCATACACTTTTGAGGCTTGATTGCTCCTTTTGAGGCTAACCGAGGTATAACGAAGTAATATGACTCTGAATCACCTATCACTCTCGCATTGCTCCTTTAGAGGCTAATCGATGTATAACAAAGTAATATGACCTTCATTTGAGCAAACTTGCTATTCGTTTCGTTATTTCCTCAAAATGAGCAATCCTATCACTCTCGCATTGAAAACAATATGTACAACGCAGACAAGCCTTCATTTGAGCAAACTTGCTATTCGTTTCGTTATTTTCTCAAAATATGCAAACAAATAGGTGATTCAGAGTCATATTACTTCGGTACAACGGTTAGCCTCAAAAGGAGAGTGATAGGATTGCTATTCGTTTCGTTATTTCCTCACAATATGCAAACAAATAGGTGATTCAGAGTCATATTACTTCGTTATACCTCGGTTAGCCTCAAAAGGAGCAATCTTATCACTCTCGCTTTGAAAACAATGCGTATAACGCACACAAGTCTTTATTTGAGGAAACTTGCTATTCGTTTCGTTATTTCCTCACAATATGCAAACTAATAGGTGATTCAGAGTCATAATACTTCCTAGTACATCGGTTAGCCTCAAAATGAGCAATCCTATCACTCTCGCATTGAAAACAATGCGTACAACGCAGACAAGCCTTCATTTGAGCAAACTTGCTATTCGTTTCGTTATTTCCTCAAAATATGCAAACAAATAGGTGATTCAGAGTCATATTACTTCCTAGTACATCGGTTAGCCTCAAAAGGAGCAATCCTATCACTCTCGCATTGAAAACAATGCGTACAACGCAGACAAGCCTTCATTTGAGTAAACTTGCTATTCGTTTCGTTATTTCCTCACAATATGCAAACAAATAGGTGATTTGAAAACAATGCGTACAACGCAGACAAGCCTTCAACTAGGAAGTAATATCACTCTGAATCACCTATTTGTTTGCATATTTTGAGGAAATAACGAAAGGAATAGCAAGTTTCCTCAAAATGAGCAATCCTGAGGAAGTTTTGAAGATAACCGATGTATAACTAATAGGATTCCTCTGAATCACCTATTTGTTTGCATATTGTGAGGAAATAACGAAAGGAATAGCAAGTTTGCTCAAATGAAGGCTTGTCTCCTTCAGAGTCATTGTTATACCGAACTTGCTATTCGTTTCGTTATTTTCTCAAAATATGCAAACAAATAGGTGATTCAGAGCCTTAAAAGTTTTCAAGGAGCAATCCTATCACTCTCGCATTGAAAACAATGCGTACAACGCAGACAAGCCTTCATTTGAGCAAACTTGCTATTCCTTTCGTTATTTCCTCACAATATGCAAACAAATAGGTGATTCAGAGTCATATTACTTCGTTATACCTCGGTTAGCCTCAAAAGGAGCAATCCTATCACTCTCGCATTGAAAACAATGCGTACAACGCAGACAAGCCTTCATTTGAGCAAACTTGCTATTCGTTTCGTTATTTTCTCAAAATATGCTAACAAATAGGTGATTAAGAGTCATATTACTTCCTAGTACATCGGTTAGCCTCAAAAGGAGCAATCCTATCACTCTCGCATTGAAAACAATGCGTACAACGCAGACAATGCGTTCATTTGAGCAAACTTGCTATTCGTTTCGTCATATTACTTCGTTATACGTCGGTTAGTCTCAAAAGGAGCAATCCTATTTGAGGATTGAAAACAATGCGTACAATTCAGACAAGCCTTCATTTGAGCAAACTTGCTATTCGTTTCGTTATTTCCTCACAATATGCAAACAAATAGGTGATTAAGAGTCATAATAGGTGATTCAGAGTCATATTATTTGTTTGCATATTGTGAGGAAATAACGAAACGAATAGCAAGTTTGCTCAAATGAAGGCTTGTCTGCGTTGTACGCATTGTTTTCAATGCGAAAGTGATAGGATTGCTCCTTTTGAGGCTAACCGATGTGTACCGAAGTAATATGACTCTGAATCACCTATTGGTTTGCAAATTTTGAGGAAATAACGAAACGAATAGCAAATCAAGGCTTGTCTGCGTTGTACGCATTGTTTTCAATGCGAGAGTGATAGGATTGCTCCTTTTGAGGCTAACCGAGGTATAACGAAGTAATATGACTCTGAATCACCTATTGGTTTGCAAATTTTGAGGAAATAACGAAACGAATAGCAAGTTTCCTCAAATGAAGGCTTGTGTGCGTTGTACGCATTGTTTTCAATGCGGGAGTGATAGGATTGCTCCTTTTGAGGAAATAACGAAACGAATAGGAAGGCTTGTCTCCGTTGTACGCATTGTTTTCAATGCGAGAGCGATAGGATTGCTCCATTTGAGGTTAACCGATGTATAACGAAGTAATATGACTCTGAATCACCTATTTGTTTGCATATTGTGAGAAAATAACGAAACGAATAGCAAGTTTCCTCAAATGAAGGCTTGTGTGCGTTGTACGCATTGTTTTCAATGCGGGAGTGATAGGATTGCTCCTTTTGAGGAGTGATAGGATTGCTCAAATGAAGGCTTGTCTGCGTTGTACGCATTGTTTGGTTGAGCAAACTTGCTATTCGTTTGCAAACAAATAGGTGATTCAGAGTCATATTACATCGGTTATCGTCAAAATGAGCAATCCTATCACTCTAGCATTGAAAACAATGCGTACAACGCTCACAAGTCTTCATTTGAGGAAACTTGCTATTCGTTTCGTTATTTCCTCAAAGTTTCCTCAAATGAAGGCTTGTCTGCGTTGTACGCATTGTTTTCAATGCGAGAGTGATAGGATTGCTCATTTTGAGACTAACCGACGTGTACCGAAGTAATATCACTCTGAATCACCTATTAGTTTGCATATTGTGAGGAAATAACGAAACGAATAGCAAGTTTGCTCAAATGAAGGCTTGTCTCCTTTTGTACGCATTGTTTTCAATGCGAGAGTGATAGGAAACTTGCTATTCGTTTCGTTATTTCCTCACAATATGCAAATTTGCTCAAATGAAGGCTAAGCGATAGGATTGCTCCTTTTGAGCAAACTTGCTATTCGTTTCGTTATTTCCTCAAAATATGCAAACAAATAGGTGATTCAGAGTCATATTACTTCGTTATACGTCGGTTAGTCTCAAAATGAGCAAACAAATAGGTGATTCAGAGTCATATTATGCATTGAGTAAAATAACGAAATGTTATTATTAATGGTCAATGCGAGAGTGATAGGATTGCTCCTTTTGAGGCTAACCGAGGTATAACGAAGTAATATGACTCTGAATCACCTATTAGTTTGCATATTGTGAGGAAATAACGAAACCAATAGCAAGTTTCCTCAGATGAAGATTTGTGTGCGTTGTACCCACCTATTGCTCCTTCATTTGAGCAAATTTGCTATTCGTTTCGTTGTTTCCTCAAAATATGCAAACAAATAGGTGATTCAGAGTCATATTACTTCCTAGTACATCGGTTAGTCTCAAATTGAGCAATCCTATTACTCTCGCGTTGAAAACAAATAGGCAATCCGATGTTTGCATATTTTGATGAAGTAATCAGTGATAGGACTGCTCCTTTTGAGGCTAACCGAGGTATAACGAAGTAATATCACTCTTAATCAGCTATTTGAGACTATCACCTATTTGTTTGCATATTGTGAGGAAATAACGAAACGAATAGGAAGTTTGCTCAAATGAAGGCTTGTCTGCGTTGTACGCATTGTTTTCAATGCGAGAGTGATAGGATTGCTCATTTTGAGACTAACCGACGTATAACGAAGTAATATGACTCTGAATCACCTATTTGTTTGCATATTTTGAGGAAATAACGAAACGAATAGCAAGTTTGCTCAAATGAAGGCTTGTCTGCGTTGTACGCATTGTTTTCAATGCGAGAGTGATAGGATCCTTTTGAGACTAACCGACGTATAACGAAGTAATATCACTCTGAATCACCTATTAGTTTGCAAATTGTGGGAAAATAACGAAACGAATAGCAAGTTTGCTCAAATGAAGGCTTGTCTGCGTTGTACGCATTGTTTTCAATGCGAGAGTGATAGGATTGCTCATTTTGAGGCTAACCGACGTATAACGAAGTAATATGACTCTGAATCACCTATTAGTTTGCATATTGTGAGGAAATAACGAAAAGAATAGCAAGTTTGCAACTAATGAAGGCTTGTCTGCGTTGTACGCATTGTTTTCAATGCGAGAGTGATAGGATTGCTCCTTTTGAGGCTAACCGACGTATAACGAAGTAATATGACTCTGAATCACCTATTAGTTTGCATATTGTGGGAAAATAACGAAACGAATAGCAAGTTTCCTCAAATAAAGACTTGTGTGCGTTATACGCATTGTTTTCAAAGCGAGAGTGATAAGATTGCTCTTTTGAGGAAATAACGAAACGAATAGCAAGTTTGCTCAAATGAAGGCTTGTCTGCGTTGTACGCATTGTTTTCAATGCGAGAGTGATAGGATTGCTCCTTTTGAGGCTAACCGATGTACTAGGAAGTAATATGACTCTGAATCACCTATTAGTTTGCATATTGTGAGGAAATAACGAAACGAATAGCAAGTTTCCTCAAATGAAGGCTTGTGTGCGTTGTACGCATTGTTTTCAATGCGAGAGTGATAGGATTGCTCATTTTGAGACTAACCGACGTATAACGAAGTAATATGACTCTTAATCACCTATTTGTTTGCATATTTTGAGGAAATAACGAAACTTCTAGGAAGTTTGCTCAAATGAAGGCTTGTGAGCGTTGTACGCATTGTTTTCAATGCGAGAGTGATAGGATTGCTCCTTTTGAGACTAACCGACGTATAACGAAGTAATATGACTCTGAATCACCTATTTGGTTGCATATTGTGAGCGTTGTACGCATTGTTTTCAATGCGAGAGTGATAGGGTTGCTCCTTTTGAGGCTAACCGATGTGTACCGAAGTAATATGACTCTGAATCACTTATTAGTTTGCATATTGTGAGGAAATAACGAAACGAATGGCAAGTTTCCTCAAATGAAGGCTTGTGTGCGTTGTACGCATTGTTTTCAATGCGAGAGTGATAGGGTTGCTCCTTTTGAGGCTAACCGATGTGTACCGAAGTAATATGACTCTGAATCACCTATTAGTTTGCATATTGTGAGGAAATAACGAAACGAATAGCAATCCTATGACTCTCAAATGAAGACTTGTGTGCGTTGTACGCATTGTTTTCAGTGCGGGAGTGATAGGATTGCTCCTTTTGAGGCTAACCGAGGTATAACGAAGTAATATGACTCTGAATCACCTAGCAAGTTTACTCAAATGAAGGCTAACCGAGGTATAACGAAGTAATATGACTCTGAATCACCTATTAGTTTGCATATTGTGAGGAAGTAATATGACTTTCCTATCACTCTCGCATTGAAAACAATGCGTACAACGCAGACAAGCCTTCATTTGAGTAAACTTGCTATCTTACGTATAACTTGCTCCTTTTGAGGCTAACCGATGTGTAACGAAGTAATTAACACTCTCAAAGGAGCAATCCTATCACTCTCGCATTGAAAACAATGCGTACAACGCAGACAAGCCTTCATTTGAGCAAACTTGGTATTCGTTTCGTTATTTCCTCAAAATTTGCAAACCAATTGGTGATTAAGACTAATATTACTTCGTTATACGTCGGTTAGTCTCAAATTGTTATACTTGCAAACTAATAGTTGCATATATGTTACATCGACTGCAAACTTGCTATTCGTTTCGTTATTTCCTCACAATATGCAAACTAATAGGTGATTCAGAGTCATATTACTTCGTTATACGTCGGTTAGCCTCAAAATGAGCAATCCTATCACTCTCGCATTTGCGTAAAAGAAGAGATGACCTATGACTCTCGCATTGAAAACAATGCGTACAACGCAGACAAGCCTTCATTTGAGCAAACTTGCTATTCGTTTCGTTATTTTCTCAAAATATGCAAACAATTAGGTGATTCAGAGTCATATTACTTTGTTATACATCGGTTAGTCTCAAAATGAGCAATCCTATTACTCTCGCATTGAAAACAATGCGTACAACGCTCACAAGCCTTCATTTGAGTAAACTTCCTATTCCTTTCGTTATTTCCTCAAAATATGCAAACTAATAGGTGATTCAGAGTCATATTACTTCCTAGTACATCGGTTAGCCTCAACAATATCAATCCTATCACTCTCGCATTGAAAACAATGCGTACAACGCAGACAAGCCTTCATTTGAGTAAACTTGCTATTCGTTTCGTTATTTTCCCACAATATGCAAACTAATAGGTGATTCAGAGTCATATTACTTCGTTATGCATCGCTAATGAGCAATTACTTAGTTAGTCTCAACGCACACAAGCCTTCATTTCCTCAAATGAGCAATCCTATCACTCTCGCATTGCTATTCGTTTCGTTATTTCCTCACAATATGCAAACAAATAGGTGATTCAGAGTCATATTACTTCCTAGTACATCGGTTAGCCTCAAAAGGAGCAATCCTATCGCTTTCGGATTGAAAACAAAGCGTACAACGCAGACAAGCCTTCATTTGAGTAAACTTCCTATTCCTTTCGTTATTTTCTCAAAATATGCAAACGCACACAAGCCTTCATTTGAGCAATCCTATCACTCTCGCATATGAAAAGGAGCAATCCTATCACTCTCGCATTGAAAACAATGCGTACAACGCAGACAAGCCTTCATTAGTTGCAAACTTGCTATTCGTTTCGTTATTTCCTCACAATATGCAAACTAATAGGTGATTCAGAGTGATATTACTTCGTTACACCTCGGTTAGCCTCAAAAGGAGCAATCCTATCACTCTCGCATTGAAAACAATGCGTACAACGCTCACAAGCCTTCATTTGAGCAAACTTCCTAGAAGTTTCGTTATTTCCTCAAAATATGCAAACAAATAGGTGATTAAGATGTTTTCAATGCGAGAGTGATAGGATTGCTCCTTTTGAGGCTAACCGATGTGTACCGAAGTAATATGACTCTGAATCACCTATTTGTTTGCATATTTTGAGGAAATAACGAACGAATAGCAAGTTTGCTCAAATGAAGGCTTGTCTGCGTTGTACGCATTGTTTTCAATGCGAGAGTGATAGGATTGCTCCTTTTGAGGCTAACCGATGTATAACGAAGTAATATGACTCTGAATCACCTATTTTGAAGGCTTGTGTGCGTTGTACGCATTGTTTTCAATGCGAGAGTGATAGGATTGCTCCTTTTGAGGCTAACCGAGGTATAACGAAGTAATATGACTCTGAATCACCTATTTGTTTGCATATTGTGAGGAAATAACGAAATAACGAAACAACGAAACGAATAATTCGTACGAAACGAATTACCTGTCTGAAATAACGAAAGGAATTGCAAGTTTCCTCAAATGAAGGCTTGTGTGCATTGTACGCATTGTTTTCAATCCGAGAGCGATAGGATTGCTCCTTTTGAGACTAACCGATGTATAACGAAGTAATATGACTCTCCATCACCTATTTGTTTGCATATTGTGAGGAAATAATGAAACGAATAGCAAGTTTGCTGAAATGAAGGCTTGTATGCGTTGTACGCATTGTTTTCAATGCGAGAGTGATAGGATTGCTCAATTTGAGACTAACCGACGTATAACGAAGTAATATGACTCTGAATCACCTATTAGTTTGCATATTGTGAGGAAATAACGAAACGAATAGCAAGTTTGCTCAAATGAAGGCTTGTCTGCGTTCTACGCATTGTTTTCAATGCGAGAGTGATAGGATTGCTCCTTTTGAGGCTAACCGATGTGTAACGAAGTAATATGACTCTGAATCACCTATTTGTTTGCATATTTTGAGAAAATAACGAAACGAATAGGAAGTTTACTCAAATGAAGGCTTGTCTGCGTTGTACGCATTGTTTTCAATGCGAGAGTGATAGGATTGCTCCTTTTGAGGCTAACCGATGTACTAGGAAGTAATATGACTCTGAATCACCTATTGTTTGCATATTGTGAGGAAATAACGAAAGGAATAGCAAGTTTCCTCAAATGAAGGCTTGTGTGTGTTGTACGCATTGGTTTCAATGCGAGAGTGATAGGATTCGCCCTTTTGAGACTAACTGAGGTATAACGAAGTAATATGACTCTGAATCACCTATTAATTTGCATATTTTGAGGAAATAACGAAACGAATAGCAAGTTTCCTCAAATGAAGACTTGTGAGCGTTGTACGCATTGTTTTCAATGCGAAAGCGATAGGATTCCTCCTTTTGACGATAACCGATGTATAACGAAGTAATATGACTCTTAATCACCTATTTGTTTGCATATTTTGAGGAAATAACGAAACGAATAGCAAGTTTGCTCAAATGAAGGCTTGTCTGCGTTGTACGCATTGTTTTCAATGCGAGAGTGATAGGATTGCTCATTTTGAGGCTAACCGAGGTATAACGAAGTAATATGACTCTTAATCACCTATTTGTTTGCATATTGTGAGGAATTAACGAAACGAATAACAAGTTTTCTCAAATGAAGTGTCTGCGTTGTACGCATTGTTTTCAATGCGAGAGTGATAGGATTGCTCCTTTTGAGGCTAACCGATGTGTAACGAAGTAATATGACTCTGAATCACCTAATTGTTTGCATATTTTGAGGAAATAACGTTCACCTATTTGTTTTCATATTTTGAGGAAATAACGAAACGAATGACAATGCGTTACCTAGTAACCGATGTACTAGGTGATTCGTCGTTATACGCAAGTTTGCTCAAATGAAGGCTTGTCTGCGTTGTACGCATTGTTTTCAATGCGAGAGTGATAGGATTGCTCCTTTTGAGGCTAACCGATGTACTAGGAAGTAATATGACTCTGAATCACCTATTTGGTTGCATATTTTGAGGAAATAACGAAAGGAATTGCAAGTTTCCTCAAATGAAGGCTTGTGTGCGCTGTACGCATTGTTTTCAATGCGAGAGTGATAGGATTGCTCCATTTGAGGTTAACCGATGTATAACGAAGTAATATGACTCTGAATCACCTATTAGTTTGCATATTGTGAGGAAATAACGAAACGAATAGGAAGTTTGCTCAATATTACTAAATTTGCTATTCGTTTCGTACGATAGGATTGCCTATTTCAATGCGAGAGTGAGAGGATTGCTCCGAAAACATACTTTCTTCGTTTCGTAACTCTGAACATCGTTATAGGTGAAGGCTTGCATAGGTTATTTCCTCACAATATGCACACTAATAGGTGATTCAGAGTCATATTACTTCGTTATACATCGGTTATCTTCAAAAGGAGCAATCCTATCGCTCTCGCATTGAAAACAATGCGTACAACGCAGACACTCTCGCATTGAAAACAATATGACTCTGAATTACCAATTGGTTTGCAAGTTTCCTCAAATGAAGGCTTGTCTGCGTTGTACGCATTGTTTTCAATGCGAGAGTGATAGGGACAAGCCTTCATTTGAGCAAACTTGCTATTCGTTTCGTTATTTCCTCAAAATATGCAAATAATTAGGTGATTCAGACTCATATTACTTCGTTATACATCTCTTAGCCTAAAAAAGGAGCAATCCTATCGCTCTCGGATTGAAAACAAAGCGTACAACGCAGACAAGCCTTCATTTGAGGAAACTTGCTATTCGTTTCGTTATTTCCTCACAATATGCAAACAATTAGGTGATTCAGAGTCATATTACTTCGGTACACATCGGTTAGCCTCAAAAGGAGCAACCCTATCATTCTCGCATTGAAAACAATGCGTACAACGCACACAAGTCTTCATTTTAGCAAACTTGCTATTCGTTTCGTTATTTCCTCACAATATGCAAACTAATAGGTGATTCAGAGTCATATTACTTCGTTATACGTCGGTTAGTCTCAAAAGGAGCAATCCTATCACTCTCGCATTGAAAACAATGCGTACAACGCAGACAAGCCTTCATTTGAGGAAACTTGCTATGCATATTGTTATTTCCTCACAATATGCAAACAAATAGGTGATTCAGAGGTATATTACTTCGTTATACATCGGTTAGCCTCAAAAAGGCCAATCCTATCACTCTCGCATTGAAAACAAAGCGTACAACGCATTAGTTTAAGGCAACGCAGACAAGTAAGCGATATTTTGAGACTAACCGACGTATAACGAAGTAATATGACTCTGAATATGCAAACTTGCTATTCGTTATTTACTCAAATGAAGGCTTGTCTGAATAACGAGAAGGATTGCTCATTTTGAGACTAACCGATGTGTACCGAAGTAATATGACTCTGAATCACCTATTTTGAAGGCTTGTGTGCGTTGTACGCATTGTTTTCAATGCGAGAGTGATAGGATTGCTCCTTTTGAGGCTAACCGAGGTATAACGAAGTAATATGACTCTGAATCACCTATTTGTTTGCATATTGTGAGGAAATAACGAAATAACGAAACGAATAATTCGTACGAAACGAATTACCTGTCTGAAATAACGAAAAGAATTGCAAGTTTCCTCAAATGAAGGCTTGTGTGCGTTGTACACATTGTTTTCAATCCGAGAGCGATAGGATTGCTCCTTTTGAGACTAACCGATGTATAACGAAGTAATATGACTCTCCATCACCTATTTGTATGCATATTGTGAGGAAATAACGAAACGAATAGCAAGTTTGCTCAAATGAAGGCTTGTCTGCGTTGTACGCATTGTTTTCAATGCGAGAGTGATTTGCATATTGTGAGGAAATAACGAAACGAATAGCAAGTTTGACTATTTGTTTGCATATTGTGAGGAAATAACGAAACGAATGTTGTACGCATCTCTCGCATTGAAAACAATGCGTACAACGCACACAATCCTATCACTCTGCGTTGTACGCATTGTTCGAGTGATAGGATTGCTCCTTTTGAGGCTAACCGATGTACTAGGAAGTAATATGACTCTTAATCACCTATTTGTTTGCATATTTTGAGGAAATAATCCTATTACTCAAGTTTGCATATTCGTCGGTACGCATTTGTTTTCAATGCGAGAGTGATAGGATTGCTCCTTTTGAGGCTAACCGATGTACTAGGAAGTAATATGACTCTGAATCACCTATTAGTTTGCATATTGTAAGGAAATAACGAAACGAATAGCAAGTTTGCTCAAATGAAGGCTTGTCTGCATTGTACGCATTGTTTTCAAACTCTCGCATTGCTCCTTTTGAGGCTAACCGATGTACTAGGAAGTAATATGACTCTGAATCACCTATTTGTTTGCATATTGTGAGGAAATAACGAAACGAATAGCAATCCTATCACTCTCCTTTTGAGGCTAACCGTTGTACCGAAGTAATATGACTCTTAATCACCTATTAGTTTGCATATTTTGAGGAAATAACGAAACGAATAGCAAGTTTCCTCAAATGAAGGCTTGTGTGCGTTGTACGCATTGTTTTCAACAAATGCGTACAAGGTATAACGAATTAAGAGTCATATTACTTTGTTATTACTTCCGATGTGTACCGAAGTAATATGACTCTTAATCACCTATTTGTTTGCAAATTTTGAGGAAATAACGAAACGAATAGCAAGTTTCCTCAAATGAAGGCTTGTGAGCGTTGTACGCATTGTTTTAAATGCGAAAGCGATAGGATTCCTCCTTTTGACGATAACCGATGTAATATGACTCTGAATCACCTATTTGTTTGCATATTGTGAGGAAATAACGAAACGAATAGGAAGTTTACTCAAATGAAGGCTTGTCTGCGTTGTACGCATTGTTTTCAATGCGAGAGTGATAGGATTGCTCCTTTTGAGGCTAACCGATGTACTAGGAAGTAATATGACTCTGAATCACCTATTTGTTTGCATATTTTGAGGAAATAACGAAACGAATAGCAAGTTTCCTCAAATGAAGGCTTGTCTGCGTTGTACGCATTGTTTTCAATGCGAGAGTGATAGGATTGCTCATTTTGAGACTAACCGATGTACTAGGAAGTAATATGACTCTGAATCACCTATTTGTTTGCATATTTTGAGAAAATAACGAATCGAATAGAAAACAATGTGCGTTGTGAGGAAATAACGAAACGAATAGCAAAGCTTCGTTTCAATATCATAACGAAATGAAGGATTGATTGCTCAAATGATTACTTCGTTGCGAGAGTGATAGGATTGCTCCTCAGAGTCATATTTTGAGGCTTGTCATATTAATTAATTATTAGTTTGAAGTTAAATGACTTAGTTTTATGTTATTACACGTTTCTATGTTGATTTGGTAGTCAACAGATGAAAGTTAGAATGAAAACAATTGAAGTACATATAAAGTAGTCCGAATAGCAATATCATTGGAGATAATATGACTCTGAATCACCTATTTGTTTGCATATTTTGAGGAAATAACGAAAGGAATAGCAAGTTTCCTCAAATGAAGGCTTGTGTGTGTTGTACGCATTGGTTTCAATCCGAGAGCGATAGGATTGCTCATTTTGAGGCTAACCGAGGTATAACGAAGTAATATGACTCTGAATCACCTATTAGTTTGCATATTGTGGGAAAATAACGAAACGAATAGCAAGTTTGCTCAAATGAAGGCTTGTCTGCGTTGTACGCATTGTTTTCAATGCGAGAGTGATAGGATTGCTCCGTTTGAGGCTAACCGATGTGTACCGAAGTAATATGACTCTGAATCACCTATTAGTTTGCATATTGTGAGGAAATAACGAAACGAATAGCAAGTTTCCTCAAATGAAGGCTTGTGTGCGTTGTACGCATTGTTTTCAATGCGAGAGTGATAGGATTGCTCCTTTTGAGGCTAACCGATGTGTACCGAAGTAATATGACTCTGAATCACCTATTTGTTTGCATATTGTGAGGAAATAACGAAACGAATAGCAAGTTTGCTCAAATGAAGGCTTGTCTGCGTTGTACGCATTGTTTTCAATGCGAGAGTGATAGGATTGCTCCTTTTGAGGCTAACCGATGTACTAGGAAGTAATATGACTCTGAATCACCTATTTGTTTGCATATTTTGAGGAAATAACGAAACGAATAGGAAGTTTACTCAAATGAAGGCTTGTCTGCGTTGTACGCATTGTTTTCAATCCGAGAGCGATAGGATTGCTCCATTTGAGGTTAACCGATGTATAACGAAGTAATATGACTCTCAATCACCGATTTGTTTGCATATTGTGAGGAAATAACGAATATGCAAACAAAAGGAGATAGGATTGCTCCTTTTGAGGCTAACCGATGTGTACCGAAGTAATATGACTCTGAATCACCTATTAGTTTGCATATTGTGAGACTCGGTTAGCCTCACAATATTTCCTATCTCCTTCGTTACACATCGGTTAGCCTCAAAATATGCAAACAAATAGGTGATAGGATTGCTCCTTTTGCTCAAATGAAGGCTTGTCTGCGTTGTACGCATTGTTTTCAATGCGAGAGTGATAGGATTGCTCCTATTGAAGCTAACCGAGGTATAACGAAGTAATATGACTCTGAATCACCTATTGGTTTGCAAATTTTGAGGAAATAACGAAACGAATAGCAAGTTTCCTCAAATGAAGACTTGAGAGCGTGGTACGAAACGAATAGCAAGTTTCCTCATATGAAGGCTTGTGTGCGTTGTACGCATTCGTTTCGTTATAGCCTCAAAAGGAGCAATCCTATCACTCTCGCATTGAAAACAATGCGTACAACGCAGACAAGCCTTCATTTGAGCAAACTTGCTATTCGTTTCGTTATTTCCTCACAATATGCAAACAAATAGGATTGCTCATTTGAACATGATCGTAATAATCAAAATGATAGGATTGCTCATTTTGAGACTAACCGATGTATAACAAAGTAATATGACTCTTAAATACCTATTTGACTCACCAAGTTTGCCATATTGCTATTCGTTTCGTTATTTCCTCACAATATGCAAACAAATAGGTGATTCAGAGTCATATTAATTCGTTATACCTCGGTTGCTCCTTTTGAGGCTAACCGATGTGTACCGAAGTAATATGACTCTGAAGTTATACTAGTTTTCAATGCGAACTAGTTGTGCGTTATTTTGCCTATTTGTGCGTTGTACGCATTGTTTTCAAAAGAGCAATCTTATCACTCTCGCTTTGAAAACAATGCGTACAACGCAGACAAGCCTTCATTTGAGCAAACTTGCTATTCGTTTCGTTATTTCCTCAAAATATGCAAACAAATAGGTGATTCAGAGTCATATTACTTCCTAGTACATCGGTTAGCCTCAAAAGGGCCAATCCTGTCACTCCCGCTTTGAAAACAATGCGTACAACGCAGACAAGCCTTCATTTGAGCAAACTTGCTATTCGTTTCGTTATTTCCTCACAATATCCGAAGTAATAGGTGATTCAGAGTCATATTACTTCCGATGTACTAGGAAGTAAACAATAAGTAATAGGTGATAGGCTTGTCTGCGTTATTTCGGTTAGCCTATCACTATTTTGAAATTATTTCCTCACAATATGCAAACTAATAGGTGATTCAGAGTGATATTACTTCGTTATACGTCGGTTAGTCTCAAAAGGAGCAATCCTATCACTCTCGCATTGAAAACAATGCGTACAACGCACACAAGCCTTCATTTGAGCAAACTTGCTATTCGTTTCGTTATTTCCTCACAATATGCAAACAAATAGGTGATTCAGAGTCATATTACTTCGGTACACATCGGTTAGCCTCAAAAGGAGCAATCCTATCACTCTCGCATTGAAAACAATGCGTACAACGCAGACAAGCCTTCATGTTTGCAAACTTGCTATTCGTTTCGTTAAATATGCAAACAAATAGGTGATTCAGAGTCATATTACTTCGTTATACCTCGGTTAGCCTCAAAAGGAGCAATCCTATCACTCTCGTTGACGATGTGATAGGAAGTCTTCTAAAAATTTGCAAACCAATTGGTGATTAAGAGTCATATTACTTCGGTATACCTCGGTTAGCCTCAAAAGGAGCAATCCTATCGCTCTCGGATTGAAAACAAAGCGTACAACGCAGACAAGCCTTCATTTGAGCAAACTTGCTATTCGTTTCGTTATTTTCTCAAAATATGCAAATAATTAGGTGATTCAGATTCATATTACTTCCTAGTACATCGGTTAGCCTCAAAAGGAGCAATCCTATCACTCTCGTATGAAGGCAATGCGTACCACGCTCACAAGTCTTCATTTGAGGAAACTTGCTATTCGTTTCGTTATTTCCTCAAAATATGCAAACAAATAGGTGATTCAGATTCATATTACTTCGTTATACATCGGTTAGCCTCAAAAGGGCCAATCCTATCACTCTCGCATTGAAAACAATGCGTACAACGCAGACAAGCCTTCATTTGAGTAAACTTGCTATTCGTTTCGTTATTTCCTCACAATATGCAAATTAATAGGTGATTAAGAGTCATATTACTTTGTTATACATCGGTTAGTCTCAAAATGAGCAAACTTGCTATCCTATCACTCTCGCATTGAAGGCTTCAAATAAGTAATAGTGATATGCAATCCTATCACTCTCGCATTGAAAACAATGCGTACAACGCAGACAAGCCTTCATTTGAGTAAACTTCCTATTCGTTTCGTTATTTCCTCACAATATGCAAATAAATAGGTGATTCAGAGTCATATTACTTCGTTATACCTCGGTTAGCCTCAAAAGGAGCAATCCTATCACTCTATGAGGCTAACCGATGTACTAGGAAGTAATAGGATTTCTTTTATTTCATATTGAAAACATATGAAGGCTATTGAAAACTTGAGAGTGAGGAACTAATATCGAGGACAATGCGTACAACGCAGACAAGCCTTCATTTGAGCAAACTTCCTATTCGTTTCGTTATTTCCTCAAAATATGCAAACAAATAGGTAATTCAGAGTCATATTACTTCGTTATACATCGGTTAGCCTCAAAAGGGCCAATCCTATCACTCTCGCATTGAAAACAATGCGTACAACGCACACAAGCCTTCATTTGAGCAAACTTGCTATTCGTTTCGTTATTTTCCCACAATATGCAAACTAATAGGTGATTCAGAGTCATATTACTTCGGTACACATCGGTTAGCCTCAAAAGGAGCAATCCTATCACTCTCGCATTGAAAACAATGCGTACAACGCAGACAAGCCTACATTTGAGCAAACTTGCTATTCGTTTCGTTATTTCCTAACAATATGCAAACTAATAGGTGATTCGGTACACATCGGTTAGCCTCAAAAGGAGCAATCCTATCACTCTCGCATTGAAAACAATGCGTACAACGCAGACAAGCCTTCATTTGAACAAACTTGCTATTCGTTTCGTTATTTCCTCACAATATGCAAACTAATAGGTGATTCAGAGTCATATTACTTCGTTATACCTTCGTTAGCCTCAATATAGCAAGTTTGCATATTGTGATTAAGACTCATATTGTGAGGAAATAACGAAACGAATAGGAAGTTTGCTCAAATGAAGGCTTGTCTGCGTTGTACGCATTTTTTTCAATGCGAGAGTGATAGGATTGCTCCTTTTGAGGCTAACCGATGTACTAGGAAGTAATATGACTCTGAATCACCTATTTGTTTGCATATTTTGAGCAAACTTGCTATTCGTTTCGTTATTTCCTCACAATATGCAAACAAATAGGTGATTCAGAGTCATATTACTTTGTTATACATCGGTTAGCCTCAAAAGGGCCAATCCTATCACTCTCGCATTGAAAACAATGCGTACAACGCACACAAGCCTTCATTTGAGCAAACTTGCTATTCGTTTCGTTATTTCCTCACAATATGCAAACTAATATGACTCTGAATCACCTATTTGTTTGCATATTTTGAGGAAATAACGAAAGGAATAGCAAGTTTCCTCAAATGAAGGCTTGTGTGTGTTGTACGCATTGGTTTCAATGCGAGAGTGATAGGATTGCTCATTTTGAGACTAACCGACGTATAACAAAGTAATATGACTCTGAATTACCTATTTGTTTGCATATTGTGGGGAAATAACGAAACGAATAGGAAGTTTACTCAAATGAAGGCTTGTCTGCGTTATACGCATTGTTTTCAATGCGAGAGTGATAGGATTGCTCCTTTTGAGGCTAACCGACGTATAACGAAGTAATATCACTCTGAATCACCTATTAGTTTGCATATTGTGAGGAAATAACGAAACGAATAGCAAGTTTGCTCAAATGAAGGTTTGTCTGCGTTGTACGCATTGTTTTCAATGCGAGAGTGATATGATTGCTCCTTTTGAGGCTAACCGATGTGTACCGAAGTAATATGACTCTTAATCACCTATTTGTTTGCATATTTTGAGGAAATAACGAAACGAATAGCAAGTTTACTCAAATGAAGGCTTGTCTGCGTTGTACGCATTGTTTTCAATGCGAGAGTGATAGGATTGCTCCTTTTGAGGCTAACCGATGTGTACCGAAGTAATATGACTCTTAATCACCTATTTGTTTGCATATTTTGAGGAAATAACGAAACTTCTAGGAAGTTTGCTCAAATGAAGGCTTGTGAGCGTTGTACGCATTGTTTTCAATGCGAGAGTGATAGGATTGCTCCTTTTGAGGCTAACCGAGGTATAACGAAGTAATATGACTCTGAATCACCTAATTGTTTGCATATTTTGAGAAAATAACGAAACGAATAGCAAGTTTGCTCAAATGAAGGCTTGTCTGCGTTGTACGCATTGTTTTCAATGCGAGAGTGATAGGATTGCTCCTTTTGAGGCTAACCGATGTAGTAGGAAGTAATATGACTCTGAATCACCTATTTGTTTGCATATTTTGAGGAAATAACGAAACGAATAGCAAGTTTACTCAAATGAAGGCTTGTCTGCGTTGTACGCATTGTTTTCAATGCGAGAGTGATAGGATTGCTCAATTTGAGACTAACCGACGTATAACGAAGTAATATGACTCTGAATCACCTATTAGTTTGCATATTGTGGGAAAATAACGAAACGAATAGCAAGTTTGCTCAAATGAAGGCTTGTCTGCGTTGTACGCATTGTTTTCAATGCGAGAGTGATAGGATTGCTCATTTTGAGGCTAACCGATGTACTAGGAAGTAATATGACTCTGAATCACCTATTCGTTTGCATATTTTGAGGAAATAACGAAACGAATAGCAAGTTTGCTCAAATGAAGGCTTGTCTGCGTTGTACATATTGTTTTCAATGCGAGAGTGATAGGATTGCTCCTTCTGAGGCTAACCGATGTACTAGGAAGTAATATGACTCTGAATCACCTATTTGTTTGCATATTTTGAGGAAATAACGAAACGAATAGGAAGTTTACTGAAATGAAGGCTTGTCTGCGTTGTACGCATTGTTTTCAATGCGAGAGTGATAGGATTGCTCATTTTGAGACTAACCGACGTGTACCGAAGTAATATGACTCTGAATCACCTATTAGTTTGCATATTTTGAGAAAATAACGAAACGAATAGCAAGTTTGCTCAAATGAAGGCTTGTCTGCGTTGTACGCATTGTTTTCAATGCGAGAGTGATAGGATTGCTCCTTTTGAGGCTAACCGATGTACTAGGAAGTAATATGACCCTGAATCACCTATTTGTTTGCATATTTTGAGAAAATAACGAAACGAATAGCAAGTTTGCTCAAATGAAGGCTTGTCTGCGTTGTACGCATTGTTTTCAATGCGAGAGTGATAGGATTGCTCATTTTGAGACTAACCGATGTATAACAAAGTAATATGACTCTGAATCACCTATTTGTTTGCATATTGTGAGGAAATAACGAAACGAATAGGAAGTTTACTCAAATGAAGGCTTGTCTGCGTTGTACGCATTGTTTTCAATGCGAGAGTGATAGGCTTGCTCATTTTGAGGATAAGCGAGGTATAACGAAGTAATATGACTCTGAATCACCTAATTGTTTGCATATTTTGAGAAAATAACGAAACGAATAGCAAGTTTGCTCAAATGAAGGCTTGTCTGCGTTGTACGCATTGTTTTCAATGCGAGAGTGATAGGATTGCTCATTTTAAGACTAACCGAGGTATAACGAAGTAATATGACTCTGAATCACCTATTAGTTTGCATATTGTGAGGAAATAACGAAACGAATAGCAAGTTACCTCAAATGAAGGCTTGTGTGCGTTGTACGCATTGTTTTCAATGCGAGAGTGATAGGATTGCTCCTTTTGAGGCTAACCGATGTACTAGGAAGTAATATGACTCTGAATCACCTACTTGTTTGCATATTTTGAGGAAATAACGAAACGAATAGCAAGTTTGAGGAAATGAAGGCTTGTGTGCGTTGTACGCATTGTTTTCAATGCTAGAGTGATAGGATTGCTCATTTTGAATCACCTATAAACTTCTCGAATAGCAAGTTTGCTCAAATGAAGGCTTGTGTGCGTTGTACGCATTGTTTTCAATGCGAGAGTGATAGGATTGCTCCTTTTGAGGCTAACCGAGGTATAACGAAGTAATATGACTCTGAATCACCTATTTGTTTGCATATTGTGAGGAAATAACGAAACGAATAGGAAGTTTACTCAAATGAAGGCTTGTCTGCGTTGTACGCTTTGTTTTCAATGCGAGAGTGATAGGATTGCTCATTTTGAGACTAACCGACGTATAACGAAGTAATATGACTCTGAATCACCTATTAGTTTGCATATTGTGGGAAAATAACGAAACGAATAGCAAGTTTGCTCAAATGAAGGCTTGTCTGCGTTGTACGCATTGTTTTCAATGCGAGAGTGATAGGATTGCTCCTTTTGAGGCTAACCGAGGTATAACGAAGTAATATGACTCTGAATCACCTAATTGTTTGCATATTTTGAGGAAATAACGAAACGAATAGCAAGTTTGCTCAAATGAAGGTTTGTCTGCGTTGTACGCATTGTTTTCAATGCGAGAGTGATAAGATTGCTCCTTTTGAGGCTAACCGATGTACTAGGAAGTAATATGACTCTGAATCACCTATTTGTTTGCATATTTTGAGGAAATAACGAAACGAATAGCAAGTTTCCTCAAATGAAGGCTTGTGTGCGTTGTACGCATTGAAAACAAATAGGTGATTCAGAGTCATATTACTTCGTTATACATCGGTTAACCTCAAATGGAGCAATCCTATCACTCTCGCATTGAAAACAATGCGTACAACGCACACAAGCCTTCATTTGAGCAAACTTGCTATTCGTTTCGTTATTTCCTCACAATATGCAAACAAATAGGTGATTTAGAGTCATATTCACCACCTCCTTTGCAAACTTGCTATTGGTTCCGTTTTTTCGTCAAATTTTGCAAACAAATAGGTGATTTAAGAGTCATATTACTTCGTTATACATCGGTTATCGTCAAAAGGAGGAATCCTATCGCTTTCGCATTTAAAACAATGCGTACAACGCTCACAAGCCTTCATTTGAGCAAACTTGCTATTCGTTTCGTTATTTCCTCAAAATATGCAAACAATTAGGTGATTCAGAGTCATATTACTTCCTAGTACATCGGTTAGCCTCAAAAGGAGCAATCCTATCACTCTCACATTGAAAACAATGCGTACAACGCAGACAAGCCTTCATTTGAGCAAACTTGCTATTCGTTTTGTTGCTATTCGTTTCGTTATTTTCTCAAAATATGCAAACAAATAGGTGATTCAGAGTCATATTACTTCGTTAGACATCGGTTAGCCTCAAAAGAGCAATCTTATCACTCTCGCATTGAAAATAATGCGTACAACGCAGACAAGCCTTCATTTGAGCAAACTTGCTATTCGTTTCGTTATTTTCCCAAAATATGCAAACAAATAGGTGATTCAGAGTCATATTACTTCCTAGTACATCGGTTAGCCTCAAAAGGAGCAATCCTATCACTCTCGCATTGAAAACAATGCGTACAACGCACACAAGCCTTCATTTGAGGAAACTTGCTATTCGTTTCGTTATTTCCTCAAAATATGCAAACAAATAGGTGATTCAGAGTCATATTACTTTGTTATACATCGGTTAGTCTCAAAATGAGCAATCCTATCACTCTCGCATTGAAAACAATGCGTACAACGCACACAAGCCTTCATTTGAGTAAACCTGCTATTCGTTTCGTTATTTCCTCACAATATGCAAACTAATAGGTGATTCAGAGTCATATTACTTCGTTATACGTCGGTTAGTCTCCAAATGAGCAATCCTATCACTCTCGCATTGAAAACAATGCGTACAACGCAGACAAGCCTTCATTTGAGCAAACTTGCTATTCGTTTCTTTATTTCCTCACAATATGCAAACAAATAGGTATTTAAGAGTCATATTACTTCGTTAAACATCGGTTAGCCTCAAAAGGAGCAATCCTATCACTCTCGCATTGAAAACAATGCGTACAACGCACACAAGCCTTCATTTGAGGAAACTTGCTATTCGTTTCGTTATTTCCTCAAAATATGCAAACAAATAGGTGATTCAGAGTCATATTACTTCGTTATACCTCGGTTAGCCTCAAAAGGAGCAATCCTATCACTCTCGCATTGAAAACAATGCGTACAACGCAGACAAGCCTTCATTTGAGCAAACTTGCTATTCGTTTCGTTATTTTCTCACAATATGCAAACTAATAGGTGATTCAGAGTCATATTACTTCGTTATACGTCGGTTAGTCTCAAAATGAGCAATCCTATCACTCTCGCATTGAAAACAATGCGTACAACGCAGACAAGCCTTCATTTGAGTAAACTTCCTATTCGTTTCGTTATTTCCTCACAATATGCAAATAAATAGGTGATTCAGAGTCATATTACTTCGTTATACCTCGGTTAGCCTCAAAAGGAGCAATCCTATCACTCTCGCATTGAAAACAATGCGTACAACGCAGACAAGCCTTCATTTGAGCAAACTTGCTA
Organism: Hedera helix; assembly: GCA_947179155.2. Taxonomy (NCBI): domain Eukaryota; kingdom Viridiplantae; phylum Streptophyta; class Magnoliopsida; order Apiales; family Araliaceae; genus Hedera; species Hedera helix. The sequence continues at coordinate 30,711,696 of OX359264.1, read as the reverse complement.
TTCGTTTCGTTATTTTCTCAAAATATGCAAATAATTAGGTGATTCAGAGTCATATTACTTCGGTACACGTCGGTTAGCTCTCACAATATGCAAACAAATAGGTGATTAAGAGTCATATTACTTCGTTATACCTCGGTTAGCCTTAAAAGGAGCAATCCTATCACTCTCGCATTGAAAACAATGCGTACAACGATCACAAGCCTTCATTTGCGCAAACTTGCTATTCGTTTCGTTATTTTCTCAAAATATGCAAACAATTAGGTGATGGAGAGTCATATTACTTCGTTATACCTCGGTTAGCCTCAAAAGGAGCAATCCTATCACTCTCGCATTGAAAACAATGCGTACAACGCACACAAGCCTTCATTTGAGCAAACTTGCTATTCGTTTCGTTATTTCCTCACAATATGCAAACAAATAGGTGATTCAGAGTCATATTACTTCGTTATACATCGATTAGCCTCAAAAGGAGCAATCCTATCACTCTCGCATTGAAAACAATGCGTACAACGCACACAAGCCTTCATTTGAGGAAACGTGCTATTCGTTTCGTCAACCCTATCACTCTCGCATTGAAAACAATGCGTACAACGCAGACAAGCCTTCATTTGAGCAAACTTGCTATTCGTTTCGTTATTTCCTCACAATATGCAAACTAATAGGTGATTCAGAGTCATATTACTTCGTTATACGTCGGTTAGTCTCAAAATGAGCAATCCTATCACTCTCGCATTGAAAACAATGCGTACAACGCAGACAAGCCTTCATTTGAGTAAACTTCCTATTCGTTTCGTTATTTCCTCACAATATGCAAACAAATAGGTGATTCAGTGTCATATTACTTCGTTATACCTCGGTTAGCCTCAAAAGGAGCAATCCTATCACTCTCGCATTGAAAACAATGCGTACAACGCAGACAAGCCTTCATTTGAGCAAACTTGCTATTCGTTTCGTTATTTCCTCACAATATGCAAACAAATAGGTGATTCAGAGTCATATTACTTCCTAGTACATCGGTTAGCCTCAAAAGGAGCAATCCTATCACTCTCGCATTGAAAACAATGCGTACAACGCAGACAATCCTTCATTTGAGCAAACTTGCTATTCGTTTTGTTATTTCCTCAAAATTTGCAAACAAATAGGTGATTAAGAGTCATATTACTTCGTTATACATCGGTTATCGTCAAAAGGAGGAATCCTATCACTTTCGCATTGAAAACAATGCGTACAACGCTCACAAGTCTTCATTTGAGGAAGACTTGCTATTCGTTTCGTTATTTCCTCAAAATTTGCAAACAAATAGGTGATTAAGAGTGATATTACTTCGGTACACATCGGTTAGCCTCAAAAGGAGCAATCCTATCGCTCTCGGATTGAAAACAAAGTGTACAACGCAGACAAGCCTTCATTTGAGCAAACTTGCTATTCGTTTCGTTATTTCCTCACAATATGCAAACAAATAGGTGATTCAGAGTCATATTACTTCGTTACACACCGGTTAGCCTCAAAAGGAGCAATCCTATCACTCTCGCATAGAAAACAATGCGTACAACGCACACAAGCCTTCATTTGAGGAAACGTGCTATTCGTTTCGTCAACCCTATCACTCTCGCATTGAAAACAATATGTACAACGCAGACAAGCCTTCATTTGAGCAAACTTGCTATTCGTTTCGTTATTTCCTCACAATATGCAAATTAATAGGTGATTCAGAGTCATATTACTTCGTTATACGTCGGTTAGTCTCAAAATGAGCAATCCTATCACTCTCGCATTGAAAACAATGCGTACAACGCACACAAGCCTTCATTTCCTCAATCACCTATTCGTTTCGTTATTTCCTCAAAATATGCAAACAAATAGGTGATTCAGAGTCATATTACTTCCTAGTACATCGGTTAGCCTCAAAAGGAGCAATCCTATCACTCTCGCATTGAAAACAATGCGTACAACGCAGACAAGCCTTCATTTGAGCAAACTTGCTATTCGTTTCGTTATTTCCTCAAAATATGCAAACAAATAGGTGATTCAGAGTCATATTACTTCCTAGTACATCGGTTATCCTCAAAAGGAGCAATCCTATCACTCTCGCATTGAAAACAATGCGTACAACGCAGACAAGCCTTCATTTGAGCAAACTTGCTATTCGTTTCGTTATTTCCTCAAAATTTGCAAACAAATAGGTGATTAAGAGTCATATTACTTCGTTATACCTCGGTTAGCCTCAAAAGGAGCAATCCTATCACTCTCGCATTGAAAACAATGCGTACAACGCAGACAAGCCTTCATTTGAGCAAACTTGCTATTGGTTTCGTTTTTTCGTCAAAATATGCAAACAAATAGGTGATTCAGAGTCATATTACTTCCTAGTACATCGGTTAGCCTCAAAAGGAGCAATCCTATCACTCTCGCATTGAAAACAATGCGTACAACGCACACAAGCCTTCATTTGAGCAAACTTGCTATTCGTTTCTTTATTTCCTCAAAATTTGCAAACAAATAGGTGATTCAGAGTCATATTACTTCCTAGTACATCGGTTAGCCTCAAAAGGAGCAATCCTATCACTCTCGCATTGAAAACAATGCGTACAACGCAGACAAGCCTTCATTTGAGCAAACTTGTTATTCGTTTCGTTATTTTCTCAAAATATGCAAACAATTAGGTGATTCAGAGTCATATTACTTCGTTATACCTCGGTTAGCCTCAAAAGGAGCAATCCTATCACTCTCGCATTGAAAACAATGCGTACAACGCTCACAAGCCTTCATTTGAGCAAACTTCCTAGAAGTTTCGTTATTTCCTCAAAATATGCAAACAAATAGGTGATTAAGAGTCATATTACTTCGGTACACATCGGTTAGCCTCAAAAGGAGCAATCCTATCGCTCTCGGATTGAAAACAATGCGTACAACGCACACAAGCCTTCATTTGAGTAAACTTCCTATTCGTTTCGTTATTTCCTCACAATATGCAAACTAATTGCTCCTTAATCACGTTGTACGCATTGTTTTCAAATGAAGGACAAATCGGTTAGCCTCAAAAGGAGCAATCCTATCACTCTCGCATTGAAAACAATGCGTACAACGCAGACAAGCCTTCATTTGAGCAAACTTGCTATTCGTTTCGTTATTTTCTCAAAATATGCAAATAATTAGGTGATTCAGAGTCATATTACTTCGGTACACGTCGGTTAGCTCTCACAATATGCAAACAAATAGGTGATTAAGAGTCATATTACTTCGTTATACCTCGGTTAGCCTCAAAAGCAGCAATCATATCACTCTCGCATTGAAAACAATGCGTACAACGATCACAAGCCTTCATTTGCGCAAACTTGCTATTCGTTTCGTTATTTTCTCAAAATATGCAAACAATTAGGTGATGGAGAGTCATATTACTTCGTTATACCTCGGTTAGCCTCAAAAGGAGCAATCCTATCACTCTCGCATTGAAAACAATGCGTACAACGCACACAAGCCTTCATTTGAGCAAACTTGCTATTCGTTTCGTTATTTCCTCACAATATGCAAACAAATAGGTGATTCAGAGTCATATTACTTCGTTATACATCGATTAGCCTCAAAAGGAGCAATCCTATCACTCTCGCATTGAAAACAATGCGTACAACGCACACAAGCCTTCATTTGAGGAAACGTGCTATTCGTTTCGTCAACCCTATCACTCTCGCATTGAAAACAATGCGTACAACGCAGACAAGCCTTCATTTGAGCAAACTTGCTATTCGTTTCGTTATTTCCTCACAATATGCAAACTAATAGGTGATTCAGAGTCATATTACTTCGTTATACGTCGGTTAGTCTCAAAATGAGCAATCCTATCACTCTCGCATTGAAAACAATGCGTACAACGCAGACAAGCCTTCATTTGAGTAAACTTCCTATTCGTTTCGTTATTTCCTCACAATATGCAAACAAATAGGTGATTCAGAGTCATATTACTTCGTTATACCTCGGTTAGCCTCAAAAGGAGCAATCCTATCACTCTCGCATTGAAAACAATGCGTACAACGCAGACAAGCCTTCATTTGAGCAAACTTGCTATTCGTTTCGTTATTTCCTCACAATATGCAAACAAATAGGTGATTCAGAGTCATATTACTTCCTAGTACATCGGTTAGCCTCAAAAGGAGCAATCCTATCACTCTCGCATTGAAAACAATGCGTACAACGCAGACAAGCCTTCATTTGAGCAAACTTGCTATTCGTTTTGTTATTTCCTCAAAATTTGCAAACAAATAGGTGATTAAGAGTCATATTACTTCGTTATACATCGGTTATCGTCAAAAGGAGGAATCCTATCACTTTCGCATTGAAAACAATGCGTACAACGCTCACAAGTCTTCATTTGAGGAAGACTTGCTATTCGTTTCGTTATTTCCTCAAAATTTGCAAACAAATAGGTGATTAAGAGTCATATTACTTCGGTACACATCGGTTAGCCTCAAAAGGAGCAATCCTATCGCTCTCGGATTGAAAACAAAGTGTACAACGCAGACAAGCCTTCATTTGAGCAAACTTGCTATTCGTTTCGTTATTTCCTCACAATATGCAAACAAATAGATGATTCAGAGTCATATTACTTCGTTACACATCGGTTAGCCTCAAAAGGAGCAATCCTATCACTCTCGCATAGAAAACAATGCGTACAACGCACACAAGCCTTCATTTGAGGAAACGTGCTATTCGTTTCGTCAACCCTATCACTCTCGCATTGAAAACAATATGTACAACGCAGACAGGCCTTCATTTGAGCAAACTTGCTATTCGTTTCGTTATTTCCTCACAATATGCAAATTAATAGGTGATTCAGAGTCATATTACTTCGTTATACGTCGGTTAGTCTCAAAATGAGCAATCCTATCACTCTCGCATTGAAAACAATGCGTACAACGCACACAAGCCTTCATTTCCTCAATCACCTATTCGTTTCGTTATTTCCTCAAAATATGCAAACAAATAGGTGATTCAGAGTCATATTACTTCCTAGTACATCGGTTAGCCTCAAAAGGAGCAATCCTATCACTCTCGCATTGAAAACAATGCGTACAACGCAGACAAGCCTTCATTTGAGCAAACTTGCTATTTGTTTCGTTATTTCCTCAAAATATGCAAACAAATAGGTGATTCAGAGTCATATTACTTCCTAGTACATCGGTTAGCCTCAAAAGGAGCAATCCTATCACTCTCGCATTGAAAACAATGCATACAACGCAGACAAGCCTTCATTTGAGCAAACTTGCTATTCGTTTCGTTATTTCCTCAAAATTTGCAAACAAATAGGTGATTAAGAGTCATATTACTTCGTTATACCTCGGTTAGCCTCAAAAGGAGCAATCCTATCACTCTCGCATTGAAAACAATGCGTACAACGCAGACAAGCCTTCATTTGAGCAAACTTGCTATTGGTTTCGTTTTTTCGTCAAAATATGCAAACAAATAGGTGATTCAGAGTCATATTACTTCCTAGTACATCGGTTAGCCTCAAAAGGAGCAATCCTATCACTCTCGCATTGAAAACAATGCGTACAACGCACACAAGGCTTCATTTGAGCAAACTTGCTATTCGTTTCGTTATTTCCTCAAAATATGCAAACAAATAGGTGATTCAGAGTCATATTACTTCCTAGTACATCGGTTAGCCTCAAAAGGAGCAATCCTATCACTCTCGCATTGAAAACAATGCGTACAACGCAGACAAGCCTTCATTTGAGCAAACTTGCTATTCGTTTCGTTATTTTCTCAAAATATGCAAACAATTAGGTGATTCAGAGTCATATTACTTCGTTATACCTCGGTTAGCCTCAAAAGGAGCAATCCTATCACTCTCGCATTGAAAACAATGCGTACAACGCTCACAAGCCTTCATTTGAGCAAACTTCCTAGAAGTTTCGTTATTTCCTCAAAATATGCAAACAAATAGGTGATTAAGAGTCATATTACTTCGGTACACATCGGTTAGCCTCAAAAGGAGCAATCCTATCGCTCTCGGATTGAAAACAATGCGTACAACGCACACAAGCCTTCATTTGAGTAAACTTCCTATTCGTTTCGTTATTTCCTCACAATATGCAAACTAATTGCTCCTTAATCACGTTGTACGCATTGTTTTCAAATGAAGGACAAATCGGTTAGCCTCAAAAGGAGCAATCCTATCACTCTCGCATTGAAAATAATGCGTACAACGCAGACAAGCCTTCATTTCAGCAAACTTGCTATTCGTTTCGTTATTTTCTCACAATATGCAAACTAATAGGTGATTCAGAGTCATATTACTTCGTTATACGTCGGTTAGTCTCAAAATGAGCAATCCTATCACTCTCGCATTGAAAACAATGCGTACAACGCAGACAAGCCTTCATTTGAGCAAACTTGCTATTCGGGTTGCTCCTTTTGAGGCTAACCGAGGTATAACGAAGTAATATGACTCTGAATCACCGGTCATATTACTTTGTTATACTTCTAGGATTGTTTCATTTTCTCAAAATATGCAAACAATTAGGTGATTCAGAGTCATATTACTTCGTTATACCTCGGTTAGCCTCAAAAGGAGCAATCCTATCACTCTCGCATTGAAAACAATGCGTACAACGCAGACAAGCCTTTATTTGAGTAAACTTCCTATTCGTTTCGTTATTTCCTCATAATATGCAAACAAATAGGTGATTCAGAGTGATATTACTTCGTTATACATCGGTTAGTCTCAAATTGAGCAATCCTATCACTCTCGCATTGAAAACAATGCGTACAACGCAGACAAGTCTTCATTTGAGTAAACTTCCTATTCGTTTCGTTATTTCCCCACAATATGCAAACAAATAGGTGATTCAGAGTCATATTACTTCGTTACACATCGGTTATCTTCAAAAGGAGCAATCCTATCACTCTCGCATTGAAAACAATGCGTACAACGCAGACAAGCCTTCATTTGAGCAAACTTGCTATTGGTTTCGTTATTTCCTCACAATATGCAAACTAATAGGTGATTCAGAGTCATATTACTTCGTTATACATCGGTTAGCCTCAAAAGGAGCAATAGGATTGCTCAAATGAAGGCTTGCACTCTCGTTTCGGTTATATCCTTTTGAGGCTAACCGATGTGTACCGAAGTAATATGACTCTTAAATATAGCAAGTTTGCTCAAATGAAGGCTTGTCTGCGTTGTACGCATTGTTTTCAATGCGAGAGTGATAGGATTGCTCCTTTTGAGGCTAACCGATGTACTAGGAAGTAATATGACTCTGAATCACCTATTTGTTTGCATATTTTGAGGCTAACCGATGTGTACCGAAGTAATATAACTTGTCAAACTTGCTATTCGTTTCGTTGTTTCCTCACAATATGCAAATTAATAGGTGATTCAGGGTCATATGCAAACAATGCGTACAACGCACACAAGCCTTCATTTCAGTAAACTAAGGCGAATAGCAAGTTTGCTCAAATGAAGGCTTGTCTGCGTTGTACGCATTGTTTTCAATGCGAGAGTGATAGGATTGCTCCTTTTGAGGCTAACCGAGGTATAACGAAGTAATATGACTCTGAATCACCTATTTGTTTGCGTATTTTGAAGAAATAACGAAACGAATTTCAAGTTTGCTCAAATGAAGGCTTGTGTGCGTTGTACGCATTGTTTTCAATGCGAGAGTGATAGGATTGCTCCTTTTGAGACTAACCGAGGTACTAGGAAGTAATATGACTCTTTCAATGCGAGAGTGAAAGGATTGCTCCTTTTGAGGCTAACCGAGGTATAACGAAGTAATATGACTCTGAATCACCTATTTGTTTGCATATTTTGAGAAAATAACGAAACGAATAGCAAGTTTGCGCAAATGACTAATAGGTGATTCAGAGTCATATTACTTCGGTACACATCGGTTAGCCTCAAAAGGAGCAATCCTATCACTCTCGCATTGAAAACAATGCGTACAACGTAGACAAGCCTTCATTTGAGCAAACTTGCTATTCCTTTCGTTATTTCCTCACAATATGCAAACAAATAGGTGATTCAGAGTCATATTACTTCGTTATACCTCGGTTAGCCTTGAAGGCTTGTCTGCGTTGTACGCATTGTTTTCAATGTGAGAGTGATAGGATTGCTCCTTTTGAGGCTAACCGATGTGTACCGAAGTAATATGACTCTGAATCACCTATTAGTTTGCATATTGTGAGGAAATAACGAAACGAATAGCAAGTTTGCAACTAATGAAGGCTTGTCTGCGTTGTACGCATTGTTTTCAATGCGAGAGTGATAGGATTGCTCCTTTTGAGGCTAACCGATGTGTACCGAAGTAATATGACTCTGAATCACCTATTAGTTTGCATATTGTGGGAAAATAACGAAACGAATAGCAAGTTTCCTCAAATAAAGACTTGTGTGCGTTATACGCATTGTTTTTAAAGCGAGAGTGATAAGATTGCTCTTTTGAGGAAATAACGAAACGAATAGCAAGTTTGCTCAAATGAAGGCTTGTCTGCGTTGTACGCATTGTTTTCAATGCGAGAGTGATAGGATTGATAACAATATGCGTACAACGCACACAAGCCTTCATTTGAGGAAACTTGCAATTCCTTTCGTTATTTCCTCAAAATATGCAACCAAATAGGTGATTCAGAGTCATATTACTTCGTTATACGTCGGTTAGCCTCAAAAGGAGGAATCCTATCACTCTCGCATTGAAAACAATGCGTACAACGCACACAAGCCTTCATTTGCGCAAACTTGCTATTCGTTTCGTTATTTCCTCAAAATATGCAAACTAATAGGTGATTCAGAGTCATATTACTTCCTAGTACATCGGTTAGCCTCAAAAGGAGCAATCCTATCACTCTCGCATTGAAAACAATGCGTACAACGCAGACAAGCCTTCATTTGAGCAAACTTGCTATTCGTTTCGTTATTTTCTCAAAATATGCAAGTTATTTAATAGTACTATTCGTTTGTTATAACAATGCAAACTAACATTCGTTATACATCGGTTATCGGCAAAAGGAGGAATCCTATCGCTTTCGCATTGAAAACAATATGTACAACGCAGACAAGCCTTCATTTGTGTAAACTTCCTAGAAGTTTCGTTATTTCCTCAAAATATGCAAACTAATAGGTGATTCAGAGTGATATTACTTCGTTATACGTCGGTTAGTCTCAAATTTCGTTATTTCCTCACAATATGCAAACTAATAGGTGATTCAGAGTGATATTACTTCGTTATACGTCGGTTAGTCTCAAAATGAGCAATCCTATCACTCTCGCATTGAAAACAATGCGTACAACGCAGACAAGCCTTCATTTGAGCAAACTTGCTATTCGTTTCGTTATTTCCTCACAATATGCAAACTAATAGGTGATTAAATGTCATATTACTTCGTTATACCTCGGTTAGCCTCAAAAGGAGCAATCCTATCACTCTCATTGAAAACAATGCGTACAACGCACACAAGCCTTCATTTGAGGAAACGTGCTATTCGTTTCGTTATTTCCTCACAATATGCAAACTAATAGGTGATTAAGAGTCATATTACTTCGTTACACATCGGTTAGCCTCAAAAGGAGCAATCCTATCACTCTCGCATTGAAAACAATGCGTACAACGCAGACAAGCCTTCATTTGCGCAAACTTGCTATTCGTTTCTCACTCTCGCATTGAAAACAATATTTGAGACTAGGAAGTAATATGACTCTGAATCACCTAATTATTTGCATATTAGGATAACAGTGAATCACCTATTAGTTTGCATATTGTGAGGAAATAACGAAACGAATAGCAAGTTTCCTCAAATGAAGGCTTGTCTCCGTTGTACGCTTTGTTTTCAATCCGAGAGTGATAGGATTCGCCCTTTTGAGACTAACTGAGGTATAACGAAGTAATATGACTCTGAATCACCTATTAGTTTGCATATTGTGAGGAAATAACGAAACGAATAGCAAGTTTGCTCAAATGAAGGCTTGTCTGCGTTGTACGCATTGTTTTCAATGCGAGAGTGATAGGATTGCTCCTTTTGAGGCTAACCGAGGTATAACGAAGTAATATGACTCTGAATCACCTATTAGTTTGCATATTGTGAGGAAATAACGAAACGAATAGCAAGTTTGCTCAAATGAAGGCTTGTCTGCGTTGTACGCATTGTTTTCAATGCGAAAGCGATAGGATTGCTCATTTTGAGGCTAACCGAGGTATAACGAAGTAATATGACTCTGAATCACCTATTAGTTTGCATATTGTGAGGAAATAACGAAACGAATAGGAAGTTTGCTCAAATGAAGGCTTGTCTGCGTTGTACGCATTATTTCAATGCGAGAGTGATATGATTGCTCCTTTTGAGGCTAACCGATGTAAGTTCCTTCTGGGTGAAGAAATACTTGATAAAGGATTCTTGCAAACTTGAAAACGAATTATAGCAATCCTATCACTCTCGAGGTATACCGAAGTAATATGACTCTCGCATTGCTTGTTTGCTCATATTACTTCGGTACACATCGGTTAGCCTCAAAAGGAGCTATTCGTTTCGTTATTTCCTCAAAATAGGAGCAATGCGAGAGTGATAGGAATATCACCTAATATGATTGTTTCTTTTGAGCAAACGTGCTATTCGTTTCGTTACTAGGAATATTCGTTTCATTAGTCACCTTCATTTTGAGGCTAACCGACGTATAACGAATAACGCAGACAAGTTTGCTCAAATGAATAACAATCCAATAATTCAGATTGCTCCTTTTGAGGCTAAGCGATGTACTAGGAAGTAATGCGTACCGAAGTAATATGACTCTGAATCACCTATTAGTTTGCATATTGTGAGGAAATAACGAAACGAATAGCACGTTTCCTCAAATGAAGGCTTGTCTGCGTTGTACGCATTGTTTTCAACGCGAGAGTGATAGGATTGCTCCTTTTGAGGCTAATCGATGTATAACGAAGTAATATGACTCTTAATCACCTATTAGTTTGCATATTGTGAGGAAATAACGAAACGAATAGCACGTTTCCTCAAATGAAGGCTTGTGTGCGTTGTACGCATTGTTTTCAATGCGAGAGTGATAGGATTGCTCCTTTTGAGGCTAACCGAGGTATAACGAAGTAATATGACATTTAATCACCTATTAGTTTGCATATTGTGAGGAAATAACGAAACGAATAGTGAAACTTGCTATTCCTTCACAAAAGGCAAGTTTATTCAGAGTCATATCATAGGTCATATTACTTCGTTATGCATCGGTTAGCCTATCACCTATTAGTTTGTAATAGGATTCGCCCTATCACTCTCGCATTGAAAACAATGCGTACAACGCAGACAAGCCTTCATTAGTTGCAAACTTGCTATTCGTTTCGTTATTTCCTCACAATATGCAAACTAATAGGTGATTCAGAGTCATATTACTTTGTTACACATCGGTTAGTGTCAAAATGAGCAATCCTATCACTCTCGCATTGAAAACAATGCGTACAACGCAGACAAGCCTTCATTTGAGCAAACTTGCTATTCGTTTCGTTATTTCCTCATCCAAGTTTTTGAAATATGACTTGTGAGCGTGGTACGCAATGTTTTCAATGCGAGAATGATAGGATTGCTCCTTTTGAAGATAACCGATGTGTAACCCTATCACTCTCGCATTGAAACCAATGCGTACAACGCACACAAGTCTACATTTGAGGAAACTTGACTTGCTATTCGTTTCAATGCGAGAGTGATTAAGAGTCATATTACTTCGTTATACCTCGGTTAGCCTCAAAATGAGCAATCATATGACTCACGCATTGCTCCTTTTGAGGCTAACCGACGTATAACGAAGTAATATGACTCTGAATCACCTAATTGTTTGCATATTGTGAGGAAATAACGAAACGAATAGCAAGTTTCCTCAGATGAAGATTTGTGTGCGTTGTACCCACCTATTGCTCCTTCATTTGAGCAAACTTGCTATTCGTTTGAGCAAGTACGCATTTGTCTCTGAAGGGGTGTTCAGAGTCATATTAATATGACTCTTAATCACCTAATTGTTTGCATATTGTGAGGAAATAACGAAACGAATAGCAAGTTTCCTCAAATGAAGACTTGTCTGCGTTGTACGCATTGTTTTCAATGCGAGAGTGATAGGATTGCTCCTTTTGAAAACAATGCGTACAACTCTCACAATATGCAACCAAATAGGAAGTAATATGACTCTGAATCACCTATTTGGAGCAATCCTATCACTCTCGCATTGGAAACAATGTGTACAACGCAGACAAGCCTTCATTTGAGCAAACTTGCTATTCGTTTTGAGGAAACTTGCTATTCGTTTCGTTATTTCCTCAAAATATGCAATATGACTCTTAATCACACATTATATAATTCATGTTTGCGAGAGTGATAGGATTGCTCAAATGAAGGCTTTTGAGGCTAACCGATGTACTAGGAAGTAATATGACTCTGAATCACCTAGCAAGTTTGCTCAAATGAAGGCTTGTCTGCGTTGTACGCATTGTTTTCAATGCGAGAGTGATAGGATTGCTCATTTTGAGGCTAACCGAGGTATAACGAAGTAATATGACTCTGAATCACCTATTTGTTTGCTCATTTTGAGACTAACCGATGTACTAGGAAGTAATATGACTCTGAATCACCTATTTGTCTGCATATTGTGAGGAAATAACGAAACGAATAGCAAGTTTGCAATCCTTCATTTGAGGTAACTTGCTATTCGTTTCGTTATTTCCTCACAATATGCAAACTAATAGGTGATTCAGAGTGATAGGATTGCTCCTTTTGAGGCTAACCGATGTGTACCGAAGTAATATGACTCTTAATTACCTATTTGTTTCAATATGAAAACAATGCGTATAACCCGGAATAGCAAGTTTGCTCAAATGAAGGCTTGTCTGCGCCTTCATTTGAGCAAACTTGCTATTCGTTTCGTTATTTCCTCAAAATATGCAAACAAATAGGTGATTCAGAGTCATATTACTTCGTTATACATCGGTTAGCCTCAAAAGGGACAATGCGTACAACGCAGACAAGCCTTCATTTGAGCAAACTTGCTATTCGTTTCGTTATTTTCTCAAAATATGCAAACAATTAGGTGATTCAGAGTCATATTACTTCGGTACACATCGGTTAGCCTCAAAAGGTCATATTACTTTGTTATACATCGATTAGCCTCAAAATGAGCAATCCTATCACTCTCGCATTGAAAACAACGCAGAAAGTAATATGACTCTGAATTACCTATTTGTTTATATGAATCCTATCACTTGCTCAAATGATAGGATAATTAGGTTAACCGAAATAACCTAATTCCTTTTGAGGCTAACCGATGTACTAGGAAGTAATAGGATTTCTTTTATTTCATATTGAAAACATATGAAGGCTATTGAAAACTTGAGAGTGAGGAACTAATATCGAGGACAAGGAAGAAACAAAGGAATGGTAGGATGTAGATAATTTGTTATATGCTAAGAAATTAGAGATAGCTTGATTCGCTTAGCCTGACTTGCTCTTTTGAGGATAACCGATGTATAACAATGTAATATGACTCTTAATCACCTATTAGTTTGCATATTGTGAGGAAACTAATAGGTGATTCAGAGTGATATTACTTCGTTATACGTCGGTTAGCCTCAAAATGAGCAATCCTATCACTCTCGCATTGAAAACAATGCGTACAACGCAGACAAGCCTTCATTTGAGGAAACTTTTATACATCGGTTATCCTCAAAAGGAGCAATCCTATTACTCTCGCATTGAAAACAATGCGTACAACGCACACAAGCCTTCATTTGAACAAACTTGCTATTCGTTTCGTTATTTCCTCAAAATATGCAAACAAATAGGTGATTCAGAGTCATATTACTTCGTTATACATCGGTTAGCCTCAAAAGGGCCAATCCTATCACTCTCGCATTGAAAACAATGCGTACAACGCAGACAAGCCTTCATTTGAGCAAACTTGCTATTCGTTTCGTTATTTCCTCACAATATGCAAACAAATAGGTGATTCAGAGTCATATTACTTCGTTATACATCGGTTAGCCTCAAAAGGAGCAATCCTATCACTCTCGCATTGAAAACAATGCGTACAACGCAGACAAGCCTTCATTTGAGCAAACTTGCTATTCGTTTCGTTATTTCCTCACAATATGCAAATTAATAGGTGATTCAGAGTCATATTACTTCGTTATACCTCGGTTAGCCTCAAAATGAGCAATCCTATCACTCTCGCATTGAAAACAATGCGTACAACGCAGACAAGCCTTCATAGTCAAAATTGCTATTCGTTTCGTTATTTCCTCACAATATGCAAACTAATAGGTGATTCAGAGTCATATTACTTCGTTATACGTCGGTTATCTTCAAAATGAGCAATCCTATCACTCTCGCATTGAAAACAATGCGTACAACGCAGACAAGCCTTCATTTGAGCAAACTTGCTATTCGTTTCGTTATTTTCTCACAATATGCAAACAATTAGGTGATTCAGAGTCATATTACTTCATTATACGTCGGTTAGTCTCAAAAGGAGCAATCCTATCACTCTCGCATTGAAAACAATGCGTACAACGCAGACAAGCCTTCATTTGAGTAAACCTGCTATTAAATAAAGACTTGTGTGCGTTGTACGCATTGTTTTCAATGCGAGAGTGATAGGATTGCTCCTTTTGAGGCTAACCGATGTATAACGAAGTAATATGACTCTGAATCACCTATTTGTTTGCATATTTTGAGGAAATAACGAAACGAATAGCAAGTTTGCTCAAATAAAGGCTTGTGTGCGTTGTACGCATTGGTTTCAATGCGAGAGTGATAGGGTTGCTCCTAATTCATTTGCAAATAAATAGGTGATTAAGAGTCATATTACTTCCTAGTACATCGGTTAGCCTCAAAAGGAGCAATCCTATCACTCTCGCATTGAAAACAATGCGTACAACGCAGACAAGCCTTCATTTGAGCAAACTTGCTATTCGTTTCGTTATTTCCTCACAATATGCAAACAAATAGGTGATTCAGAGTCATATTACTTCGTTATACGTCGGTTAGCCTCAAAAGGAGCAATCCTATCACTCTCGCATTGAAAACAATGCGTACAACGCAGACAAGCCTTCATTTGAGCAAACTTGCTATTCGTTGTGTGCTTGTCTGCGTTGTACGCATTGTTTTCAAACGAATAATAGGTGATTAACGAAACGAATAGCAAGTTTGCTCAAATGAAGGCTTGTCTGCGTTGTACGCATTGTTTTCAATGCGAGAGTGATAGGATTGCTCCTTTTGAGGCTAACCGATGTATAACGAAGTAATATGACTCTGAATCACCTATTTGTTTGCATATTTTGAGGAAATAACGAAACGAATAGCCAGTTTGCTCAAATGAAGGCTTGTCTGCGTTGTACGCATTGTTTTCAATGCGAGAGTGATAGGTGACGAACCTAAAATGGCATTTGTTGTTTTGAGGATTGCCTCAAAATGAGCAATCCTATCACTCTGAATCACCTATTAGGAAGTAATATGACTCTGAATCACCTATTATATGACTCTGAATCACCTATTTGTTTGCATATTGTGAGGAAATAACGAAACGAATAGCAAGTTTGCTCAAATGAAGGCTTGTCTGCGTTGTACGCATTGTTTTCAATGCGAGAGTGATAGGATTGCTCATTTTGAGACTAACCGACGTATAACGAAGTAATATGACTCTGAATCACCTATTAGTTTGCATATTGTGAGGAAATAACGAAACGAATAGCAAGTTTGCTCAAATGAAGATTTGTCTGCGTTGTACGCATTGTTTTCAATGCGAGAGTGATAGGATTGCTCATTTTGAGACTAACCGACGTATAACGAAGTAATATCACTCTGAATCACCTATTTGTTCCTTTTAAGGCTAACCGATGTGTAACGAAGTAATATGACTCTGAATCACCTATTGGTTTGCATATTGTGAGGAAATAACGAAACGAATAGCAAGTTTGCTCAAATGAAGGCTTGTCTGCGTTGTACGCATTGTTTTCAATGCGAGAGTGATAGGGTTGACGAAACGAATAGCAAGTTTCCTCAAAACGAAACTTCTAGGAAGTTTCCTCAAATGAAGGCTTGTCTGCGTTGTACGCATTGTTTTCAATGCGAGAGTGATAGGAAGTAATATGACTCTGAATCACCTATTAGTTTGCATATTGTGAGGAAATAACGAAACGAATAGCAAGTTTGCATATTTCAATCCTATCACTCTCCTTTTGAAAACAATGCGTACAACGCAGACAAGCCTTCATTTGAGCAAACTTGCTATTCGTTTCGTTATTTCCTCAAAATATGCAAACAATTAGGTGATTCAGAGTCATATTACTTCGGTACACATCGGTTAGCCTCAAAAGGAGCAATCCTATCACTCTCGCATTGAAAAGGTCCTTTTGAGGCTAACCGATGTACTAGGAAGTAATATGACTCTGAATCACCTATTAGTTTGCATATTGTGAGGAAATAACGAAACGAATAGCAAGTTTGCTCAAATGAAGGCTTTTCTGCGTTGTACGCATTGTTTTCAATGCGAGAGTCATAGGATTGCTCCTTTTGAGGCTAACCGAGGTAGAACGAAGTAATATGACTCTGAATCACCTAATTGTTTGCATATTTTGAGGAAATAACAATATGACTAGCAAGTTTGCTCAAATGAAGGCTTGTCTGCGTTGTACGCATTGTTTTCAATCCGAGAGCGATAGGATTGCTCCTTTAGAGGCTAACCGATGTACTAGGAAGTAATATGACTCTGAATCACCTATTTGTTTGCATATTTTGAGAAAATAACGAAACGAATAGCAAGTTTCCTCAAATGAAGTCTTGTCTGCGTTGTACGCATTGTTTTCAATGCGAGAGTGATAGGATTGCTCATTTTCAGGCTAACCGATATATAACGAAGTAATATGACTCTGAATCACCTATTTGTTTGCATATTGTGAGAAAATAACGAAATGAATAGCAAGTTTGCTCAAATGAAGGCTTGTCTGCGTTGTACGCTTTGTTTTCATTTGAGAGTGATAGGATTGCTCCTTTTGAGGCTAACCGATGTGTACCGAAGTAATATGACTCTGAATCATATAGGATTGCTCATTTGCGTACGATGAAGATTTGTGTGCGTTGTACGCATTGTTTTCAACGCGAGAGTGATAAGATTGCTCTTTTGAGGATAACCGATGTATAACAATGTAATATGACTCTGAATCACCTATTAGTTTGCATATTGTGAGGAAATAACGAAACGAATAGCAAGTTTGCTCAAATGAAGGCTTGTCTGCGTTGTACGCATTGTTTTCAACGCGAGAGTGATAGGATTGCTCATTTTGAGACTAACCGACGTATAACGAAGTAATATGACTCTGAATCACCTATTAGTTTGCATATTGTGAGAAAATAACGAAACGAATAGCAAGTTTGCTCAAATGAAGGCTTGTCTGCGTTGTACGCATTGTTTTCAATGCGAGAGTGATAGGATTGCTCATTTTGAGACTAACCGACGTATAACGAAGTAACGGAGTAATATGACTCTGAATCACCTATTAGTTTGCATATTGTGAGAAAATAACGAAACGAATAGCAAGTTTGCTCAAATGAAGGCTTGTCTGCGTTGTACGCATTGTTTTCAATGCGAGAGTGATAGGATTGCTCCTTTTAAGGATAAGCGATGCATAACGAATTAATATGACTCTTAATCACCTATTTGTTTGCAAATTTTGTGGAATTAATGAAATGAATAGCAAGTTTACTCAAATGATGACTTGTGTGCGAATAGCAAGTTTCCTCAAATGAAGGCTTGTCTGCGTTGTACACATTGTTTGCATATAGGGAAGTAATAACCGATGCGTACGCTATACGCTATACTTCCGTTGGGTGACCTAATATAACGGATGAAGGCTTGTCTGCGTTGTACGCATTGGTTTCAATGCGAGAGTGATAGGATTGGTCATTTTGAGGCTAACCGATGTATACCGAAGTAATATGACTCTTAATCACCAATTGGTTTGCAAATTTTGAGGAAATAACGAAACGAATAGCAAGTTTACTCAAATGAAGGCTTGTCTGCGTTGTACGCATTGTTTTCAATGCGAGAGTGATAGGATTGCTCCTTTTGAGGCTAACCGAGGTATAACGAAGTAATATGACTCTGAATCACCTATTTGTTTGCATATTTTGAGAAAATAACGAAACGAATAGCAAGTTTCCTCAAATGAAGGCTTGTGTGTGTTGTACGCATTGGTTTCAATGCGAGAGTGATAGGATTGCTCATTTTGAGACTAACCGACGTATAACGAAGTAATATGACTCTGAATCACCTATTTGTTTGCATATTTTGAAGAAATAACGAAACGAATTTCAAGTTTGCTCAAATGAAGGCTTGTCTGCGTTGTACGCATTGTTTTCAATGCGAGAGTGATAGGATTGCTCCTTTTGAGGCTAACCGATGTACTAGGAAGTAATATGACTCTGAATCACCTATTTGTTTGCATATTTTGAGAAAATAACGAAACGAATAGCAAGTTTGCTCAAATGAAGGCTTGTCTGCGTTGTACGCATTGTTTTCAATGCGAGAGTGATAGGATTGCTCCTTTTGAGGCTAACCGAGGTATAACGAAGTAATATGACTCTGAATCACCTAATTGTTTGCATATTTTGAGGAAATAACGAAACGAAGACAAGAAAACAAATATGACTCTGAATCACCTATTTATTTGCATATTGTGAGGAAATAACGAAAGTAATTCAGAGTCATAGGATTGCTCCTTTAGAGGCTAACCGAGGTATAACGAAGTAATATGACTCTGAATCACCTATTAGTTTGCATATTGTGGGAAAATAACGAAACGAATAGCAAGTTTGCTCAAATGAAGGCTTGTCTGCGTTGTACGCAGACAATCACTCTGAATCACCTATTTGTTTGCATATTGTGAGGAAATATCGAAACGAATAGCACGTTTCCTCAAATGAAGGCTTGTGTGCGTTGTACGCATTGTTTTCAATGCGAGAGTGATAGGATTGCTCATTTTGAGACTAACCGACGTATAACGAAGTAATATCACTCTGAATCACCTATTAGTTTGCATATTGTGAGGAAATAACGAAACGAATAGCAAGTTTGCTCAAATGAAGGCTTGTCTGCGTTGTACGCATTGTTTTCAATGCGAGAGTGATAGGATTGCTCCTTTTGAAGATAACCGATGTATAACGAAGTAATATGACTCTGAATCACCTATTTGTTTGCATTATTTGTTTGAAGACTTCGGTACTCTCGCATTTGGAACAATCACCTCTTTTGTTGCTCCTTTCGTTATTTCCTCAATGCTAAATATTATTTGTTGGTGAATAACCTATCGTATTCATTCCTTATTAATCTCTGAGAATAACCTTACGGCGCGGATTACCGCCTGTTTGGTGAATAATTCTTCGTATTCAAATTACTTCGTTACTCAAAGTGTTCTGAATCACCTATTAGTTTCCTATCGCTTTCGCATTTAAAACAATGCGTACAACGCTCACAAGTCTTCATTTGAGGAAACGAATACCTATTTGTTTGAGCGTTGTGAGGAAGTAATATGACTCTTAATCACCTATTTGTTTGCATATTTTGAGGAAATAACGAAACGAATAGCAAGTTTGTTATTCCTCACAATATGCAAACTAATAGGTGATTCAGAGTCATATTACTTCGTTATACCTCGGTTAGCCTCAAAATGAGCAATCCTATCTTGTTTTCAATGCGAGAGTGATAGGATTGCTCCTTTTGAGGCTAACCGATGTACTAGGAAGTAATATGACTCTGAATCCTATTGTGATAATATTTGTTTGCATATTTCTTCACTTGTCTCCTATTAGTTACACATCGGTTAGCCTCAAAAGGAGCAATCCTATCACTCTCGCATTGAAAACAATGCGTACAACGCAGACAAACCTTCATTTGAGTAAACGTGCTATTCGTTTCGTCAACCCTATCACTCTCGCATTGAAAACAATGCGTACAACGCACACAAGCCTTCATTTGAGGAAACTTGCAATTCCTTTCGTTATTTCCTCACAATATGCAAACTAATAGGTGATTCAGAGTGATATTACTTCGTTATACCTCGGTTAGCCTCAAAAGGAGCAATCATATCACTCTCGCATTGAAAACAATGCGTACAACGCAGACAAGCCTTCATTTGAGCAAACTTGCTATTCGTTTCGTTATTTCCTCACAATATGCAAACAAATAGGTGATTCAGAGTCATATTACTTCCTAGTACATCGGTTAGCCTCAAAAGGAGCAATCCTATCACTCTCGCATTGAAAACAATGCGTACAACGCAGACAAGCCTTCATTTGAGCAAACTTGCTATTCGTTTCGTTATTTCCTCACAATATGCAAACTAATAGGTGATTCAGAGTGATATTACTTCGTTATACGTCGGTTAGTCTCAAAATGAGCAATCCTATCACTCTCGCATTGAAAACAATGCGTACAACGCAGACAAGCCTTCATTTGAGCAAACTTGCTATTCGTTTTGTTATTTCCTCAAAATATGCAAACAAATAGGTGATTCAGAGTCATATTACTTCCTAGTACATCGGTTAGCCTCAAAAGGAGCAATCCTATCACTCTCGCATTGAAAACAATGCGTACAACGCAGACAAGCCTTCATTTGAGCAAACTTGCTATTCGTTTCGTTATTTCCTCACAATATGCAAACTAATAGGTGATTCAGAGTCATATTACTTCGTTATACCTCGGTTAGTCTCAAAATGAGCAATCCTATCACTCTCGCATTGAAAACAATGCGTACAACGCAGACAAGCCTTCATTTGAGCAAAACTTGCTATTCGTTTCGTTATTTTCTCAAAATATGCAAACAAATAGGTGATTCAGAGTCATATTACTTCCTAGTACATCGGTTAGCCTCAAAAGGAGCAATCCTATCACTCTCGCATTGAAAACAATGCGTACAACGCAGACAAGCCTTCATTTGAGCAAACTTGCTATTCGTTTCGTTATTTTCTCAAAATATGCAAACAAATAGGTGATTCAGAGTCATATTACTTCCTAGTACATCGGTTAGCCTTAAAAGGAGCAATCCTATCACTCTCGCATTGAAAACAATGCGTACAACGCAGACAAGCCTTCATTTGAGCAAACTTGCTATTCGTTTCGTTATTTCCTCACAATATGCAAACTAATAGGTGATTCAGAGTCATATTACTTCGTTATACCTCGGTTAGCCTCAAAATGAGCAATCCTATCGCTTTCGCATTGAAAACAATGCGTACAACGCAGACAAGCCTTCATTTGAGCAAACTTGCTATTCGTTTCGTTATTTTCTCAAAATATGCAAACAAATAGGTGATTCAGAGTCATATTACTTCCTAGTACATCGGTTACTTCCTATCACTCCCGCATTGAAAACAAATCCTATCGCTCTCGCATTGAAAACAATGCGTACAACGCAGACAAGCCTTCATTTGAGTAAACTTCCTATTCGTTTCGTTATTTCCTCATAATATGCAAATAAATAGGTGATTCAGAGTCATATTACTTCGTTATACCTCGGTTAGTCTCAAAATGAGCAATCCTATCACTCTCGCATTGAAAACAATGCGTACAACGCACACAAGCCTTCATTTGAGCAAACTTGCTATTCGTTTCGTTATTTTCTCAAAATATGCAAACAATTAGGTGATTCAGAGTCATATTACTTCCTAGTACATCGGTTAGCCTCAAAAGGAGCAATCCTATCACTCTAACGCATATTGCTATTCGTTTGAGGAAACGAATAGCAAGTTTGCAACTAATGAAGGCTTGTCTGCGTTGTACGCATTGTTTTCAATGCGAGAGTGATAGGATTGCTCCTTTTGAGGCTAACCGATGTGTACCGAAGTAATATGTATGACTCTTAATCACCTATTAGTTTGCATATTTTGAGGAAATAACGAAACGAATAGCAAGTTTACTCAAATGAAGGCTTGTCTGCGTTGTACGCATTGTTTTCAATGCGAGAGTGATAGGATTGCTCCTTTTGAGGCTAACCGATGTGTACCGAAGTAATATGACTCTCAAAAGGAGCAATCCTATCACTCTCGCATTGAAAACAATGCGTACAACGCAGACAAGCCTTCATTTGAGCAAACTTGCTATTCGTTTCGTTATTTCCTCAAAATATGCAAACAAATAGGTGATTCAGAGTCATATTACTTCCTCAAAATAGGCAAACAAATAGGTGATTAAAACTCATATTACTTCGATAGACATCGGTTGGCCTCTAAATGAGCAAATAATCTCTGAATCACCTAGTAATGTGTGATTGTTTTCAATAAATGAAGGCTTGTGAGTAAGATTAGTGATAGGATTGCTCATTTAGAAGCCAACCGATGTCTAACGAAGTAATATGACTCTCAAAAGGAGCAATCCTATCACTCTCGCATTGAAAACAATGCGTACAACGCAGACAAGCCTTCATTTGAGCAAACTTGCTATTCGTTTCGTTATTTCCTCACAATATGCAAATTAATAGGTGATTCAGAGTCATATTACTTCGTTATACGTCGGTTAGTCTCAAAATGAGCAATCCTATCACTCTCGCATTGAAATAGGTGATTCAGAGTCATATTACTTCCTAGTACATCGGTTAGCCTCAAAAGGAGCAATCCTATCACTCCCGCATTGAAAACAATGCGTACAACAAAGTTTTAAAACAAAGTAATATGACTCTGAATCACCTATTTGTTTGCATATTTTGAGGAAATAACGAAAGGAATAGGAAGTTTACTCAAATGAAGGCTTGTCTGCGTTGTACGCTTTGTTTTCAATCCGAGAGCGATAGGATTGCTCCTTTTGAGGCTAACCGAGGTATAACGAAGTAATATGACTCTGAATCACCTATTTGTTTGCATATTGTGAGGAAATAACGAAACGAATAGGAAGTTTACTCAAATGAAGGCTTGTCTGCGTTGTACGCATTGTTTTCAATGCGAGAGTGATAGGATTGCTCCTTTTGAGGCTAACCGACGTATAACGAAGTAATATGACTCTGAATCACCTATTAGTTTGCATATTGTGAGGAAATAACGAAACGAATAGCAAGTTTCCTCAAATGAAGGCTTGTGTGCGTTGTACGCATTGTTTTCAATGCGAGAGTGATAGGATTGCTCATTTTCAGGCTAACCGATATATAACGAAGTAATATGACTCTGAATCACCTATTTGTTTGCATATTATGAGGAAATAACGAAACGAATAGCAAGTTTGCTCAAATAAAGGCAAACAAATAGGTGATTCAGAGTCATATTACTTCGTTATACCTCGGTTAGCCTCAAAAGGAGCAATCCTATCACTCTCGCATTGAAAACATATTAGCATTGAAATAGGTGATTCAGAGTCATATTACTTCCTAGTACATCGGTTAGCCTCAAAAGGAGCAATCCTATCACTCTTGCATATTGTGAGGAAATAACGAAACGAATAGGAAGTTTGCTCAAATGAAGGCTTGTCTGCGTTGTACGCATTGTTTTCAATGCGAGAGTGATTCAGACAAGCCTTCATTTGAGCAAACTTGCGAGAGTGATATTACTATTTGAGTAATAGTAATATGACTTTGAATCACCTATTTGTTTGCATATTTTGAGGAAATAACGAAACGAATAGCAAGTTTGAGACTAATGAAGGCTTGTCTGCGTTGTACGCATTGTTTTCAATGCGAGAGTGATAGGATTACTCATTTTGAGACTAACCGACGTATAACGAAGTAATATGACTCTGAATCACCTATTAGTTTGCATATTGTGAGGAAATAACGAAACGAGTAGCAAGTTTACTCAAATGAAGGCTTGTCTGCGTTGAAAACAATGCGTACAAACTTGCTAACCGATATATAACGAAGTAATATGACTCTGAATCACCTATTAGTTTGCATATTGTGAGGAAATAACGAAACGAATAGGAAGTTTGCTCAAATGAAGGCTTGTCTGCGTTGTACGCATTGTTTTCAATGCGAGAGTTTGTACGCATTGTTTTCAACGCGTACAAACAATTGAAATATGACTCTGAATCACTCTCTCAAAATGTATTCGTTGTACGCATTTGTTTGCATATTTCTGAATCACCTAATTGTTTGCATATTTTGAGGAAATAACGAAACGAATAGCAAGTTTCCTCAAACGAAGACTTGTGAGCGTGGTACGCATTGTTTTCAATCCGAGAGTGAGGATTGCTCCTTTTGAGGCTAACCGATGTGTACCGAAGTAATATGACTCTTAAATACCTATTTGTTTGCATATTGTGAGGAAATAACGAAACGAATAGCAAGTTTCCTCAAATGAAGACTTGTGAGCGTTGTACGCATTGTTTTCAATCCGAGAGCGATAGGATTGCTCATTTTGAGACTAACCGATGTGTAACGAAGTAATATGACTCTGAATCACCTATTTATTTGCATATTGTGAGGAAATAACGAAACGAATAGCAATCCTATCACTCTCCTTTTGAGGCTAACCGTTGTACCGAAGTAATATGACTCTAATTCACCTAATTGTTTGCATATTTTGAGAAAATAACGAAACGAATAGCAAGTTTCCTCAAATGAAGGCTGCGTTGTACGCATTGTTTTCAATGCGAGAGTGATAGGATTGCTCATTTTGAGACTAACCGACGTATAACGAAGTAATATGACTCTTACTCATCGGCATTTCCTCACAATATGCAAACAAGCCTTCATTTGAGCAACTTGCTATTCAATGCGAGAGTGATAGGATTGCTCATTTTGAATCCTATCACTCTCGCATTGAAAACAATATCTTAATCACCTATTTGTTTGCATATTGTGGGAAAATAACGAAACGAAAAGCAATCCTATCCAATAGGATTGCTCCTTTTGAGGCTAACCGATGTACTAGGAAGTAATATGACTCTGAATCACCTATTTGGTTGCATATTGTGAGGAAATAACGAAAGGAATAGCAAGTTTCCTCAAATGAAGGCTTGTCTGCGTTGTACGCATTGTTTTCAAACGAAAACAATGCGAATAGCAAGTTTGCTCAAATGAAGGCTTGTCTGCAAATAATGCGTACAACGCAGACAAAAGGAGAGTACTTGAGGAAACTTGCTATTCGTTTCGTTATTTCCTCAAAATATGCAAACAAATAATTAGGTGATTCAGAGTGATATTACTTCGTTATACGTCGGTTAGCCTCAAAAGGAGCAATCCTATCACTCTCGCATTCGTCACCTATTAGTTTGCATATTGTGAGGAAATAACGAAACGAATAGCAAGCAATGTTGTAATTCAGAGTCATATTTGTTTGCATATTGATCCTATTACAACGCGTACAAGTCTTCATTTGAATCCTATCACTCTCGCATTGAAAACAATGCGTACAACGCACACAAGTCTTCATTTGAGTAAACTTCCTATTCGTTTCGTTATTTCCTCACAATATGCAAACAAATAGGTGATTAAGATATTACTTCGTTATACCTCGGTTATCGTCAAAAGGAGCAATCCTATCACTCTCGCATTGAAAACAATGCGTACAACGCAGACAAGCCTTCATTTGAGCAAACTTGCTATTCGTTTCGTTATTTCCTCACAATATGCAAACAATTAGGTGATTCAGAGTCATATTACTTCGTTATACCTCGGTTAGCCTCAAGAGGAGCAATCCTATCACTCTCGCATTGAAAACAATGCGTACAACGCAGACAAGCCTTCATTTGAGCAAACTTGCTATTCGTTTCGTTATTTCCTCACAATATGCAACCAAATAGGTGATTCAGAGTGATATTACTTCGTTACACATCGGTTAGCCTCAAAAGGAGCAATCCTATCACTCTCGCATTGAAAACAATGCGTACAACGCAGACAAGCCTTCATTTGAGCAAACTTGCTATTCGTTTCGTTATTTCCTCAAAATATGCAAACAAATAGGTGATTCAGAGTCATATTACTTCGTTATACGTCGGTTAGCCTCAAAAGGAGCAATCCTATCGCTTTCGCATTGAAAACAATGCGTACAACGCAGACAAGCCTTCATTTGAGCAAACTTGCTATTCGTTTCGTTATTTTCTCAAAATATGCAAACAATTAGGTGAATTAGAGTCATATTACTTCGTTATACCTCGGTTAGCCTCAAAAGGAGCAATCCTATCACTCTCGCATTGAAAACAATGCGTACAACGCAGACAAGCCTTCATTTCAGTAAACTTGCTATTCGTTTCGTTATTTCTTCAAAATATGCAAACAAATAGGTGATTTTGAGTCATATTACTTCCTAGTACATCGGTTAGCCTCAAAATGAGCAATCCTATCATTCTCGCATTGAAAACAATGCGTACCACGCTCACAAGCCTTCATTTGAGGAAACTTGCTATTCGTTTCGTTATTTCCTTTTGAGGCTAACCGATGTGTACCGAAGTAATATCACTCTGAATCACCTATTTGTTTGCGTATTTTGAGGAAATAACGAAAGGAATAGGAAGTTTGCTCAAATGAAGGCTTGTCTGCGTTGTACGCTTTGTTTTAGCTCCTTTTGAGGCTAACCGATGTACTAGGAAGTAATATGACTCTGAATCACCTATTTGTTTGCATATTGTGAGGAAATAACGAAACGAATAGGAAGTTTGCTCAAATGAAGGCTTGTCTGCGTTGTACGCATTGTTTTCAACAATCCTCAATCAACGCAAACAAATAGTTTCCTCAAATGAAGGCTTGTGTGCGTTGTACGCATTGTTTTCAATGCGAGAGTGATAGGATTGCTCATTTTGAGACTAACCGACGTATAACGAAGTAATATCTCGCATTGAAAACAATGCGTAAACTAATAGACTAACCGACGCAAACTTGCTATTCGTTTCGTTATTTCCTCACAATATGCAAACAAATAGGTATTTAAGAGTTATATTACTTCCTAGTACATCGGTTAGCCTCACCTATTTCAATGCGAACAATTAGGTGATTGAAAACAATGCGTACAACGCAGACAAGCCTGTGATTCAGAGTCATATTACTTCGTTGTTATGTGTACAACGCACACAAGCCTTCATTTGAGCAAGTTTTCAATGCGAGAGTGATAGGATTGCTCCTTTTGAGGCTAACCGATGTATAACGAAGTAATATGACTCTCCATCACCTAATTGTTTGCATATTGTGAGGAAATAACGAAACGAATAGCAAGCTTCCTCAAATGAAGGCTTGTCTGCGTTGTACGCTTTGTTTTCAATCCGAGAGCGATAGGATTGCTCCTTTTTTAGGCTAAGAGATGTATAACGAAGTAATATGACTCTGAATCACCTATTTGTTTGCATATTGTGAGGAAATAACTTGCTCAAACTTGCTATTCGTTTCGTTATTTCCTCACAATATGCAAACTAATAGGTGATTAAATGTCATATTACTTCGTTATACCTCGGTTAGCCCCAAAAGGAGCAATCCTATCACTCTCGCATTGAAAACAATGCGTACAACGCAGACAAGCCTTCATTTGAGCAAACTTGCTATTCGTTTCGTTATTTCCTCACAATATGCAAACTAATAGGTGATTCAGAGTCATATTACTTCGTTATACGTCGGTTAGTCTCAAAATGAGCAATCCTATCACTCTCGCATTGAAAACAATGCGTACAACGCAGACAAGCCTTCATTTGAGTAAACTTCCTATTCGTTTCGTTATTTCCTCACAATATGCAAACTAATAGGTGATTAAATGTCATATTACTTCGTTATACCTCGGTTAGCCCCAAAAGGAGCAATCCTATCACTCTCGCATTGAAAACAATGCGTACAACGCACACAAGCCTTCATTTGAGGAAACGTGCTATTCGTTTCGTTATTTCCTCACAAGGCTTGAGGCTAATCGATGTATAACGAAGTAATATGACTCTTAACAATGCGTACAAAACGAAGGCTTGTCTGCGTTGTACGCATTGGTTTCAAATGCGAGAGTGATAGGGTTACAACGCAGACCTATCGTACGCATTGTTTGCTCAAGCCTTCATTTGAGGAAACTCGGTTAGCCTCAAAAGGAGCAATCCTCAATCAACGCAAACAAATAGTTTCCTCAAATGAAGGCTTGTGTGCGTTGCGTCGGATTACTTCGGTACACATCGGTTAGCCTCAAAAGGAGCAATCCTATCACTCTCGCATTGAAAACAATGCGTACAACGCAGACAAGCCTTCATTTCAGTAAATTTGCTATTCGTTTCGTTATTTCTTCAAAATATGCAAACAAATAGGTGATTTTGAGTCATATTACTTCCTAGTACATCGGTTAGCCTCAAAATGAGCAATCCTATCATTCTCGCATTGAAAACAATGCGTACCACGCTCACAAGCCTTCATTTGAGGAAACTTGCTATTCGTTTCGTTATTTCCTTTTGAGGCTAACCGATGTGTACCGAAGTAATATCACTCTGAATCACCTATTTGTTTGCGTATTTTGAGGAAATAACGAAAGGAATAGGAAGTTTGCTCAAATGAAGGCTTGTCTGCGTTGTACGCTTTGTTTTAGCTCCTTTTGAGGCTAACCGATGTACTAGGAAGTAATATGACTCTGAATCACCTATTTGTTTACATATTGTGAGGAAATAACGAAACGAATAGGAAGTTTGCTCAAATGAAGGCTTGTCTGCGTTGTACGCATTGTTTTCAACAATCCTCAATCAACGCAAACAAATAGTTTCCTCAAATGAAGGCTTGAGTGCGTTGTACGCATTGTTTTCAATGCGAGAGTGATAGGATTGCTCATTTTGAGACTAACCGACGTATAACGAAGTAATATCTCGCATTGAAAACAATGCGTAAACTAATAGACTAACCGACGCAAACTTGCTATTCGTTTCGTTATTTCCTCACAATATGCAAACAAATAGGTATTTAAGAGTCATATTACTTCCTAGTACATCGGTTAGCCTCACCTATTTCAATGCGAACAATTAGGTGATTGAAAACAATGCGTACAACGCAGACAAGCCTGTGATTCAGAGTCATATTACTTCGTTGTTATGTGTACAACGCACACAAGCCTTCATTTGAGCAAGTTTTCAATGCGAGAGTGATAGGATTGCTCCTTTTGAGGCTAACCGATGTATAACGAAGTAATATGACTCTCCATCACCTAATTGTTTGCATATTGTGAGGAAATAACGAAACGAATAGCAAGCTTCCTCAAATGAAGGCTTGTCTGCGTTGTACGCTTTGTTTTCAATCCGAGAGCGATAGGATTGCTCCTTTTTTAGGCTAAGAGATGTATAACGAAGTAATATGACTCTGAATCACCTATTTGTTTGCATATTGTGAGGAAATAACTTGCTCAAACTTGCTATTCGTTTCGTTATTTCCTCACAATATGCAAACTAATAGGTGATTAAATGTCATATTACTTCGTTATACCTCGGTTAGCCTCAAAAGGAGCAATCCTATCACTCTCGCATTGAAAACAATGCGTACAACGCAGACAAGCCTTCATTTGAGCAAACTTGCTATTCGTTTCGTTATTTCCTCACAATATGCAAACTAATAGGTGATTCAGAGTCATATTACTTCGTTATACGTCGGTTAGTCTCAAAATGAGCAATCCTATCACTCTCGCATTGAAAACAATGCGTACAACGCAGACAAGCCTTCATTTGAGTAAACTTCCTATTCGTTTCGTTATTTCCTCACAATATGCAAACTAATAGGTGATTAAATGTCATATTACTTCGTTATACCTCGGTTAGCCCCAAAAGGAGCAATCCTATCACTCTCGCATTGAAAACAATGCGTACAACGCACACAAGCCTTCATTTGAGGAAACGTGCTATTCGTTTCGTTATTTCCTCACAAGGCTTGAGGCTAATCGATGTATAACGAAGTAATATGACTCTTAACAATGCGTACAAAACGAAGGCTTGTCTGCGTTGTACGCATTGGTTTCAAATGCGAGAGTGATAGGGTTACAACGCAGACCTATCGTACGCATTGTTTGCTCAAGCCTTCATTTGAGGAAACTCGGTTAGCCTCAAAAGGAGCAATCCTCAATCAACGCAAACAAATAGTTTCCTCAAATGAAGGCTTGTGTGCGTTGCGTCGGATTACTTCGGTACACATCGGTTAGCCTCAAAAGGAGCAATCCTATCACTCTCGCATTGAAAACAATGCGTACAACGCAGACAAGCCTTCATTTCAGTAAATTTGCTATTCGTTTCGTTATTTCTTCAAAATATGCAAACAAATAGGTGATTTTGAGTCATATTACTTCCTAGTACATCGGTTAGCCTCAAAATGAGCAATCCTATCACTCTCGCATTGAAAACAATGCGTACCACGCTCACAAGCCTTCATTTGAGGAAACTTGCTATTCGTTTCGTTATTTCCTTTTGAGGCTAACCGATGTGTACCGAAGTAATATCACTCTGAATCACCTATTTGTTTGCGTATTTTGAGGAAATAACGAAAGGAATAGGAAGTTTGCTCAAATGAAGGCTTGTCTGCGTTGTACGCTTTGTTTTAGCTCCTTTTGAGGCTAACCGATGTACTAGGAAGTAATATGACTCTGAATCACCTATTTGTTTACATATTGTGAGGAAATAACGAAACGAATAGGAAGTTTGCTCAAATGAAGGCTTGTCTGCGTTGTACGCATTGTTTTCAACAATCCTCAATCAACGCAAACAAATAGTTTCCTCAAATGAAGGCTTGAGTGCGTTGTACGCATTGTTTTCAATGCGAGAGTGATAGGATTGCTCATTTTGAGACTAACCGACGTATAACGAAGTAATATCTCGCATTGAAAACAATGCGTAAACTAATAGACTAACCGACGCAAACTTGCTATTCGTTTCGTTATTTCCTCACAATATGCAAACAAATAGGTATTTAAGAGTCATATTACTTCCTAGTACATCGGTTAGCCTCACCTATTTCAATGCGAACAATTAGGTGATTGAAAACAATGCGTACAACGCAGACAAGCCTGTGATTCAGAGTCATATTACTTCGTTGTTATGTGTACAACGCACACAAGCCTTCATTTGAGCAAGTTTTCAATGCGAGAGTGATAGGATTGCTCCTTTTGAGGCTAACCGATGTATAACGAAGTAATATGACTCTCCATCACCTAATTGTTTGCATATTGTGAGGAAATAACGAAACGAATAGCAAGCTTCCTCAAATGAAGGCTTGTCTGCGTTGTACGCTTTGTTTTCAATCCGAGAGCGATAGGATTGCTCCTTTTTTAGGCTAAGAGATGTATAACGAAGTAATATGACTCTGAATCACCTATTTGTTTGCATATTGTGAGGAAATAACTTGCTCAAACTTGCTATTCGTTTCGTTATTTCCTCACAATATGCAAACTAATAGGTGATTAAATGTCATATTACTTCGTTATACCTCGGTTAGCCCCAAAAGGAGCAATCCTATCACTCTCGCATTGAAAACAATGCGTACAACGCACACAAGCCTTCATTTGAGGAAACGTGCTATTCGTTTCGTTATTTCCTCACAAGGCTTGAGGCTAATCGATGTATAACGAAGTAATATGACTCTTAACAATGCGTACAAAACGAAGGCTTGTCTGCGTTGTACGCATTGGTTTCAAATGCGAGAGTGATAGGGTTACAACGCAGACCTATCGTACGCATTGTTTGCTCAAGCCTTCATTTGAGGAAACTCGGTTAGCCTCAAAAGGAGCAATCCTCAATCAACGCAAACAAATAGTTTCCTCAAATGAAGGCTTGTGTGCGTTGCGTCGGATTACTTCGGTACACATCGGTTAGCCTCAAAAGGAGCAATCCTATCACTCTCGCATTGAAAACAATGCGTACAACGCAGACAAGCCTTCATTTGAGCAAACTTGCTATTCGTTTCGTTATTTCCTCACAATATGCAAACAAATAGGTGATTCAGAGTCATATTACTTCCTAGTACATCGGTTAGCCTCAAAAGGGCCAATCCTATCACTCTCGCATTGAAAACAATATGTACAACGCACACAAGCCTTCATTTGAGCAAACTTGCTATTCGTTTCTTTATTTCCTCACAATATGCAAACTAATAGGTGATTCAGAGTCATATTACTTCGTTATACATCGGTTAGCCTCAAAAGGAGCAATCCTATCACTCTCGCATTGAAAACAATGCGTACAACGAACACAAGCCTTCATTTGAGCAAACTTGCTATTCGTTTCGTTATTTTCCCACAATATGCAAACAATTAGGTGAATTAGAGTCATATTACTTCGTTATACCTCGGCCTATCACTCTCGCATTGAAAACAATGCGTACAACGCAGACAAGCCTTCATTTGAGCAAACTTGCTATTCGTTTCGTTATTTCCTCAAAATATGCAAACAATTAGGTGATTCAGAGTCATATTACTTCGTTATACCTCGGTTAGCCTCAAAAGGAGCAATCCTATCACTCTCGCATTGAAAATAAGGAGTAGGCTTGGTGCAAACTTCTAGGAAACTTGCTATTGCTCCTATTGTTCCTCAAAAGAGCAATCTTATCACTCTCGCTTTGAAAACAATGCGTATAACGCACACAAGTCTTTATTTGAGGAAACTTGCTATTCGTTTCGTTATTTCCTCAAAATATGCAAACAATTAGGTGATTCAGAGTCATATTACTTCGTTATACGTCGGTTAGTCTCAAAATAAGCAATCCTATCACTCTCGCATTGAAAACAAAGCGTACAACGCAGACAAGCCTTCATTTGAGTAAACTTCCTATTCCTTTCGTTATTTCCTCAAAATATGCAAACAAATAGGCGATTCAGAGTCATATTACTTCGTTATACCTCGGTTAGTCTCAAAATGAGCAATCCTATCACTCTCGCATTGAAAACAATTCGTACAACGCACACAAGCCTTCATTTGAGGAAACTTGCTATTCGTTTCGTTATTTCCTCAAAATATGCAAAAAAATAGGTGATTCAGAGTGATATTACTTCGTTATGCCTTGGTTAGCCTCAAAAGGGCCAATCCTATCACTCTCGCATTGAAAACAATGCGTACAACGCAGACAAGACTTCATTTGAGGAAACTTGCTATTCGTTTCGTTATTTTCTCAAAATATGCAAACAAATAGGTGATTCAGAGTCATATTACTTCCTAGTACATCGGTTAGCCTCTAAAGGAGCAATCCTATCACTCCCGCACTGAAAACAGTATGTACAACGCAGACAAGCCTTCATTTGAGCAAACTTGCTATTGGTTTCGTTATTTCCTCACAATATGCAAACAAATAGGTGCTTGTGTGCTATTTGAGGATTTTGTTTTCAAACGTATAACGCATTGTACGCATTGATATTAATAGCAAGTTTGAGGCTAACCTCGGTTAGCCTCAAAAGGAGCAATCCTATCACTCTCACATTGAAAACAATGCGTACAACGCACACAAGCCTTCATTTGAGCAAACTTGCTATTCGTTTCGTTATTTTCCCACAATATGCAAACTAATAGGTGATTCAGAGTCATATTACTTCGTTATGCATCGCTAATGAGCAATCCTATCACTCTCGCATTGAAAACAATGCGTACAACGCAGACAAGCCTTCATTTGAGCAAACTTGCTATTCGTTTCGTTATTTCCTCACAATATGCAAACAAATAGGTAATTCAGAGTCATATTACTTCGTTATACGTCGGTTAGTCTCAAAATGAACAATCCTATCACTCTCGCATTGAAAACAATGCGTACAACGCACACAAGCCTTCATTTGAGGAAACGTGCTATTCGTTTCGTTATTTCCTCACAATATGCAAACTAATAGGTGATTCAGAGTCATATTACTTCGTTATACGTCGGTTAGTCTCAAAATGAGCAATCCTATCACTCTCGCATTGAAAACAATGCGTACAACGCAGACAAGCCTTCATTTGTTTGCCTATTTTGCAAATGAATTAGGAGCAATCACCTATTACGAAGGAAGAGTCTGGGTATTGTGGGAAAATAACGAAACGAATAGCAAGTTTGCTCAAATGAAGGTTGTCTGCGTTGTACGCATTGTTTTCAATGCGAGAGTGATAGGATTGCTCCTTTTGAGGCTAACCGATGTACTAGGAAGTAATATGACTCTGAGTCACCTATTTGTTTGCATATTTTGAGAAAATAACGAAACGAATAGCAAGTTTGCTCAAATGAAGGCTTGTCTGCGTTGTACGCATTGTTTTCAATGCGAGAGTGATAGGATTGATAACAATATCTATAAAATGATATTGTTATCAATATCCGTTTCGTTGTACGCATTGGTTTCAATGCGAGAGTGATAGGATTGCTCATTTTGAGACTAACCGATGTGTACCAAAGTAATATGACTCTGAATTCACCTATTTTGAATTCAGACAAGCCTTCATTTGAGCAAACAAATAGGTGATTCAGAGTCATATTACTTCGGTACACGTCGGTTAGCTCTCACAATATGCAACCAAATAGGTGATTCAGAGTCATATTACTTTGTTATACATCGGTTAGTCTCAAAATGAGCAATCCTATCGCTCTCGGATTGAAAACAATGCGTACAACGCAGACAAGCCTTCATTTGAGCAAACTTGCTATTCGTTTCGTTATTTCCTCAAAATATGCAAACAAATAGGTGATTCAGAGTCATATTACTTCGTTATACGTCGGTTAGTCTCACAATGAGCAATCCTATCACTCTCGCATTGAAAAAAATGCGTACAACGCAGACAAGCCTCCTTTTGAGCAAACTTGCTATTCGTTTCGTTATTTCTTCAAAATATGCAAACAAATAGTTGATTCAGAGTCATATTACTTCGTTATACGTCGGTTAGCCTCAAAAGGAGCAATCCTATCACTCTCGCATTGAAAACAATGCGTACAACGCAGACAAGCCTTCATTAGTTGCAAACTTGCTATTCGTTTCGTTATTTTCTCAAAATATGCAAACAATTAGGTGATTCAGAGTCATATTACTTCGTTATACCTCAGTTAGCCTCAAAAGGAGCAATCCTATCACTCTCGCATTGAAAACAATGCGTACAACGCAGACAAGCCTTCATTTGAGCAAACTTGCTATTCGTTTCGTTATTTCCTCACAATATGCAAACAAATAGGTGATTCAGAGTCATATTACTTCCTAGTACATCGGTTAGCCTCAAAAGGAGCAATCCTATCACTCTCGCATTGAAAACAATGCGTACAACGCAGACAAGCCTTCATTTGAGCAAACTTGCTATTCGTTTCGTTATTTCCTCACAATATGCAAACTAATAGGTGATTCAGAGTCATATTACTTCGTTATACGTCGGTTAGTCTCAAAATGAGCAATCCTATCACTCTCGCATTGAAAACAATGCGTACAACGCAGACAAGCCTTCATTTGAGCAAACTTGCTATTCGTTTCGTTATTTCCTCAAAATATGCAAACAAAAAGGTGATTCAGAGTCATATTACTTCCTAGTACATCGGTTAGCCTCAAAAGGAGCAATCCTATCACTCTCGCATTGAAAACAATGCGTACAACGCAGACAAGCCTTCATTTGAGCAAACTTGCTATTCGTTTCGTTATTTCCTCACAATATGCAAACTAATAGGTGATTCAGAGTCATATTACTTCGTTATACCTCGGTTAGTCTCAAAATGAGCAATCCTATCACTCTCGCATTGAAAACAATGCGTACAACGCAGACAAGCCTTCATTTGAGCAAACTTGCTATTCGTTTCGTTATTTCCTCAAAATATGCAAACAAATAGGTGATTCAGAGTCATATTACTTCCTAGTACATCGGTTAGCCTCAAAAGGAGCAATCCTATCACTCTCGCATTGAAAACAATGCGTACACCGCACACAAGCCTTCATTTGAGCAAATAACCTATTCGTTTCGTTATTTTCCCACAATATGCAAACTAATAGGTGATTCAGAGTCATATTACTTCGTTATACGTCGGTTAGTCTCAAAAGGAGCAATCCTATCACTCTCGCATTGAAAACAATGCGTACAACGCAGACAAGCCTTCATTTGAGCAAACTTGCTATTCGTTTCGTTATTTCCTCAAAATATGCAAACAAATAGGTGATTCAGAGTCATATTACTTCGTTATACCTCGGTTAGCTTCAAGAGTGATAGGATTGTTCATTTTGAGGATAAGCGATGCATAACGAATTAATATGACAAGCCTTCATTTGAGCAAACTTGCTATTCGTTTCTTTATTTCCTCACAATATGCAAACTAATAGGTGATTCAGAGTCATATTACTTCGTTATCCTATCCTAGGCATATTAAATCTAGGCTTGTCTGCGTTGTACGCATTGTTTAGCAATCCTATCACTCTCGCATTGAAAACAATGCGTACAACGCACACAAGCCTTCATTTGAGCAAACAATGCGTACAACGCAGACAAGCCTTCATTTGAGCAAACTTGCTATTCGTTTCGTTATTTCCTCAAAATATGCAAACAATTAGGTGATTCAGAGTCATATTACTTCGTTACACATCGGTTAGCCTCAAAAGGAGCAATCCTATCACTCTCGCATTGAAAATAATGCGTACAACGCAGACAAGCCTTCATTTGAGTAAACTTCCCAGAAGTTTCGTTATTTCCTTAAAATATGCAAACAAATAGGTGATTAAGAGTCATATTACTTCGGTACACATCGGTTAGCCTCAAAAGGAGCAATCCTATCACTCTCGCATTGAAAACAATGCGTACAACGCACACAAGCCTGCGTTTGAGCAAACTTGCTATTCGTTTCGTTATTTCCTCACAATATGCAAATTAATAGGTGATTAAGAGTCATATTACTTCGTTATACCTCGGTTAGCCTCAAAAGGAGCAATCCTATTCGTTTCGTTATTTCCTTAAAACAATGCGTACCACGCTCACACTTCATTTGAGAAAACTTGTTATTCGTTTCGTTAATTCCTCAAATTAACGAAGTAATATGACTCTGAATCACCTATTAATTTGCATATTTTGAGGAAATAACGAAACGAATAGCAAGTTTGCTCAAATGAAGGCTTGTGTGCGTTGTACGCATTGTTTTCAATGCGAGAGTGATAGGATTGCTCCTTTTGAGGCTAACCGATGTGTACCGAAGTAATATGACTCTTAATCACCTATTTGTTTGCATATTTTGAGGAAATAACGAAACTTCTAGGAAGTTTCCTCAAATGAAGGCTTGTCTGCGTTGTACGCATTGTTTTCAATGCGAGAGTGATAGGATTGCTCCTTTTGAGACTAACCGATGTACTAATATTACAATTCAATAGAAAGGTTCACGTAAATAGGAAGGAGCAAACCCTCGTAAAATGATAACAATTTACAATAGAAATACGCAAACAAATAGTTGTACGCATTGTTTTCAATGCGAGAGTGATAGGATTGCTCATTTTGAGACTAACCGAGGTATAACGAAGTAATATGACTCTGAATCACCTATTAGTTTGCATATTGTGAGGAAATAACGAAACGAATAGCAAGTTTGCTCAAATGAAGGCTTGTCTGCGTTGTATAACAAATGAAGTAATATGCAACCAAATTTCGTTACATCGAATTACGAAGTAATATGACTCTGATAGGATTGCTCCTTTTGAGGCTAACCGATGAGCAAGTCATTTGAGGAATAACAAACTTGCTATTCGTTTCGTTATTTCCTCACAATATGCAAACTAATAGGTGATTCAGAGTGATATTACTTCGTTATACATCGGTTAGTCTCAAAATGAGCAATCCTATCACTCTCGCATTGAAAACAATGCGTACAACGCAGACAAGCCTTCATTTGAGGAAACTAGCTATTCGTTTCATTATTTCCTCAAAATATGCAAACAAATAGGTGATTCAGAGTCATATTACTTCCTAGTACATCGGTTAGCCTCAAAAGGAGCAATCCTATCACTCTCGCATTGAAAACAACGCGTACAACGCAGACAAGCCTTCATTTGAGCAAACTTGCTATTCGTTTCGTTATTTCCTCACAATATGCAAACTAATAGGTGATTCAGAGTCATATTACTTCCTAGTACATCGGTTAGCCTCAAAAGGAGCAATCCTATCACTCTCGCATTGAAAACAATTAGGTAACTTCATGCTATAATTCTATGCAAAATTCATTAAAGCAGACTCATTGTTTGCTCAAATGAAGGCTTGTGAGCGTTGTACGCATTGTTTTCAATGCGAGAGTGATAGGATTGCTCCTTTTGAGGCCAACCGAGGTATAACGAAGTAATATGACTCTTAATCACCTATTTGTTTGCATGTTGTGAGGAAATAACGAAACGAATAGGAAGTTTACTCAAATGAAGGCTTGTCTGCGTTGTACGCTTTGTTTTCAATGCGAGAGTGATATTGTGAGGAAATAATTTCAAAATAGTGATAGGCTAACCGAAATAACGCAGACAAGCCTATCACCTATTACTTATTGTTTACTTCCTAGTACATCGGAAGTAATATGACTCTGAATCACCTATTACTTCGGATATTGTGAGGAAATAACGAAACGAATAGCAAGTTTGCTCAAATGAAGGCTTGTCTGCGTTGTACGCATTGTTTTCAAAGCGGGAGTGATAGGATTGCTCCTTTTGAGGCTAACCGATGTATAACGAAGTAATATGACTCTGAATCACCTATTTGTTTGCATATTTTGAGGAAATAACGAAACGAATAGGTGATTCAGAGTCATATTACTTCGTTATACATCGGTTAGCCTCAAAAGGAGCAAACCGACGTGTACGCCCTTTTGAGCAAACTTGCTAGGTGATTCAGAGTCATATTACTTCCTAGTACATCGGTTAGCCTCAAAAGGAGCAATCCTATTGGATAGGATTGCTTTTCGTTTCGTTATTTTCCCACAATATGCAAACAAATAGGTGATTAAGATATTGTTTTCAATGCGAGAGTGATAGGATTCAAAATGAGCAATCCTATCACTCTCGCATTGAAAACAATGCGTACAATGCAGACAAGCCTTCATTTGAGCAAACTTGCTATTCGTTTCGTTATTTTCTCAAAATAAGCAAACAAATAGGTGATTCAGAGTCATATTACTTCCTAGTACATCGGTTAGCCTCAAAAGGAGCAATCCTATCACTCTCGCATTGAAAACAATGCGTACAACGCACACAAGCCTTCATTTGAGCAAACTTCCTATTCGTTTCGTTATTTCCTCACAATATGCAAACAAATAGGTAATTCAGAGTCATATTACTTCGTTATACGTCGGTTAGTCTCAAAATGAGTAATCCTATCACTCTCGCATTGAAACCAATGCGTACAACACACACAAGCCTTCATTTGAGGAAACTTGCTATTCCTTTCGTTATTTCCTCAAAATATGCAAACAAATAGGTGATTCAGAGTCATATTACTTCCTAGTACATCGGTTAGCCTCAAAAGGAGCAATCCTATCACTCTCGCATTGAAAACAATGCGTACAACGCAGACAAGCCTTCATTTTTGAGCAAACTTGCTATTCGGGTTGCTCCTTTTGAGGCTAACCGAGGTATAACGAAGTAATATGACTCTTAAATCACCTATTTGTTTGCAAAATTTGAGGAAAAAACGAAAGGAATAGCAAGTTTCCTCAGATGAAGGCTTGTGTGCGTTGTACGCATTGTTTTCAATGCGAGAGTGATAGGATTGCTCCTTTTGAGGCTAACCGATGTGTACCGAAGTAATATGACTCTGAATTACCTATTTGTTTGCATATTTTGAGGAAATAACGAAACGAATAGAAAGTTTGCTCAAATGAAGGCTTGTCTGCGTTGTACGCATTGTTTTCAATCCGAGAGCGATAGGATTGCTCATTTTGAGACTAACCGATGTATAACAAAGTAATATGACTCTGAATCACCTATTTGGTTGCATATTGTGAGAGCTATGATTGGATTCAGAGTCATATTACTTCGTTATACCTATCACTCTCGCTTTGAAAACAATGCGTATAACGCACACAAGTCTTTATTTGAGGAAACTTGCTATTCGTTTCGTTATTTCCTCAAAATATGCAAACAAATAGGTGATTCAGAGTCATATTACTTCGTTATACAACGGTTATCCTCAAAAGAGCAATCCTATCACTCTCGCATTGAAAACAATGCGTACAACGCAGACAAGCCTTCATGTGAGCAAACTTGCTATTCGTTTCGTTATTTCCTCACAATATGCAAACTAATAGGTGATTCAGAGTCATATTACTTCCTAGTACATCGGTTAGCCTCAAAAGGAGCAATCCTATCACTCTCGCATTGAAAACAATGCGTTCAACGCACACAAGCCTTCATTTGAGTAAACTTCCTATTCGTTTCGTTGTTTTCCTCAAAATATGCAAACAAATAGGTGATTCAGAGTCATATTACTTCGTTATACCTCGGTTAGCTTCAAAAGGAGCAATCCTATCACTCTCGCATTGAAAACAATGCGTACAACGCAGACAAGCCTTCATTTGAGCAAACTTGCTATTCGTTTCGTTATTTCCTCACAATATGCAAACAAATAGGTGATTCAGAGTCATATTACTTCCTAGTACATCGGTTAGCCTCAAAAGGAGCAATCCTATCACTCTCGCATTGAAAACAATGCGTACAACGCAGACAAGCCTTCATTTGAGCAAACTTGCTATTCGTTTCGTTATTTCCTCATAATATGCAAACTAATAGGTGATTCAGAGTGATATTACTTCGTTATACGTCGGTTAGTCTCAAAATGAGCAATCCTATCACTCTCGCATTGAAAACAATGCGTACAACGCAGACAAGCCTTCATTTGAGCAAACTTGCTATTCGTTTCGTTATTTCCTCAAAATATGCAAACAAAAAGGTGATTCAGAGTCATATTACTTCCTAGTACATCGGTTAGCCTCAAAAGGAGCAATCCTATCACTCTCGCATTGAAAACAATGCGTACAACGCAGACAAGCCTTCATTTGAGCAAACTTGCTATTCGTTTCGTTATTTCCTCACAATATGCAAACTAATAGGTGATTCAGAGTCATATTACTTCGTTATACCTCGGTTAGTCTCAAAATGAGCAATCCTATCACTCTCGCATTGAAAACAATGCGTACAACGCAGACAAGCCTTCATTTGAGCAAACTTGCTATTCGTTTCGTTATTTCCTCAAAATATGCAAACAAATAGGTGATTCAGAGTCATATTACTTCCTAATACATCGGTTAGCCTCAAAAGGAGCAATCCTATCACTCTCGCATTGAAAACAATGCGTACACCGCACACAAGCCTTCATTTGAGCAAATAACCTATTCGTTTCGTTATTTTCCCACAATATGCAAACTAATAGGTGATTCAGAGTCATATTACTTCGTTATACGTCGGTTAGTCTCAAAAGGAGCAATCCTATCACTCTCGCATTGAAAACAATGCGTACAACGCAGACAAGCCTTCATTTGAGCAAACTTGCTATTCGTTTCGTTATTTCCTCAAAATATGCAAACAAATAGGTGATTCAGAGTCATATTACTTCGTTATACCTCGGTTAGCTTCAAGAGTGATAGGATTGCTCATTTTGAGGATAAGCGATGCATAACGAATTAATATGACAAGCCTTCATTTGAGCAAACTTGCTATTCGTTTCTTTATTTCCTCACAATATGCAAACTAATAGGTGATTCAGAGTCATATTACTTCGTTATCCTATCCTAGGCATATTAAATCTAGGCTTGTCTGCGTTGTACGCATTGTTTAGCAATCCTATCACTCTCGCATTGAAAACAATGCGTACAACGCACACAAGCCTTCATTTGAGCAAACAATGCGTACAACGCAGACAAGCCTTCATTTGAGCAAACTTGCTATTCGTTTCGTTATTTCCTCAAAATATGCAAACAATTAGGTGATTCAGAGTCATATTACTTCGTTACACATCGGTTAGCCTCAAAAGGAGCAATCCTATCACTCTCGCATTGAAAATAATGCGTACAACGCAGACAAGCCTTCATTTGAGTAAACTTCCCAGAAGTTTCGTAATTTCCTCAAAATATGCAAACAAATAGGTGATTAAGAGTCATATTACTTCGGTACACATCGGTTAGCCTCAAAAGGAGCAATCCTATCACTCTCGCATTGAAAACAATGCGTACAACGCACACAAGCCTGCGTTTGAGCAAACTTGCTATTCGTTTCGTTATTTCCTCACAATATGCAAATTAATAGGTGATTAAGAGTCATATTACTTCGTTATACCTCGGTTAGCCTCAAAAGGAGCAATCCTATTCGTTTCGTTATTTCCTTAAAACAATGCGTACCACGCTCACACTTCATTTGAGAAAACTTGTTATTCGTTTCGTTAATTCCTCAAATTAACGAAGTAATATGACTCTGAATCACCTATTAATTTGCATATTTTGAGGAAATAACGAAACGAATAGCAAGTTTGCTCAAATGAAGGCTTGTGTGCGTTGTACGCATTGTTTTCAATGCGAGAGTGATAGGATTGCTCCTTTTGAGGCTAACCGATGTGTACCGAAGTAATATGACTCTTAATCACCTATTTGTTTGCATATTTTGAGGAAATAACGAAACTTCTAGGAAGTTTCCTCAAATGAAGGCTTGTCTGCGTTGTACGCATTGTTTTCAATGCGAGAGTGATAGGATTGCTCCTTTTGAGACTAACCGATGTACTAATATTACAATTCAATAGAAAGGTTCACGTAAATAGGAAGGAGCAAACCCTCGTAAAATGATAACAATTTACAATAGAAATACGCAAACAAATAGTTGTACGCATTGTTTTCAATGCGAGAGTGATAGGATTGCTCATTTTGAGACTAACCGACGTATAACGAAGTAATATGACTCTGAATCACCTATTAGTTTGCATATTGTGAGGAAATAACGAAACGAATAGCAAGTTTGCTCAAATGAAGGCTTGTCTGCGTTGTATAACAAATGAAGTAATATGCAACCAAATTTCGTTACATCGAATTACGAAGTAATATGACTCTGATAGGATTGCTCCTTTTGAGGCTAACCGATGAGCAAGTCATTTGAGGAATAACAAACTTGCTATTCGTTTCGTTATTTCCTCACAATATGCAAACTAATAGGTGATTCAGAGTGATATTACTTCGTTATACATCGGTTAGTCTCAAAATGAGCAATCCTATCACTCTCGCATTGAAAACAATGCGTACAACGCAGACAAGCCTTCATTTGAGGAAACTTGCTATTCGTTTCATTATTTCCTCAAAATATGCAAACAAATAGGTGATTCAGAGTCATATTACTTCCTAGTACATCGGTTAGCCTCAAAAGGAGCAATCCTATCACTCTCGCATTGAAAACAACGCGTACAACGCAGACAAGCCTTCATTTGAGCAAACTTGCTATTCGTTTCGTTATTTCCTCACAATATGCAAACTAATAGGTGATTCAGAGTCATATTACTTCCTAGTACATCGGTTAGCCTCAAAAGGAGCAATCCTATCACTCTCGCATTGAAAACAATTAGGTAACTTCATGCTATAATTCTATGCAAAATTCATTAAAGCAGACTCATTGTTTGCTCAAATGAAGGCTTGTGAGCGTTGTACGCATTGTTTTCAATGCGAGAGTGATAGGATTGCTCCTTTTGAGGCCAACCGAGGTATAACGAAGTAATATGACTCTTAATCACCTATTTGTTTGCATGTTGTGAGGAAATAACGAAACGAATAGGAAGTTTACTCAAATGAAGGCTTGTCTGCGTTGTACGCTTTGTTTTCAATGCGAGAGTGATATTGTGAGGAAATAATTTCAAAATAGTGATAGGCTAACCGAAATAACGCAGACAAGCCTATCACCTATTACTTATTGTTTACTTCCTAGTACATCGGAAGTAATATGACTCTGAATCACCTATTACTTCGGATATTGTGAGGAAATAACGAAACGAATAGCAAGTTTGCTCAAATGAAGGCTTGTCTGCGTTGTACGCATTGTTTTCAAAGCGGGAGTGATAGGATTGCTCCTTTTGAGGCTAACCGATGTATAACGAAGTAATATGACTCTGAATCACCTATTTGTTTGCATATTTTGAGGAAATAACGAAACGAATAGGTGATTCAGAGTCATATTACTTCGTTATACATCGGTTAGCCTCAAAAGGAGCAATCCGACGTGTACGCCCTTTTGAGCAAACTTGCTAGGTGATTCAGAGTCATATTACTTCCTAGTACATCGGTTAGCCTCAAAAGGAGCAATCCTATTGGATAGGATTGCTTTTCGTTTCGTTATTTTCCCACAATATGCAAACAAATAGGTGATTAAGATATTGTTTTCAATGCGAGAGTGATAGGATTCAAAATGAGCAATCCTATCACTCTCGCATTGAAAACAATGCGTACAATGCAGACAAGCCTTCATTTGAGCAAACTTGCTATTCGTTTCGTTATTTTCTCAAAATAAGCAAACAAATAGGTGATTCAGAGTCATATTACTTCCTAGTACATCGGTTAGCCTCAAAAGGAGCAATCCTATCACTCTCGCATTGAAAACAATGCGTACAACGCACACAAGCCTTCATTTGAGCAAACTTCCTATTCGTTTCGTTATTTCCTCACAATATGCAAACAAATAGGTAATTCAGAGTCATATTACTTCGTTATACGTCGGTTAGTCTCAAAATGAGTAATCCTATCACTCTCGCATTGAAACCAATGCGTACAACACACACAAGCCTTCATTTGAGGAAACTTGCTATTCCTTTCGTTATTTCCTCAAAATATGCAAACAAATAGGTGATTCAGAGTCATATTACTTCCTAGTACATCGGTTAGCCTCAAAAGGAGCAATCCTATCACTCTCGCATTGAAAACAATGCGTACAACGCAGACAAGCCTTCATTTTTGAGCAAACTTGCTATTCGGGTTGCTCCTTTTGAGGCTAACCGAGGTATAACGAAGTAATATGACTCTTAAATCACCTATTTGTTTGCAAAATTTGAGGAAAAAACGAAAGGAATAGCAAGTTTCCTCAGATGAAGGCTTGTGTGCGTTGTACGCATTGTTTT
This sequence comes from Hedera helix, assembly GCA_947179155.2. NCBI lineage: Eukaryota > Viridiplantae > Streptophyta > Magnoliopsida > Apiales > Araliaceae > Hedera > Hedera helix. The sequence continues at coordinate 30,666,755 of OX359264.1, read as the reverse complement.
CAATGCGAGAGTGATAGGATTGCTCCTTTTGAGGCTAACCGATGTGTACCGAAGTAATATGACTCTGAATTACCTATTTGTTTGCATATTTTGAGGAAATAACGAAACGAATAGAAAGTTTGCTCAAATGAAGGCTTGTCTGCGTTGTACGCATTGTTTTCAATCCGAGAGCGATAGGATTGCTCATTTTGAGACTAACCGATGTATAACAAAGTAATATGACTCTGAATCACCTATTTGGTTGCATATTGTGAGAGCTATGATTGGATTCAGAGTCATATTACTTCGTTATACCTATCACTCTCGCTTTGAAAACAATGCGTATAACGCACACAAGTCTTTATTTGAGGAAACTTGCTATTCGTTTCGTTATTTCCTCAAAATATGCAAACAAATAGGTGATTCAGAGTCATATTACTTCGTTATACAACGGTTATCCTCAAAAGAGCAATCCTATCACTCTCGCATTGAAAACAATGCGTACAACGCAGACAAGCCTTCATGTGAGCAAACTTGCTATTCGTTTCGTTATTTCCTCACAATATGCAAACTAATAGGTGATTCAGAGTCATATTACTTCCTAGTACATCGGTTAGCCTCAAAAGGAGCAATCCTATCACTCTCGCATTGAAAACAATGCGTTCAACGCACACAAGCCTTCATTTGAGTAAACTTCCTATTCGTTTCGTTGTTTTCTCAAAATATGCAAACAAATAGGTGATTCAGAGTCATATTACTTCGTTATACCTCGGTTAGCTTCAAAAGGAGCAATCCTATCACTCTCGCATTGAAAACAATGCGTACAACGCAGACAAGCCTTCATTTGTGGAAACCTGCTATTCGTTTCGTTATTTCCTCACAATATGCAAATAAATAGGTGATTCAGAGTCATATTACTTCGGTACACATCGGTTAGCCTCAAAAGATCCTATCACTCTCGCATTGAAAACAATGCGTACAACGCAGACAAGACTTCATTTGAGGAAACTTGCTATTCGTTTCGTTATTTCCTCAAAATATGCAAACAAATAGGTGATTCAGAGTCATATTACTTCCTAGTACATCGGTTAGCCTCAAAATATTATCAGATCGGATAAGTGATTCATATTACTTCGTTATACGTCGGTTAGTCTCAAAAGGAGCAATCCTATGTACGCATTGAAAAACGAAACGAATAGCAAGTTTGATAGGATTGCTCCTTTTGAGGCTAACCGACGTATAACGAAGTAATATCACATTTAATCACCTATTTGTTTGCATATTTTGAGGAAATAACGAAACGAATAGCAAGTTTCCTCAAATAAAGACTTGTGTGCGTTATACGCATTGTTTTCAAAGCGAGAGTGATAAGATTGCTCTTCGTTATGAGCAATCCTCACGAGAGTGATAAGATTGCTCCTTTTGAGGATTGCCTCAAAAGGAGCAATCCTATCACTCTCGCATTGAAAACAATGCGTACAACGCAGACAAGCCTTCATTTGAGCAAACTTGCTATTCGTTTCGTTATTTCCTCAAAATATGCAAACTAATAGGTGATTAAGAGTCATATTACTTCGGTACACATCGGTTAGCCTCAAAAGGAGCAATCCTATCACTCTCGCATTGAAAACAATGCGTACAACGCAGACAAGCCTTCATTAGAGCAAACTTGCTATTCGTTTCGTCATTTCCTCACAATATGCAAACAAATAGGTGATTTAGAGTCATATTACTTCCTAGTACATCGGTTAGCCTCAAAAGGAGCAATCCTACGTTGTACGCATTGTTTTCAATGCGAGAGTGATAGGATTGCTCAATTTGAGACTAACCGACGTATAACGAAGTAATATGACTCTGAATCATATTACTTCGGTACACATCGGTTAGCCTCAAAAGGAGCAATCCTATCGCTTTCGTTTGCATATGCATTTGTCGTTTGCATTGTTAGTCATGATCAATCCTATCGCTTATTAATTTTGATATTACTTCAGAGTCATATTACTGCGTTAGTTTTATTGATCATTGTTTCTCGCATTGAAAACTAACCGAGGTATAACGAATGTTAGTTTGCATTGTTATAACAAACGAATAGTACTATTAAATAACTTGCATATTTTGAGAAAATAACGAAACGAATAGCAAGTTTGCTCAAATGAAGGCTTGTCTGCGTTGTACGCATTGTTTTCAATGCGAGAGTGATAGGATCCTAATTATTTGCAAACTTTGAGGAAATAACGAAACGAATAGGAAGTTTACTCAAATGAAGACTTGTCTGCGTTGTACGCATTGTTTTCAATGCGAGAGTGATAGGGTTGACGAAACGAATAGCACGTTTCCTCAAATGAAGGCTTGTGTGCGTTGTACGCATTGTTTTCAATGCGAGAGTGATATGATATTCACAGTATAAGTTATTTCCTCAAACAAATACCTAACTCCTAGGATTTTTAGGAGTTAGGTATTTATACGATGTGTAAATATGATATACTTGTAATTTGATGAGATTAATAGTGAAATAAATTAGTTTACAAAAGGAGGAAACTTGCTTCTCAAAATACCTTTGGAAACAAATAGGTATTGTACGCATTGTTCATAAACGAATATGCATATTGTGAGGAAATAACGAAACGAACAAGCCTTCATTTCAGTAGGTTAGTCTAGGAAGTAATATGATGATAACGAAGCCTATGATTGCTCCTATCACTTTCGTTATTCAAGTTTGCAACTAATGAAGGCTTGTTTGCGTTGTACGCATTGTTTTCAATGCGAGAGTGATAGGATTGCTCCTTTTGAGGCTAACCGAGGTATAACGAAGTAATATGACTCTGAATCACCTAATTTTCTAGTACAATTCGTATAACGCATTGCTCTCGGATTGAAACCAATGCGTACAACACACACAAGCCTTCATTTGAGGAAACTTGCTATTCCTTTCGTTATACCTCGGTTAGCCTCACAATATGCAAACTAATAGGTGATTCAGAGTCATATTAATTTTGAGACTAATCGTTATTTCCTCACAAACTTGCTATTCGTTTCGTTATTTCCTCAAAATATGCAAACAATTAGGTGATTCAGAGTCATATTACTTCGTTATACCTCGGTTAGCCTCAAAAGGAGCAATCCTATCACTCTCGGATTGAAAACAATGCGTACAACGCACACAAGCCTTCATTTGAGTAAACTTCCTATTCGTTTCGTTATTTCCTCACAATATGCAAACTAATAGGTGATTCAGAGTCACACAATCCTTTCGTTATTTCCTCATAGCCTTCATTTTGTTTTCAATGCGAGAGTGATAGGATTGCTCCTTTTGAGGCTAACCGATGTACTAGGAAGTAATATGACTCTGAATCAACTAATTGTTTGCATATTTTGAGGAAATAACGAAACGAATAGCAAGTTTACTCAAATGAAGGCTTGTCTGCGTTGTACGCATTGTTTTCAATGCGAGAGTGATAGGATTGCTCCTTTTGAGGCTAACCGACGTATAACGAAGTAATATGACTCTGAATCACCTATTAGTTTGCATATTGTGAGGAAATAACGAAACGAATAGCAAGTTTGCTCAAATGAAGGCTTGTCTGCGTTGTACGCATTGTTTTCAATGCGAGAGTGATAGGATTGCTCCTTTTGAGGCTAACCGAGGTATAACGAAGTAATATGACTTTGAATCACCTATTTTGAAGGCTTGTGTGCGTTGTACGCATTGTTTTCAATGCGAGAGTGATACGATTGCTCCTTTTGAGGCTAACCGATGTGTACCGAAGTAATATGACTCTGAATCACCTATTTGTTTGCATATTTTGAGGAAATAACGAAACGAATAGCAAGTTTCCTCAAATGAAGGCTTATCTGCGTTGTACGCATTGTTTTCAAATTAGCACGTATTGTACCTATTCGTTTCGTTATTTGTTTTCACAACGCTCACAAGCCTTCATTTGAGCAAACTTGCTATTCGTTTCGTTATTTCCTCACAATATGCAAACAATTAGGTGATTCAGAGTCATATTACTTCGTTATACCTCGGTTAGTCTCAAAAGGAGCAATCCTATCACTCTCGCATTGAAAACAATTCGTACAACGCAGACAAGCCTTCATTCGAACAAACTTGCTATTTGTACGCATTCGTCATTAACTAAAGATTACTTTCAGAGTCATATTACTTCGTTATACATCGCTTAGCCTCAGAGTCATTTCATTTGAGGAAACTCGCAATGTGTACAACCGATGTACTATTAGTAATATGACTTGGTGAATCAGAGTCATATTACTTCGTTATACCTCGGTTAGCCTCAAAAGGAGCAATCCTATCACTCTCGCATTGAAAACAATGCGTACAACGCAGACAAGCCTTCATTTGAGCAAACTTGCTATTCGTTTCTTGGTCCTTTTGAAGCTAACCGATGTGTACCGAAGTAATATGACTCTGAATCACCTATTTGTTTGCATATTTTGAGGAAATGACGAAACGAATAGCAAGTTTGCTCAAATGAAGGCTTGTCTGCAAACAATGCTATTCGTTTCGTTATTTCCTCAAAATTTGCAAACCAATAGGTGATTAAGAGTCATATTACTTCTGTATACATCGGTTAGCCTCAAAATGACCAATCCTATCACTCTCGCATTGAAACCAATGCGTACAACGCAGACAAGCCTTCATTTGAGCAAACTTGCTATTCGTTTCGTTATTTCCTCACAATATGCAAACTAATAGGTGATTCAGAGTGATATTACTTCGTTATACGTCGGTTAGTCTCAAAATGAGCAATCCTATCACTCTCGCATTGAAAACAATGCGTACAACGCAGACAAGCCTTCATTTGAACAAACTTGCTATTCGTTTTCGTTATTTCCTCAAAATATGCAAATTAATAGGTGATTCAGAGTCATATTACTTCGTTAATTTGAGGACTTAACGAAACGAATAACAAGTATTTCCTCACAATATGCAAACTAATAGGAGATTCAGAGTCATATTACTTCGTTATACGTCGGTTAGCCTCAAAAGGAACAATCATATCACTCTCGCATTGAAAACAATGCGTACAACGCAGACAAGCCTTCATTTGAGTAAACTTCCTATTCGTTTCGTCATTTCCTCACAATATGCAAACTAATAGGTGATTCAGAGTCACACAATCCTTTCGTTATTTCCTCATAGCCTTCATTTTGTTTTCAATGCATAACTCTCTTAATGAAGACAAGCCTTCATTTGAGCAAACTTGTATAACGATAGGATTCCTCCTTTTGACGAATTCCTATTAGTTTGCATATTTTGAGGAAATAACGAAACGAATAGCAAGTTTGCTCAAATGAAGGCTTGTCTGCGTTGTACGCATTGTTTTCAATGCGAGAGTGATAGGGTTGACGAAACGAATAGCAAGTTTCCTCAAATGAAGAGTTGTGTGCGTGGTACGCATTGTTTTCAATGCGAGAGTGATAGGATTGCTCCTTTTGAGGCTAACCGATGTACTAGGAAGTAATATGACTCTGAATCACCTATTTGTTTGCATATTTTGAGGAAATAACGAAACGAATAGCAAGTTTGCTCAAATGAAGGCTTGTGTGCGTTGTACGCATTGTTTTCAATGCGAGAGTGATAGGATTGCTCCTTTTGAGGCTAACCGATGTACTAGGAAGTAATATGACTCTGAATCACCTATTTGTTTGCATATTTTGAGAAAATAACGAAACGAATAGCAAGTTTGCGCAAATGAAGGCTTGTGTGCGTTGTACGCATTGTTTTTAATGCGAGAGTGATAGGATTGCTCCTTTTGAGGCTAACCGATGTACTAGGAAGTAATATGACTCTGAATCACCTATCATTTGAGGAAACTTGCTATTCGTTTCGTTATTTCCTCACAATATGCAAACAAATAGGTGATTAAGAGTCATATTACTTCGGTACACATCGGTTACCCTCAAAAGGAGCAATCCTATCACTCTCGCATTGAAAACAATGCGTACAACGCAGACAAGCCTTCATTTGAGCAAACTTGCTATTCGTTTCGTTATTTCCTCAAAATATGCAAACAAATAGGTGATTCAGAGTCATATTACTTCCTAGTACATCGGTTAGCCTCAACAGGAGCAATCCTATCACTCTCGCATTGAAAACAATGCGTACAACGCAGACAAGCCTTCATTTGAGGCTAACCGATGTGTACCGAAGTAATATGACTCTGAATCACCTAATTGTTTGCATATTTTGAGGAAATAACGAAACGAATAGCAAGTTTCCTCAAATGAAGGCTTGTCTGCGTTGTACGCATTGTTTTCAATGCGAGAGTAGTAGGATTGCTCCTTTTGAGGCTAACCGATGTACTAGGAAGTAATATGACTCTGAATCACCTATTTGTTTGCATATTTTGAGGAAATAACGAAACGAATAGCAAGTTTGCTCAAATGAAGGCTTGTCTGCGTTGTACGCATTGTTTTCAATGCGAGAGTGATAGGATTGCTCCTTTTGAGGCTAACCGACGTATAACGAAGTAATATGACTCTTAATCACCTAATTATTTGCATATTTTGAGAAAATAACGAAACGAATTGCAAGTTTGCTCAAATGAAGGCTTGTCTGCGTTGTACGCATTGTTTTCAATGCGAGAGTGATAGGATTGCTCCTTTTGGACAAGCCTTCATTTGAGCAATCCTATTAGCCTTCATTTGAGTAAACTTCCTATTCGTTTCGTTATTTCCTCAAAATATGCAAACAAATGAAAACTATTAGTTTGCATATTTTGAGGAAATAATGAAACGAATAGCAAGTTTGCTCATTTTGAGACTAACCGAGGTATAACGAAGTAATATCACTCTGAATCACCTATTAGTTTGCATATTGTGAGGAAATAACGAAACGAATAGCAAGTTTGCTCAAATGAAGGCTTGTCTGCGTTGTACGCATTGTTTTCAATGCGAGAGTGAAAGGATTGCTCCTTTTGAGGCTAACCGAGGTATAACGAAGTAATATGACTCATTGCCCTATATGACTCTTAATCACCTCTTTATTTAGTAGTTGTTTTCAATGCGAGAGTGATAGGATCCTATCGCTTTCGCATTTAAAACAATGCGTACAACGCACACAAGCCTTCATTTGATTGCTCCTTTTGAGGCTAACCGATGTGTACCGAAGTAATATGACTCTGAATCACCTATTATTTGTTTTCAATCCGAGAGCGATAGGATTGCTCCTTTTGAGGAAATAACGAAACGAATAGCACTAACAGTGAATCACCTAGTAGTTTGCATATTTTGAGAAAATAACGAAACGAATAGCAATGCGTACAACGCACACAAGCCTTTCGTATATGAGTGATAGGATTGACGCAATGCGAGAGTGATAGGATTGGTCCTTTTGAGGCTAACCGATGTATAACGAAGTAATATGACTCTGAATCACCTATTAATTTGCATATTGTGAGGAAATAACGAAACGAATAGCAAGTTTGCTCAAATGAAGACAAGCCTATTTGTTTGCATATTGCTCATTGTTTTCTCACTATTTATTGTGAGAAAATAACGAAACGAATAGCAAGTTTCCTCAAACTTTTGCGTCTAATAGTAATATCTGCTATTCAGAGTCGTATAACGAAGTAATATACGTCGGTTAGTCTCAAAATGAGCAATCCTATCACTCTCGTATTGAAAACAATGCGTACAACGCAGACAAGCCTTCACTCAAATGACTCTTAAATAACTCTCTTAACGCAGACAAGCCTTCATTTGAGCAAACTTGCTATTCGTTTCGTTATTTCCTCAAAATATGCAAACCAATAGGTGATTAAGAGTCATATTACTTCGTTATACGTCGGTTAGTCTCAAAATGAGGAATAGATTAGAGTCATAGGATTCCTTTCGTTGTTTCCTTATTTCATCCATATTTGCAAACAAATAGGTGATTCAGAGTCATATTACTTCGTTATACCTCGGTTACCTCAAAAGGAGCAATCCTATCACTCTCGCATTGAAAATAATGCGTACAACGCAGACAAGCCTTCATTTGAGCAAACTTGCTATTCGTTTCGTTATTTCCTCACAATATGCAAACAATTAGGTGATTCAGAGTCATATTACTTCCTAGTACATCGGTTAGTCTCAAAATGAGCAAAAACAATGCGTACAACGATTGTTTTCAATACTGTTGAATTGTCCAACCGACCATAAACATTTCCAAGGAATCAATCGGTACACATCGGTTAGCCTGAAAAGGGCCAATCCTATCACTCTCGCATTGAAAACAATGCGTACAACGCAGACAAGCCTTCATTTGAGCAAACTTCCTATTCGTTTCGTTATTTCCTCACAATATGCAAATTAATAGGTGATTCAGAGTCATATTACTTCGTTATACGTCGGTTAGTCTCAAAATGAGCAATCCTATCACTCTCGCATTGAAAACAATGCGTACAACGATGTGGGAAAATGAAGGCTTGTCTGCGTTGTACGCATTGTTTTCACAATATGCAAACTAATAGGTGATTCAGAGTCATATTACTTCGTTATACCTCGGTTAGTCTCAAAATGAGCAATCCTATCACTCTCGCATTGAAAACAATGCGTACAGCGCAGACAAGCCTTCATTTGAGTAAACTTGCTATTCGTTTCGTTATTTCCTCACAATATGCAAACAAATAGGTGATTCAGAGTGATATTACTTCGTTATACGTCGGTTAGCCTCAAAAGGAGCAACCCTATCACTCTCGCATTGAAATAATGCGTACAACGCAGACAAGCCTTCATTTGAGCAAACTTGCTATTCGTTAGGTTATTTTCTCAAAATATGCAAACAAATAGGTGATTCAGAGTCATATTACTTCCTAGTACATCGGTTAGCCTCAAAAGGAGCAATCCTATCACTCTCGCATTGAAAACAATGCGTACAGCGCAGACAAGCCTTCATTTGAGTAAACTTGCTATTCGTTTCGTTATTTCCTCACAATATGCAAACAAATAGGTGATTCAGAGTGATATTACTTCGTTATACGTCGGTTAGCCTCAAAAGGAGCAACCCTATCACTCTCGCATTGAAATAATGCGTACAACGCAGACAAGCCTTCATTTGAGCAAACTTGCTATTCGTTAGGTTATTTTCTCAAAATATGCAAACAAATAGGTGATTCAGAGTCATATTACTTCCTAGTACATCGATTAGCCTCAAAAGGAGCAATCCTATCACTCTCGCATTGAAAACAATGCGTACAACGCAGACAAGCCTTCATTTGAGCAAACTTGCTATTCGTTTCGTTATTTCCTCACAATATGCAAACTAATAGGTGATTCAGAGTCATATTACTTCGTTATTTCATCAAAATATGCAAACAAATAGGTGATTCAGAGTCATATTACTTCGTTATACCTCGGTTAGCCTCAAAAGGAGCAATCCTATCACTCTCGCATTGAAAACAATGCGTACAACGCAGACAAGCCTTCATTTGAACAAACTTGTCATATTACTTCCTAGTACATCGGTTAGCCTCAAAAGGAGCAACCCTATCACTCTCGCATTGAAAACAATGCGTACAACGCAGACAAGCCTTCATTTGAGCAAACAATGAGTCTGCTTTAATGAATTTTGCATAGAATTATAGCATGAAGTTACCTAATTGTTTTCAATGCGAGAGTGATAGGATTGCTCCTTTTGAAGCTAACCGATGTACATAATAACGAATGCAAGGCTTGTGTGCGTTGTACGCATTGTTTTCAATGCGAGAGTGATAGGATTGCTCATTTTGAGGCTAACCGAGGTATAACGAAGTAATATGACTCTGAATCACCTATTAGTTTGCATATTGTGAGAAAATAACGAAACGAATAGCAAGTTTGCTCAAATGAAGGCTTGTCTGCGTTGTACGCATTGTTTTCAATGCGAGAGTGATAGGATTGCTCCTTTTGAAGCTAACCGAGGTATAACGAAGTAATATGACTCAGAATCACCTATTTGTTTGCATATTTTGAGGAAATAACGAAACGAATAGCAAGTTTGCTCAAATGAAGGCTGAGAAAATAACGAAACGAATAGCAAGTTTGCTCAAATGAAGGCTTGTCTGCGTTGTACGCATTGTTTTCAATGCGAGAGTGATAGGATTGCTCATTTTGAGACTAACCGATGTACTAGGAAGTAATATGACTCTGAAAACCAATAGCAATCCTATTTGTTCTAGGAAGTTTCCTCAAATGAAGGACATATTACTTCGTTTGCAAAAGTAATATGACTCTTGTGTACCGAAGTAATATGACTCTTAATCACCTATTAGTTTGCATATTTTGAGGAAATAACGAAAGGAATAGGAAGTTTACTCAAATGAAGGCTTGTCTGCGTTGTACGCATTGTTTTCAATGCGAGAGTGATAGGATTGCTCCTTTTGAGGCTAACCGACGTATAACGAAGTAATATGACTCTGAATCACCTATTTGTTTGCATATTTTGAGGAAATAACGAAACGAATAGGAAGTTTACTGAAATGAAGGCTTGTCTGCGTTGTACGCATTGTTTTCAATGCGAGAGTGATAGGATTGCTCATTTTGAGACTAACCGACGTATAACGAAGTAATATGACTCTGAATCACCTATTAATTTGCATATTGTGAGGAAATAACGAAACGAATAGCAAGTTTGCTCAAATGAAGGCTTGTCTGCGTTGTACGCATTTTTTTCAATGCGAGAGTGATAGGATTGGCCCTTTTCAGGCTAACCGATATATAACGAAATAATATGACTCTGAATCACCTATTTGTTTGCATATTATGAGAAAATAACGAAACGAATAGCAAGTTTGCTCAAATGAAGGCTTGTCTGCGTTGTACATATTGTTTTCAATGCGAGAGTGATAGGATTGGCCCTTTTGAGGCTAACCGAGGTATAACGAAGTAATATGACTCTGAATCACCTAATTGTTTGCATATTTTGAGAAAATAACATATCCTCATATGAGCTTCTATATGAGGAAGTAAACTTAACTTGTTATCACTCTCGCATTGAAAACAATATGTACAACGCAGACAAGCCTTCATTTGAGCAAACTTGCTATTCGTTTCGTTATTTCCTCACAATATGCAAACTAATAGGTGATTCAGAGTCATATTACTTTGTTATACATCGGTTAGCCTCAAAAGGAGCAATCCTATCACTCTCGAATTGAAAACAATGCGTACAACGCAGACAAGCCTTCATTTGAGCAAACTTCCTATTCGTTTCGTTATTTCCTCAGAATATGCAAACTAATAGATGATTCAGAGTCATATTACTTCGTTATACGTCGGTTAGTCTCAAAATGAGCAATCCTATCACTCTCGCATTGAAAACAATGCGTACAACGCAGACAAGCCTTCATTTGAGCAAACTTGCTATTCGTTTCGTTATTTCCTCACAATATGCAACCAAATAGGTGATTCAGAGTCATATTACTTCGTTATTTATACCTCGGTTAGTCTCAAAATGAGCAATCCTATCACTCTCGCATTGAAAACAATGCGTACAACGCAGACAAGCCTTCATTTGAGCAAACTTGCTATTCGTTTCGTTATTTCCTCACAATATGCAAACTAATAGGTGATTCAGAGTGATATTACTTCGTTATACGTCGGTTAGCCTCAAAAGGAGCAATCCTATCACTCTCGCATTGAAAACAATGCGTACAACGCAGACAAGCCTTCATTTGAGCAAACTTGCTATTCGTTTCGTTATTTCCTCACAATATGCAAACAAATAGGTGATGGAGAGTCATATTACTTCGTTATACATCGGTTAGTCTCAAAAGGAGCAATCCTATCGCTCTCGGATTGAAAACAATGCGTACAACGCACACAAGCCTTCATTTGAGGAAACTTGCAATTCCTTTCGTTATTTCCTCAAAATATGCAAACTAATAGGTGATTCAGAGTCATATTACTTCCTAGTACATCGATTAGCCTCAAAAGGAGCAATCCTATCACTCTCGCATTGAAAACAATGCGTACAACGCAGACAAGCCTTCATTTGAGTAAACTTCCTATTCGTTTCGTTATTTCCTCACAATATGCAAACAAATAGGTAATTCAGAGTCATATTACTTCGGTACACATCGGTTAGCCTGAAAAGGGCCAATCCTATCACTCTCGCATTGAAAACAATGCGTACAACGCAGACAAGCCTTCATTTGAGCAAACTTGCTATTCGTTTCGTTATTTCCTCACAATATGCAAACTAATAGGTGATTCAGAGTCATATTACTTCGTTATTTATACCTCGGTTAGTCTCAAAATGAGCAATCCTATCACTCTCGCATTGAAAACAATGCGTACAACGCAGACAAGCCTTCATTTGAGCAAACTTGCTATTCGTTTCGTTATTTCCTCACAATATGCAAACTAATAGGTGATTCAGAGTGATATTACTTCGTTATACGTCGGTTAGCCTCAAAAGGAGCAATCCTATCACTCTCGCATTGAAAACAATGCGTACAACGCAGACAAGCCTTCATTTGAGCAAACTTGCTATTCGTTTCGTTATTTCCTCACAATATGCAAACAAATAGGTGATGGAGAGTCATATTACTTCGTTATACATCGGTTAGTCTCAAAAGGAGCAATCCTATCGCTCTCGGATTGAAAACAATGCGTACAACGCACACAAGCCTTCATTTGAGGAAACTTGCAATTCCTTTCGTTATTTCCTCAAAATATGCAAACTAATAGGTGATTCAGAGTCATATTACTTCCTAGTACATCGATTAGCCTCAAAAGGAGCAATCCTATCACTCTCGCATTGAAAACAATGCGTACAACGCAGACAAGCCTTCATTTGAGTAAACTTCCTATTCGTTTCGTTATTTCCTCACAATATGCAAACAAATAGGTGATTAGGAGTCATATTACTTCGGTATACGTCGGTTAGCCTCAAAAGGACCAATCCTATCACTCTCGCATTGAAACTAATGCGTACAACGCACACAAGTCTAATAAACTGTGAAGGCTAACCGACGTATAGCAAGTTTGAGACTAACCGACGTGTACCGAAGTAATATGACTCTGAATCACCTATTAGTTTGCATATTGTGGGAAAATAACGAAACGAATAGCAAGTTTGCTCAAATGAAGGCTTGTGTGCGTTGTACGCATTGTTTTCAATGCGAGAGTGATAGGATTGGCCCTTTTGAGGCTAACCGATGTATAACGAAGTAATATGACTCTGAATCACCTATTTGTTTGCATATTTTGAGGAAATAACGAAACGAATAGCAAGTTTGCTTGTCGCCTTCATTTGAGCAAACTTGCTATTCGTTTCGTTATTTTCCCACAATATGCAAACTAATAGGTGATTCAGAGTCATATTACTTCGTTATACGTCGGTTAGTCTCAAATTGAGCAATCCTATCACTCTCGCATTGAAAACAATGCGTACAACGCAGACAAGCCTTCATTTGAGCAAACTTGCTATTCGTTTCGTTATTTCCTCACAATATGCAAATTAATAGGTGATTCAGAGTCATATTACTTCGTTATACGTCGGTTAGTCTCAAAATGAGCAATCCTATCACTCTCGCATTGAAAACAATGCGTACAACGCACACAAGCCTTCATTTGCGCAAACTTGCTATTCGTTTCGTTATTTCCTCAAAATATGCAAACAATTAGGTCATTCAGAGTCATATTACTTCGTTATACGTCGGTTAGTCTCAAAATGAGCAATCCTATCACTCTCGCATTGAAAACAATGCGTACAACGCAGACAAGCCTTCATTTGAGCAAACTTGCTATTCGTTTCGTTATTTGCTCAAAATAGGCAAACAAATAGGTGATTAAGACTCATATTACTTCGTTATACATCGGTTAGTCTCAAAATGAGCAATCCTATCACTCTCGCATTGAAAACAATGCGTACAACGCAGACAAGCCTTCATTTGAGTAAACTTCCTATTCGTTTCGTTATTTCCTCAAAATATGCAAACAAATAGGTGATTCAGAGTCATATTACTTCCTAGTACATCGGTTAGCCTCAAAAGGAGCAATCCTATCACTCTCGCATTGAAAACAATGCGTACAACGCACACAAGCCTTCATTTGAGCAAACTTGCTATTCGTTTCGTTATTTCCTCAAAATATGCAAACAAATAGGTGATTCAGAGTCATATTACTTCCTAGTACATCGGTTAGCCTCAAAAGGAGCAATCCTATCACTCTCGAATTGAAAACAATGCGTACAACGCAGACAAGCCTTCATTTGAGCAAACTTGCTATTCGTTTCGTTATTTCCTCAGAATATGCAAACTAATAGATAATTCAGAGTCATATTACTTCGTTATACGTCGGTTAGTCTCAAAATGAGCAATCCTATCACTCTCGCATTGAAAACAATGCGTACAACGCAGACAAGCCTTCATTTGAGCAAACTTGCTATTCGTTTCGTTATTTCCTCACAATATGCAACCAAATAGGTGATTCAGAGTCATATTACTTCGTTATTTATACCTCGGTTAGTCTCAAAATGAGCAATCCTATCACTCTCGCATTGAAAACAATGCGTACAACGCAGACAAGCCTTCATTTGAGCAAACTTGCTATTCGTTTCGTTATTTT